>CM038220.1:117826850-118169711 GCA_021442155.1 Cymbidium sinense | reverse complement strand
TCAATATTTATTATCTTGATTTAATACTAGATTTATACGGGAAGTTGATTGCTTGAGTTGTTAATTTGGGTAGAAAATTAATTTTATCTAGAACCTAATCACATCAGGCCATACAACAATCACCAATCATAAATAAATTGAAAATGCATGCTTTTTTTGCATAAAGCTAAACAAAATATCACAATAATTTTATAAAGCTACACAAAGAATAAAAATTCGATGTGGTGGGTACCGTACAACTAAAAGAAATGTGGGTAGCCGCTCATTATACAACATGAATTACAAGAGAATAATTACAAATGATGAATGTTATGGGGTCCTCATTCTTCATTCTTCATTTCTTCATCTTCATTTCTTCATTGCTCCATTTCTTTCTTCCTTTTGGCTTGATTTGGATGTGCTTTATTCCAAAGGCATCACATGGTACATAAGACTTGGTCTTATAACCAATGCTCATCCTAATCCCCATAACACTCATCTTAATCCTAATAAATTACATTAAAAAATGTAAAAATAAATCTAGCTACACACCAAAATAAATATTAGCTAAAAACACCATAAGCGGTTATATGAATAATTTGGACTTAGCACCCACATGGTTAACCAAGCCACCTAACTTTTGAATTATGCTTAGGGCTAAGTAACCCGACAAAAGTATTTATATTTTATTACAAGCCCTTAAGCAAAACCCCTACAGAAAGTATGATTAGGCAAATATCTAACATCTAGACTATGCATATACAATCTAGTCTACAATAATACATCACAAAATAAGCATACATCAAACCATACACCGCTCTAACATAAGCTAGAAGTGGTGACTTAGTCTAATGTGTGTGCATTAAAGCTTGTGTGGTATGTCCTAACTAGGCTTTAGAGTTGTAATTTTGCTAAGTGCGAAAGATTCAATTTATAAAGGGTTGATTTCTCTTTAAGTGATTTACTTGATTTAAAGATTTTACTTAATATTTTCTTTTGTTTCATATGCCCTACACTTAACAATTAAGTGTTATAAAGAGAAGAAGAGAGAAATCTCTCTTTCATCCCTACCTTAAGTCACTTCTAAAGCAAGTTAATTAATCAATTTCTTTAGTGAATGGCTTATTATATGTTTTAATCAATCCTAAGTTTAGGTTCACTCTAAATGACCTTATTCAATAAGAAAGAAATCTTAATTAATTGGAATGATTTATTATCACATGACACATGTTAATTCATTTCTTTCCATCATGTATATCATGCATATGATTAAATCTAAGCATACTTATACATACGGTGTATGTCTTAGCACTTAAATGATGAATGTAAAGAAGTGTATTTGGAATTTAAATATTTCATTTGATTGAATTATGAATGCATGTCTTTTAATAGAAAAGGATTTTTCATCCATTAGCTAAGTACACATTCACATGTATAAAAGTTTTAAGTGAGTACGACGCCTTTGTTATACACCAGGGGCATAAAGTACAAGACCTACTTAGGGCTACTCAAAGCCTCAGCCTCGTGGTGTCCAGACTAATATACCACTTTTCTTAGATACATATAGATGTATAAGTAACTATAAGAATAGGAAAACCCATGCAAAAGTTATGTTTGATTTATTTGATTTATGATTTTTATTCATTGGTCATATCATACATACATATGTATAAGAGTTTTAAGTGAGTATGAAATCATTGTTCTACACCAAGGGTGTAAGGTACAAGACCTACTTAGGGCTACTTAAAGCCTTGCAGCTCTGGGGTGTCCAGACTAATATACCACTTTCTTAGATACATGTGAATGTACAAAAAGAACCACAAGAATGACAAGTCATGCAAGAAGTCATATTTGATTTGATTGTATGATTTACATATGTGATATGAAATTCTTCCTAAGTCTTAGCATGGAGATGCATAGGAATAGATTTAGATAAATGTTGTGTTCTTTTCAAATGAACTATACATTTATAAATCCCATGCAAATCCATATAAGGTAAGGAAAGAAAGCTTCATATTGCATATATTATATTATCAATATATGTAATTTTATAGATATTTGTAATTAACATCTCCATATATTACAATTGATTTGTAGGCTTTTGAATATAACTTTTGAATTAATAGTAATAATAGCACACCTATTTTTAATTTAAATCAAGACATACAATTTGGCATAAAAGAAACCATTCCATTTAGTTAATTTTAAAAGAAATGAATGTATGATTTCACATGGCAAGCAACATTTAACATGATTGAAAAAAATAATGGAACATAAGCACATGATCTCATTCATTCCAATTAATTCCTAAGGACAATCATACTAAATAAGGCTACTTAAAATAAACCAAAGTTCTTTAATGACATTTTTAGTTTTGAGTTTGATTTAATTTAAGAAATGAAAGAGGTTTGTTGATCCTAATCCCATTCCCCATTTGTGAGTTAATTTGGTTTAATGAAGAAGTAATTAGGTTGATTTTATGGTTTAACTAGGTTAGGATATGAATTAAGCCAATTAATTAACCCTTACCTACATCACCTTAAGTTAAAACTAATTAATAATGAGCCAATATGATATGCAATCATATCAAAAGTAAATTTGCAATGCTCTAAGAAATGAAAGGGGCTAATGCAATGGCTCATGATTAATAGTTATTAGGCTTAAGGGATCTCACTTAACTACTTTTATGTTTTCTCAAACATGTGAGCTAACCATAATTTCATTATCTCATACTTTGGGTTATTGAACACCCAAAGAACTACCCAAGATTAATTAAGGGTTGCTTAGATGTGACGAATTTTAGATTGAGTTAATCAAGTTTGTTAATTAATTGATTGAATTCTTTGATTATATTTTGATTAGAATGATGAAATTAACTTTTGGAAAGGGATCAAGGATAAGGCCTCGACCCTAACCCCTAAGTCATTTCAAACACTCAATTAAGCTCTGATTTTTATCTTGTAGATTAATTAATTAATTAAGCAATTAATTATCTCATTAATCATTAACTAATCAAATTCCAAAAAGTGAAAAAGCTTAGGAAATGAATTAGGAAAAGTATCCCAACCACATTCCCAGCTCCCTTTATCAAGGTAATTAAGCTTAAATAATTAATTAAACTACTATTCATTCACTAATTATCACTAATTAAATTAGAAAAGTGATTAAAGATTAATCAATTGATTTCCCTAATTAAGCAACCAATAAAATTCCAGAAAAATGGGGAGGTCATACCCCCAAACATCCATAGAAAGTTGGAGATCAATTGGGTGATTAATTAAGGAATAATTAAGCTAATTATAATTTTAATTAAACCAAAATTACTATTTAAAATCAATTAATAATATTTTTCCTAGATTCTACTCTGAAATATCTTTAAAATGATCCCAAGTTTGTATTTTTTTTAGATTTTTCTAGGATTAGTTATGATTTTTAGAAGTTTCAGGCTTAAAAATAAATTAATTAACCCTAATTAAAGCCTTAATCCCATCAAGCCACATGGCGGCTGACACGATGCGCTTTCCACATAGCGCGATGAGAGTCGCTACTTAAGTTGTCACATCTGAGGGCTGACTCAGATGGCGACGGATGTGGTAACTCTGTGGACCGTCCGATCTAAGATCGAATGACCACAATTAAATGTGTTGTTTAAAGGAATTAATCAGAGGTTTTACACATGATCAGATCAAGATCATCTATTTCAATCACGCAAAATGGACGGTCCATAATTTATCTCCTTCTACGTGGCGAATGCTGGATACCATCCATTGATTGTCGTCGATCCAAGCTCACCCAAGCTTCGGATGGAGATGAAATTTATCCACACCTTTGAAGCATAACAAGTAAATCTAATGGTGGAAATGCATGACATAGAACTTTCTTTCATAAAAGACCAACTATTTTTTCACAAGGATCAATTTTAATGGCATACCTCACGAGCTTGTGGCCAATTCAATGATCGAGGAAGCTTAGTTTGGTAGAAATGAAGCTCTATTGAGCTCGAGCTTTGATTTGGTGTAGTTTGGAAGACCAATCCACGTAGGCAATGGTTTTGATCAAACTCCTCCCTCCACCATTGGGAAGATTAGGAAATGATTCATTCTCATTTAGCTCCAAGGTGTGTGCAAAGTTAATTACACTTTGGTGGAGGTTTAAGCAAATGGAAATCATAGGTGACCTCCCTATGTGGTTCTCTATAAATTGAGAGTGGAGGATTTGGGGAGCTCGATAAACATAAGAGGAAGCTCTAGAATGGAGTTCTCTAACTGTTAGGGTTGAATCAAATATGGCTCCCTGAGTTTGAGTGAGAATGACCGGGGTATACCCCCTCATTCCTTGGATTGGATAGCTATGGCTAGTTTAGCTTTTTCTTGATTATTTGGCCATTTCAGAGGGTTGTGGAGGTCCTTGGATGGATGATATGGCTTAGTTTGGTTGGGTAAGGGTGTGGAGGTGGCTGCCAAGGGAGGTAATGGATGTCCTTGGCGATTTGACCTACTCCAATGGGAATGGGGAGGTGATTTCACCTCCCATGGGTCATGGCCTACCCAAGCACCTTTGGGTTAGTCACATGGTCCAGGTGCCTAAGTGGACCTATGAATGGTGCCAAGTGGACTAGGGAGAGAATGACCAAATATGCATGTGTCTTATCTCATGGGATGCAATAGATCAAGGGCAAAGTGGTCATTTAGCTATGGGTTTTATTTGGCCATATTTGAAATGGGTCAAAAGTGGGTTAGCCAAAATTTCAAGTGGTTTGGAGTTTATTTGATTTGATTTGGATTTATTTGACCTATTTAGGTCAAATTGGGTTAGGTTGGATCAAGTTGACCAATTGGTCAAATTGGGTTAAACCAAGTGTTAGGTTAAGTTTACATGATCAATTAGAGTGCTTTGGTGTCATTAGTTTGGTTCAGTTTTCTTTGGATTTGATTATGGCTCATTTGGGTTGGGTTAGGTGTTGAGACAAGTTCAATTGGCTAATTAAAATGATTGTAGACTTTAGTTTGGTTTAATTTAGATTTAATTTGGATTTTGGCTAATTTGACCTTTAGGTCAATTTGGGCTAGGTTGAGTCAAGTTGACCAATCGGTCAACTTGGGCTCAATTATGGCTTTGGCCAAGTTCAATAAGTGATTTGGAATGAACTGGAGCCATTGGTTGCAATCAATTTGGATCAAATCATTATTTGACCCATTTTGGCTTTTTAGGCCAATTTAAGTCAACTTGGGTTAAATGGCCAATTAAGCTTGGTTTGGCTCAAGTGAAGGTTTGGTCATGTTCAATCATTGATTATGCGTTGGTTTGAATTAATGGTTGTAATCAATTTAGCATATGGTGGATTTTGGCTAGTTTGGGTTTCATTTGGGTTAAGTGTTGGCTTGGTCAAAGGCTAAGTTTGACTTGGTTTGACCCAATTTAAGACAATTGATCACCCTAGGGTGGTTGTTTGTTATGTTGTAGGATTTGGATGGGCTTAATTCAATCTGATTTGGGTTGATTTAGAGCTTGGCTCAAAAAGGTTTCTTTAGGCCACTTTGGGTTCAATGAGCTTAAAGGGGTTAATTGGCTTGATCATGGCTTACTTCAATTCTAGTTGAACTCACACATGAGCTTAGGATTGAAATATAAATCCAATTACAAGTGGTTTGTAGCCAAATGGGTTTTGGTTCATATGATAATTTTAATCCAAAAAATTGACATGGACTTGACTTGGGTTTGGTTTGATAATGATGGTTTTTTTATATTTGGGTCAATGATTGTAGGAATGATTGAATCATGATGGAATCCATTAGTTTTGAATTGCTTTGGGTATTATTTAGCCAAGTTCAAGAATTTGGATAAAAGGGCTAAAATTGGGAATTTGATTTGATTTGGGTTTCAATCATTTGGCTATTTGAATATATATTTCATTTTTATTTATGAATATAAATGAAGATATAAATGGGTTATGAGAAAATCACTTTAATTTGGAGTTGATTTATGATTTGGAATTTGATTTGAGATTGAATTTGATAATTGAGAAAATCAATTGGATTAGGGTTGATTTGATTTTGGTTAAGGCTAAGTCCATAAGATAAAATCAAAGGGCTTAGGAAGAGATTTGGAGTTTGAATTTAATCATGGATTTCAATCATTTGATTGTTGGATTTGACTTTGGAATTTGGATTTGATTTTGAGATTTGGTTTGGAAGAAGGAAGCAATGATTGGGTTGAGGCTATAGGGTAGGCAAGTCCTCCTAAATCCCTAAGGCACAACCTATTCCTATGGCTAACTTTCTAAGTCTCTAGGGTTAGGTTAAGTGTTCACCTTAGAAGTGTCTTAAGATTAAGGAACTCTTAGTGTCTATAAGAGTTTTAGATCTATGATGAGGAAGTTGAGAGCTCACACTAAAAGTGAGGTCAACAATAGTCTTATTACTATTAAAGCAATATACTTTTGAAGGAGCTTTCTTAGAAATATGTCATTAACCAAAATGGTGAGTATGAGGTAATGCAATTTTAATAGCTCTCGCCCTTGATCTTGATGAATATTGTTATAGGATGCCTCTTATTCATTATCCGAATAAATGCTTTGAATAGCCATGTGAATGATTGTTGACCTCACTTTTGGAGTGAGTTCTCAACTTCTTCATCATAGATCTAGGACTTTTATAGACACTAAGAGTTCCTTAGCTTTAAGACAATTCTAGTAATTAGGTGAACACTTAACCTGAGACTAAAGAGTTAGCTTGGAATAAGTTGTGCCTTAGGACTTATGAAAACTTGCCTGCCTATACCTAAACCCAATCCAAGCTTTCCTTCTCAAACCAAATCTCAAATTCATACCAAACTAAAACCAAATTTCTAAGACTCATAATCAATCTCATGATCAAATTCAAGCTCAAAATTTCTCCATAAAACCTCATGATTAAATTCAAAACCCTTTCTAAGCCCTTTGATTTCATCTTATGGACTTAGCCTTAACCAAATTCAAATCGATCTCAACTTATTTGATTTTCTCAAATATCAATTCAATATTTCCATCAAACTATCAAATTCCAATTCAAATCAACTTCAAATGATTCAATCCCATGATCAAATCCAAACTCAACCAAATTTTCTTCTAAGCCCTTTTGACCTACATCCATGAGCTTGGTCAAATTTGCTTCCAAATCACTCCAAACTCAAGTGATTTTCTCATGAATCATTTATATCTTCATTTATATTCCTAAATATAAATGAAATATAAATTTAAATAAAACTAAATCCAAAATCAAACCAAAATCTAATTTATACCCTTTAAACAATTCCTTGAACTTGGCCAAATCTATCCAAATGAAGCCAAAACCACTTTGATTTTTCATGAATCAATCATTCCTTCAATTTAGCCAAATATAAACATAAACTACAATCATCAAGCCTCAAAATCAACTCAAGTCAAACCCAACCTAACCCATTCGACTTGAAATATTCAAATGAGCCAAAACTCATTTGAACCCAAACCAATTATAATTGAATTTATATGTCAATCTCAAATCCATATATAAACTCAATGAAATCAAACTCAACAAAATCAAGCCAACTAAACCTAATGGCTCACTTGACTAAAGTGTCCAATTTAACCTACATGAACCAAAATCAAATTCAATCCAAATCAAAGTGAATTAAGCCAATACAAACTTCTTGTCATGATTGTTGATCATCCTAGGTTAATCAATTATCATGAATTGGGTCAAAACAAGTCAACCTAGACCATTGAACAAGTCAACCCTTTAACCCATATGAACCCAAACTACTCAAATTATAACCTAAACCAAATTGATTACAACCAATGGCTCAAGTTCATTCCAAATTGATTATCGAACTTGACCAAAGCCTTAATTGAGCCCAATTTGACCAATTGGTCAACTTAACCAAACTTAGCGCAAATTGACCATCAGGGTCAAATCAACCTAAAACCCAGTCAAATATAAATTGAACTTAACCAAAGCCCATAATATATTATAAATGATCAACCAAACCGAAACCAACCCATAATTCAAGCCAATTTGGTCAAATGGGTCAAATTGGTCAATATAGCAAATTGACCTAAAGGATCAAATTGGCCAAAATCTAAATTTAATCCAAATTAAACCAAATTGATGTAAACCAATTGAACCAATATGCTCCAAATGATCATTTGAACCTAACCCAACCCTTAGTTTGACCTAATTTAACCAATTGGTCAACCTAACCTGATTTGACCCAATTTGGCCCAAATGGGTCAAATTGACCCAAATTAAACCAAATGAACTCCAAATGGCATGAAATTTGGTCAAGCTCACTTTTGACTCATTTCAAATCTACCCAAGTCAAATTCATAGCCAAATGACTACTTTTAGATAAGACACTTGCACTTTTGGTCATTTCCTTCCCTTGGCCACTTGGCACCCATTCATTTGTCAACTTAGGCACCAAGGACCCTGGATAACATGACCCAAAGGTTGTTGGGTCATCCATGATTGTTTGGTAGGTGAACTCACCTCCCCATTCCCATTAAAGCACTTCACATCAAGGACACCCACTTCCTTTGCCATGGCAGCCACCTCCCACCCTTCCTCCACTCATGAGAGGCCAAATGGAATAATTCTCTACCAACCCTAGCCTCCCTATCACAACCATTGGTCCAAATATGCCAAAATAGCCATTGGTTCTCATTCTCACTCAAACCAACACACTCACACTCGATTCAACCCCGCACACTCTCTCTCCTTCCCATAGTCATTTCCACTATTTCCAAGCTCCTAAATTCCCCATTCTCGCTTTATGTGAAACTAAAATAAGGAGGATACCTTATTGTCATTTCTCATTTCATAACCAAAATATAATTAACTTTGCACACCATATTAGACGAGCTTAAATGAATCACCTCATCGCCTTGAAGTGGGACTTCGACCAAGGCTGATCACTTATGTGTCATGGGTTGGTCTTCTGAGTGATCTATACCAAATCAAAGCTTGTGCAGCTTAATAGGGCTTCATTTCTACCAAATGAAGCTTCCTCAGTTGTGGTGTTTATTTTTGATCATGTGTATGGGGGACTCCACGCAGATCTGAGAGTGTACTTATTGAGGTGATCGGATACGACATCAAGGAATGGTGCACTATCTCGAAAGATAGAAATCACTATCCTACAATGGACCTAATCACCTAATAAGGACTCCTAAGGCATGATGGCTCTTCAAATATACGAGAGATTTTTCTCTTACTTTACATGGATGAATAAAGTAGGGTTTATTTAAACTGGGTTCTAAAGTTTCTATGGGGGAAGCCCCATAGTTAATTACATCCTAAGGAAGGTGAGTTCCTTAGGAATACTCTCGATTAAAGTAGACAATTATTATCTCCAAAGATTTTAAAGATAGGACTATCAATAAATTAGTTATGTTTGAAAAATTAAGTGGGATAGATCAAAAGGAGAAACTTATTATCAAAGCCAAAGGAAAATGAGTAGGGAATGCTCATGATACTAGAAAACCTAGCAAGCATTTCAATCTATCCAATGGTTAGGCTTTAGATGTTTGAAATTCAGAAGATCAATTTTATTAAAGTTGACTTTTTATTAGAAAACTAGGGCTTATAATCCGACAACACAAGATTGTTGAAATACCTAAGAGGTGAGGATTTATGCTTGTAGCTCAAGGAAATAGCTTCTTTGGATCCTAAATCTAGGAGCTTCGCATAAGCCAAAGCATGTCCTAAATCTAAGAAGATGGGTATATGGTTTACCTCCACAAGAGGATAAACCACTTCTTGGACTTTTGAGTGGCGTACTAACTCCTCCTACGCTTTAAAACCATGTGGTCAAGTCATATATTTTGTAAGATGGTTAGGTTATTATTATTTAGAAAGAGACTAAGTCCTTAAACCCACACCTAAGAGACTAGAGCATGAGTGGTATGAACAATGACTTAATCTAATACAAATTTTTTCATATTTTACTTGATTTTAGACTCTTCATTTTAACAAAGGCTTTGGGATTTTATATGCCTACATGCATGATGAAATTAGATT
The DNA here is from genome assembly GCA_021442155.1 of Cymbidium sinense. Lineage (NCBI taxonomy): Eukaryota > Viridiplantae > Streptophyta > Magnoliopsida > Asparagales > Orchidaceae > Cymbidium > Cymbidium sinense. The sequence continues at coordinate 118,159,698 of CM038220.1, read as the reverse complement.
ATTGGCTAAATTAGCAAGAAGGGTGTTTTCCACCACAAGGGATGCCCTCACAGGTCAAGCATTCCCCTATCATGCAAGGATGGAAATCCCTATTTTCAAGAGAGAAAGAATATGCATGCATGATGTGAAACATACAACATTCAGCTAAGGGGTTACTAAATCTTTTAATTATCATGATTTAATGTATAGACTTTATGGTGAGGTTATGAGTTATTTAGAAATTTAATTATCAATTATAGTTAGAAAATCATTTATTTTTTTTTTAAGACTTAGCAGGCATATCACAAGCTCACATGTTCTAACAATCACTAAACAAAAATAAAAATTTATATTTATTTCTAATGTTAAGCTAATCAAAAAAGATATAATAGCGGCCTAACATACGGTCTGAATTATACACCCATGTCCAGTATAAAACATTACATCATAAAATAAACATACATCAAATATATCTTATAAAGCTAAAAGTATAATCTTCTTTGTGTATTGACTTTGTATGGTATGTCTAACTGATTATTATAGTTTCCTAAGTATAGAAAGATTCATTTAAATGGTGGTTTCACTTTAAGCATAATTGTGCAGTTTTAACTTCATGTTTTTTCATTTGACTACATAAGATAACTAATATATAAAGAAAGGAAAGAGAGGATCAATTTATTTTATCCCTACTTTAAGCATTTCTAAACAATTAATTAAATAATTCTCTTTATGAATGACTTTTTATATGTTTAAATAATCACAATTTAGGTTATCTTAAGTAAACTCATTCAATAAGAAAGCATCTATATTATAAATAACTATCATCATGATACATGTTTGCTTACTTTATAGACTAATTAGTATTCTATATTTCATCTAATTATAATTTCATCAAACAAAATATTACAACAAAAGTATAATCATGTTTTAATAGAAAAGATTTTCATTCATTTAAGTTGTATACTCACATGTATGAGTTTTAACATGTTTATTGTTTTTTTGCAAGAACTTAGGAACCTCCTTAATAAGAGAGAAGAGATGTCAAATATCATAATCATATGGATGTATAAGCAACAATTAATTAAAAAGTAGAATTTGATTTGATTAAATTATGTTTTATCCTTTATCACAATACACATTCATAAAATTTTAAGTATATGATTTTGTTTTTCACATATATAGCATCCATGGTTAACTCAAAGTAATTATCCTAAATGCAACTAATATGCATACTATGATAAGTAAGCAAATTTTTATAATTATATTTATCTTATATATTTATTTTTTATATATATATATTTTATATATATATATATAATAAAACAACTATAAGAAATGAAAAAACTTCAAAGTTGATTTAATTTAGTTGATTTATTTGTAAAAAGGATTTTCATTCTAATATCAAATGCATAATGAAATAAAAGTGCATGCCATTGTTCTCACCAAGGTAGTAGTAGGAACCTCCTTAGGGATTAAAGGAGTCCGGGATGTCCAAACTAATATACCCACTCAACATTCTTACTCAAATCAACATATTAATATAAGAAAGAATCATCATACACTAAGTTTATATTACATACACTTCTATGTATATATAACTAATGTACAATACATATTCTTATTCATTAAATTTTTGAAAATATGTTTGAGATTTAGTAGTGATAATACCACACATATATATATATATAATTAAGTCAACACATGTAAATTTGACATATAAAGATATTTTTTAGTTAATTATATATATATATATATATATTCAAATAAATGAATACATATACAAATAGCATACAACATTTTAATATGATTGGAAAAAAATAAAAGAAAAACAAAAGCACAATCTCATTTCAATCAACTAATTCTAAGGACAATCACATTAAAAAAACTTTATTTAAAATAAACCAAAGTTTCTTAAAGCCATTTTTTTATTTAGTGTGTTGATTTGATTTATAAAATGTAAAAAAGATGTTTGCTGTCTAATCATTCCCATATGTGTGAGTTAATTTGATTCAATGAAAATAATTGTTTGATTTTATGGATTGATTAAGTTAAGCATGGACTAAATCAATTAATTAACCCTTACTATGTCACTTATGGTAATCAATAAAACAATTATAAGCTAATATGATGCATAACCACATGGAAAGTAAATGACATTGCTCTATGAAATGAAAGAGCCTAATGCAATTATCTCAAAATTATTAATTAATTAAGCAGGAGCTCACTTAATTACTGTATTATTTTTCTCACACATATGAGCTAAACATAATTTCATTAGCTCTCTCTTTAGGTTATTGAACACCCAAAGAGCTAAAGAGTTAATTAGAGAAGTAGATTCAATCAAATTAATTAAGTTCATTAATTATCTAATTACATCTTAATTATCTTTAATCAATAGTATGAAATGGTCGTAGGGAAAGAGACAAAGAAGGGAGTCTAAGTCTCAATCTCTAAATCCTTTCAAATTGTTAATTAAAGTTTAGATATGATTTGGATTTGATTAATTTTGTTAATTAATTAATTAATTGGTTGTAATAAATTAATTATTTTAGAGGGAATGTAGAAGCCTTAATAAAAAGATTGGAAGAAGGGGGTCCCAATCCATTTCTATATACTTCATCACCATTAATAGAGGTTAATAAGATTAATTCATTGATTATTTTACTATTTCTTTTATTTAATTATCATTAATTAAGATAGGAGAGTAGTTAAGGCTTAATCCATTGATTTCCCCAATTAATTATCCAACAATCCAAGAAAAAAAAATGGAGGCGAGGTCATCCCTTAAACATCTAGAAAGTTTAAAATTAATTGGATAATTAATCAGAGTGTAATTAGGCTAATTAAATTTTTAATTAAATCTTAATTAAGTATAAATTACTATTTAAAATTAATTAATAATAATTTTAATGGATTCTCCTCTGAAATACCTTTAAAATGAACCCTCATTTGTAATTTTTGGATTTTTCTACAATTAGTTTAAAATTTTGGAAGTTTCAGCATTAAAAATAGTTTAATTAACCTAATTAATGCCCTAATCCCATCGGCGCCACATGGCGACTGACACGGCATGCTTTCCATGTGGCACGATGAGATTGGTTATTTAAGTTATCACGTCGAATGCTAATGAGAACGGTGGTGGAACGCGCTTTCTGTGTGGGCCATCCGATCTAAGATCGGATGGCCATGATTAAATGTGCCATTCCAAAGGAGAAAAGAGGGGTTCTATGCATGATCAGATCAGGACCATCCATTTTGATCATGCAAAATATATAGTCTGTGATTTGTCTCCTCCTGAGAGGCAAGCGATGGACACCGTCCATCGATCATCACTTAATACAAGCTCACCCGTGCTCGAATGGAGATCAAATTGATCCAACACCTTTGGGGAAGCACAACAAACACATCTAATGGTGGATATCAAATGAGATGCAAATTTCCTTCATAAGGGACCAACCAATTTTAAGCTAAGGATGGTTTCAATAGCATACCTCATCGGAGCTTATGACCGGTGGTTCCAACGATTAAGAAGCTTGTTTGTAGAAAGCCTTATTGAGCATAGCTTTGATTTGGTGTAGTTTTCTCGGAAGACTAACTCACGGCACGTAAGCAATCTACCTTGATCGAACTCCATCCTCTAACCATCGGGAAGCTTGGGAAATGATTAATTTTGTCTCTTCTAGGTCCAGGGATGGTGTGAGAAAAATTAATTGCACTTTGGTGGAGGTTCGAGCAAATGGAAATCAGAGATGGCCTCCCTTATTTTTGTTATGCTTAAAATCTAGAATGGGGAATTTGGGCAGCTCAGGAAATGCAAGGGGAAGCTCTGGGATCTCTCTCTTTGGTTGTTAGGGTTGAATCGAGTGTGAGTGTGCGTGTTTGAGATAGAATGAGGGGGGTATACCCTCTCCTCTCTTGGCTTGGATGGTGATGATGATTTTAACTTTTTTGATCAATGGTTGTGATATGGAGCTCAGTTTGGGCAGAGAATCACTCCACTTGGCCTCACATGAGTGGAGGAAGGGTGGGAGGTGGATGCCACGGGAGTAGTGGGTGTCCTTGGTGGTTTGAAATGCCCCAATGGGAATGGGGAGGTGATTTCACCTCCCCATGAGTCATGGCCGACCCAACCACCCTTGGGTCAGGTTAGCCACAGTCCTTGGTGCCTAAGTGAACCTATGAATGAGTGCCAAGTGGCCAAGGAGAGGAAATGACCAAAAGTGCAAGTGTCTTATCTCATGAGATGCCCTAGACCCAAGGGCAAAGTGGTCATTTGGCTATGGGTTTGATTTAGGCAGATTTGAGATGGGTCAAAAGTGGGTTACCCCAAATTTCAAGTGGTTTGGAGCTTATTTGATTTGACCTCTTTATGTCAAATTAGGTTAGGTTGGGTCAAGTTGACCAATTGGTCAAATTAGGTCAAACCAAGGGTTTGGTCAAGTTTACATGACTATTTGGAGTGTATTGGTGTCATTGGTTTGGTTCAATTTTCTTTTAATTTGGATTTTGGCCAAATTGATCCTTTAGGTCAATTTCAGCTAAATTGGGTCAGGTTGACCAATTGGTCAAATTGGGCTTAATCATGGCTTTGGTCAAGTTCAATAATCAGTTTGGAATGAACTTGAGCCATTGGTTGTAATCAATTTTGGTTGGATTATGATTTGACCTATTTTGATTTTTTAGGCCAATTTGGGTCAACTTGGGTCAAATGGCCAATTGGACTTGGTTTGGCTCAATTGAGGGTTTGGTCATGTTTAATCATTGATTATGAATTGGTTTGAATCAAAGGCTTCAGTCAATTTGACATATGGTGTGTTTTGGCTAGTTTAGGTTTCATTTGGCCTAAAGGTTGACTTGATAGGTTGACTTAGTTTGACCCAATTCAAGATAATTGATTAACCTAGGATTATTGTTGATTATGTTATGAGGTTTATATTATCTTAGTTCAATCAAATTTGAGTTGGATTAGAACTTGGCTCAAAAAGGTCTTTTAGGTCACTTTGAGTCAAGTGGACCTAAATGGGTCAATTAGCTTGATCATGGCTTGATTCAAGTTTAGTTGTATTTATAAATGGGTTTGAGATGGAAATGTAAGTCCAATTGCAAATGGTTTGAAGCCATGTGGATTTTGGTTCATATGAAAATTTCAAGTCAAAAGGGCTAACTTTGGTTTGACTTAGGTTATCTTGATTTGATTTGATAATTGTAGTTTATATTTATATTTGGAATAATGATTGAAGGAATGATTGAATCATGAAGAAATTCATAGGTTTTGAATTGATTTGGGTATCATTTAGCCAAGTTCAAGAAATTGGCTAAAAAAGCTAAAATTGGAAATTTGATTTGATTTGGGTTTGATTTTAGCTATTTGGATTTATATTTCATTTATATTTGAGAATATAAATGAAAGTATAAATAGTTCATGAGAAAATCACTTGAGTTTGGAGTGATTTGGAAGAAAATTTGACCAAGTTCATGGGTATAGGTCAAAAGGGCTTAAGTAGGGAATTGATTTAATTTGATTTAGTTTGATTTGATTTTGGTCATTGGAGGGTGGATTTCATTTATATTTGTGAATATAAAAGAAGGAACAATTGATTTATAAAAAAATCAATTGAGTTTGGGATGTTTTGGATTGATATTTGACTAAGCTCATGAGAGCAATTCATAAGACTTGGAGGAAATTTGATCTTGGATTTAATTTTATTGATTTGTTTGGTTTAGAATTGATTTATGATTTGATATTTGATTTGAGATTAAATTAATATTTGAGAAAATCAATTGAATTGGGGTTGATTTGAATTTGGTTAAGGCTAAGTCCATAAGATGAAATCAAAGGGCTTTGGAAGGGTTTTGGCATTTGGATTTGATCATGGGATTGAATCATTTGACTTGGAATTTAATTTATGATTTGGAGTTTGAATTGATATTTGAATTTAAGGTTTGGTTTGAGAAGGAAAGCATGGATTGGGTTTAGGCCATAGGGTAGACAAGTTTTTCTAAGTCCCCAAGGCATGACCTATACCCATGGACAATCCTTCTAAGTCTCTAGGTTTAGGTTAAGTGTTCACCTAATCACTAGAAGTGTCTTAAGACTAAGAAGCTCTTAGTGTCTATAAGAGTCCTAGATCTATGATGAGCAAGTTGAGAACTCACTCCAAAAGTGAGTTTAATATCAATCGTTGGACCGTCATAAGCTCGGATGAGGTATGCCATTGAAACCAAGCTTAAGCTTAAAATAGGTTGGTCCTTTATGAAGAAAAGTTCTATTTCATGTAATTTCCACCATTGGATGTGTTTGTTGTGCTTCCCAGAAGGTGTGGGATTGATTTGATCTCCATTCAAGCTCGTGAGCTAGATCAGCGGCAATGATGACGGTCTCCATCTCTCGAGACAGATCATGGATCATCCATTCCATGTGATCAGAATGAATGGTTCTGATCTAATCACACTTAGATATGTTGGTCTAATCCTTTAATTAGCTCATTTAAGCGTGGCTGTCTAATCTTAGATCAGATGACCCACGAGAAAATGCGTTCCACCGCCATCCACATCAGCATTTGACATGACAACTTAAATAAATAATCCCATCGCACCATGTGTAATGCGCGCCACATCAGTCGCCATGTGGCGCCGACGGGATTAGGGGGTTAATTAGGTTAATTAATCTATTTTTAATGCTGAAACTTCCAAAATTTATAATTAATTGTAAAAAATACAAAAAAATATAAATGAGAACTCGTTTTAAAGGTATTCTAAAGGGGAATCCATTAAAATTATTATTTATTAATTTTGAATAGTAATTTCTATTTAATTAAGGTTTAATTAAAATTTTAATTAGGTTAATTACTCTCTGATTAATTATCTAATTAATTTAAAACTTTCCAGAGATGTTTAGGAGGATGACCTTTACCTCCCATATTTTCTCGAGATTTATTGGATAATTAATTAGGAAAATCAATGGATTAAGCCTTAATTACTCTCTTATCTTAATTAATGATAATTAAGCAAATGAATAGTGGATTAATTAATTAAACTTAATGACCTCTTAATGGAGAAACTTAGAAATGGATTGAGACTCCTCTTCCAATCCTTTCCTTAAATCATCATCATTCCTTCTTTAAAATTAATTAATTAAAAATCATTTAATTAATTAACAAGGTCAATTAAATTTCAAATCATATCTGAACTTTAATTAACTATTTGAAAGGATTTAGGGATTAATACTTATGCTTCTTCTTTATCTCTTTCCCTAAGTCCATTTCATATTGTTGCTTAAGGAAAATAAAGATTTAATTAATTAATGAACTTAATTAATTTGATTTAATCTGTATTCCTTGATTAACACTTGGGTAGGACTTTGAGTGTTCAGTAACATAAAGAGATTGTGTGGTGTTGATTTCTCAAACTCTTGGAATTTGAAAATAAAATGTTCTGTATGTTGGGACACCACATAGATCCGCAAGTGTACTTATTAGGGTGATCGGTGCAATAATGAGGAATGGTGTACTATCTCAAGAGATAGAAATCACCATCCTACAATGGACATAATCACCTTATAAGGACTCCTAAGGACAATGGGTCTTCGAACGTACCAGAGATCTTTCGCCTACTTTATATGAAAAAGTAAAGTAGGATTTATTTTAAACCGAGTTTGTTAAGTTCCCTATGGAGGTAAACCCCCATAGTTTATTACATCTTAAAGAATGAGATTCCCTAAGAATACTTTTGATTAAGGTAAATGGTTGTTGTCTCCAAAGATTTCAAAGATAAGACTATCAACAAATTAGTTATTTTTGGAAAATCAAGTGGGATTGCTCAAAAAGAGGGAGTTATTATCAAAACCTAAAGGAGATGAGTAGAGGATGCTCATGATACTCGGAGACCTAGTAAGCATCCCAAACTATCCTATGGTTGGGCTTTATATTTTTAAAATTTGAAGAGGATTATATGTTTGAGTTAAATTTGTATTACAAATCTATGACTTACAATTCCACAACGAGATCATGGAAATGCTAAGGGTGATGATTATGCTTGTAGCCACAAAGAAACAACAACCTCAGAACCTAAATCTACGGAGCTTTGGTGAGGGCCAAAGCATGACCTAAATCAAAGGTCAAAAATGGGTATATAGTTTACCTCCACAAGAGAGGATAAATCACCTGACTGTTGGACTTACAACCACCTGGGGGTGGCTGCCAACTAACTCCTCCTACAATTTTAAATATATGTAGGCAAGTCTTATGCTTTGCAAGATAGCTAGGTTGTTATTTATTTAGAAAGAAGACTAAGTTCTTAAACACACTCCCTAAGAGACTAGATCATGAAGGGTGTGAATAAATGAATTAATCTAATACAAATTTTGTTAAGTTTTATTTTCATTTTTGGACATTTTTATTTAACACAGGCTATGGTATTTCATATGCCTAATGCACGAGAAAATTGATTATGGGCTAAAATCAGCAAGAAGGAGGTGTGTTTCCACCATGGCTCTCAAAGGTCAAGCCATTTTCTCTAGCAAAGGTGGAAGCCCTCCATTAGCAAGATTGAATCAATATATTTTTATGCATGATGTGAAATATACAACATCTAGCTAAGGGGTTGTTAAATCTTTTATTACCTTGATTTTATGTCCTAGGCTTTTTAGGTGAGGTTATGAGTTATTTAATTTTAATTTTGAGTTGATTAATTGGATAGAAAATTTTTTTCCCTAAGAGTCTAATCATCCTATTCAACAATCATCAAACAATTAAGAAACTAGGAAAATTATGTCATTTCTCATGTATAAGCTAACCAAACATCAATTAATTTTATAAAGCTAGTGCAAAAGAATAAGAGGTCGATGCGGTCAGGCTCCACCGCACAAACCTGAAAAGAAAAATGTGTAGTCGAGCTCTACCCTTATACAACCCGAATTACAAATGAATAATTACAATCAAAAAGGAATTCATGTTATACGGGTTTTCATTCTTCATTTCTTCATTTCTTTATTTCATTCTTTCTTCATTTCTTTATTTGGACTTGGGATGTAGTTTGCTCCAAGGCTTCACATGGTACATAAGATATGGTCTTATGACCAATGTTCATTCTAATTCCCAATAACATTCATTCCAAATCTTAATTGTAAAATTTACATTAAAATGGCAAAGATAAATCAAACTAAACCTGCAAAATAAGGATTTGCTAAACATACCACCCAACCCAAGCAATTATATGAATAATTTGGACTTAGTACCCACACATGGGTAATGTCCACTATCTAGTTTGAATCTTAGGGGTATAAGCAACCCGAAAAGCATTTATATTTTTATTACATCACCTAAGCACAATCCCTTGCGAACATAATTAGACTAAGATCATCCTATCATCCATCTTTACACATCTCTAAAAATATTACATCACAAAATAAAAATCATCATCCATGCACCACCCTAACATAGAGCTAGAAATGGTGACTTAGCCTAATGTGTGTGTCATTTAAGGCTTGTGTGGCATGTCTTAGCTAGGCTTTAAAGTTGGAATTTTCTAAGTGTGAAGGGTTCAACTTAGAGGGAGGTTTCATTTTAAGTGATTTAGTTGATTTGTCAATTTTATTTGATGATTTTATTTGGTTTGAATGAACCTACACTTAGTTACTAAATATTGTAAAGAGAAGAAAAGAATAGAAAACTTCTCTTTCATCCCTACCTTAAGTAATTTCTAAGGTAGATTCTTTAAAGATTTTTCTTTAATGAATGTTTTATTATGTATTTTAATTAACCCTAAGTTTAGATTTTTTTCTAAATAAACCTATTCAAGAAAGACATCTTAGGATTAATTAGGGTGAATTACTATCACATAACACACAACCATTTATTTCTTTCCATAATGTATACCATGTATATAAATAATCCTAAACATATATATACATGCAATGCAAAGTTTTAACACACTTTGATGATGATTTCTTTGAGATATTGCTTCAACAAATTTGGATATTTCATGAATGCAAGTTTTTATTATGTAGAAAAGAGAGGGATTCTTTTATCCATTAACAAAATACACATCCACATGTATAGATGACATAAGTGAGTATGATGCCATTATTTTCTATACCATGGTTATAAGGTACAAGACCTACTTGGGGCTACTTAAAACCTCACAATCCCGGGATGTCCGGTTAATATACACTTTTCTTAAATACATGTAAATGTATAAAAGAAACAAATGGATGAAGAATCATGCAAAAGATTTTTTGTATTTATTTATTGTAATTTACATGTGTAAATGTGAAGATCCTTCTTAAGTCATAACATAGAAGTGTATAGGAATATATTTAAGCAAGTGTTATGCTCTTTTCAAATGAACTATACATTTTGCAAATCCTATTCAAATCCATGTTAAGAGAAGAGAAGAAAATCACATAATACACATCTTATGCTATAATCACATGCAAGTTTATAAGTACTTATAAGTAGCATCACCTCAATTATAATCTTTGATTTTACAAGTTTTGAAAATAATATTTGGTTTAATAGTGATAATATCCACTCATATTCTTACTTTAGCCAAAACATGCAATTTGACCTAAAAGGAAATATTTTATTTAAAGAGATTTTTCAAAGGAGATGAATGCATGATTTCATATGGAAAACAACATTTAGCATGCTTGGAAAAATAAAAAAGTGATGTAAGCATATGACTTCATTCACCCTAATTAATTCCTAAAGATAATCCTAAGAAATAAGATCATTTAAAGTGAATCAAAATTCTTTAAAGAGTTTTTTGGTTATAACCAATTTCCCACATTTAGCTTGCTTTGAATTTTATTTAGAGAAATGTGAAAAGAGTTTGTTGGTCATAACCCATTTCCCCATGTATGAAATTGGTTTAGTTTAATTTTAGAACAATTATGTTGATTTTATGTTTTATTTAGGTTAAGTGTGAATTGAATATTAATTACCCTTACCTACACCACTTTAACATAATTAAACAAATAATTATGAGCCAACATATGATATGCAATCACATGGAATTTAAATCAGAATACCTAAAATAAAGGGGCTAATGCAATTGGCTCACAATTATTGATTAATTAAGATAAAATTTTCATTAAGTACTTTCATAACCATCCCACATGAGTTGGATATGATTTTCTCAAACTTACCTTTTTGAACACCTAAAGATCTTGAGATTGATTAACTTCACATTAGTTTTAAAGTTTGATTAGACTAATTATATCATTAGTGGATTAATCCTTAATTATATTTGGATTAAGGAAGAAAGGGGGTTTAGGGAATAACTTAGGGAAAATATCTCAAACCCATTCCATAAACCTCCTCCTTACTTAAACAATGCTTAATTATATTAATTAATGGATTAAATCATTATTTATATGCTTAATTACTCTTTATTATATTAAGGGGTCATTAGGAATTCATTAATTAATTTCTCTAATTAACTCATTGATAAATTCCAAGAAAATAAAGGGAGGCAGAAGTCATTCCACTAAACATGTCTCAGAAATTTGGAATTAATTAAGTAATTGGGGAGTAATTAAGGTAATTAAATTTTTTAAGTAAACCTTAATTAAGAAAAATTCACTATTTAAAATCAATTATGAATAATTTTATTTGATTCCCCTCTGAAATACCTTTAAAATGAGCCCTCATTTATATTTTTTGGATTTTTCTACATTTAATTTTGATTTTATGAAGTTTTTATGATTAATGGATAATTAAAATAGCCTAATTAATTAACTAATCATGTTGGCGCCACGTGGACTGCTGATGTGGTGTGCTTTCCACATGATGCAACGGGATTGATTATTTAAGTTGTCACATCATGTGCGCGTCGAACGCATTCTTGTCATCAAATTAGATGGCCGGATTAATCTCTGGTTCTAAGGGTTTAAATAGATTTAAGCGATTAAATCACAATCATCCATCCAAAACATGCGGGATGGATGGTGTATGATTTATCTCCTCCTGAACGATGAAAGAAGATGTCCTTATCATCGCCGATGCTCTGAGCTGATGGAGCTCAAACTCACACCTTCAGAAGAACACTAGCAAGAGATCCAACAGCTAAGATCTAATGGGATTACAATTTCCTTTACAAAGGACCAAGCATTTTTTTAAAATTATGATCAGTTTTGAACAATACCTCGCCGGAGGACCGATGCTTCCAATGGAGGAGGTAGCTTCATCTAGTGGAGATGAAGCCCTATTGAACGTATCATGCCTTGATTTGAAGTGGATGTCTTGGTTGATACAACTCCCCTTCAACGACAATCAGCATTGATTGAATTCCCCCTTCCCATGGCTTGGAGACTTGGGAAACCCCTTGGGGAGCTCGACTAGGTCCCTTGCTGGTGCTTGCAAAGTGAATTTAGGTTTGGTGGAGAATTGGATGAATTGGAGTTTGGAACCTCCCTATTTATTTGGAGCAGGAGAAAAATGGGAGCTAAGAATATGCCAAGGCTTGGAGAAGCTTGGTTTGGGTTCTTGGGCTCAATCATTATGTATGGATTGAGTTGGAATGAGGGGAGTATATCTCCCCTTAGGATGAGAATAGCTTTATTATTTTTGATCTATTTCTTGGATTGATTAGTTTGTTTAGGCTATTATGCACTCCATGTGGTTCATTTTAAGCAGAAGAGTGGAGGAGAGGGAGTGCCCATGTGCTAGGTGAGTGTATGAGGTGATCTAAGTGTCCAATTTACATTAAAGGGGTTGGTTTGGCCTTGGCTTGGGTCATGGCTGACCCAAGGTGATTGGGACATGTTCGCCACCATCCTTAGTGTCAAAATGGACCACAAGGAAGATGTCAAGTGGTCATGAAAATTAAAATTGAATTTGGCCATGGGATACCCTTGACCTAGGGGTAAAATGGTCATTTGGCATAAATTTTGATTTGAACAGATTTTGATTCAAAATGGGTTGGATCAAATTTCAAGTGATTTGGAGTTTATTTGGTTTTAATTGGTTCAATTTGACCCATTTAGATCAAGTTGGGTCAATTTGGATTAGGTTGACTAATTGGTCAAATTGGATCAAACCATGAGTTAGGTCAAGTTCAAATGATCATTTGGAGCCTATGGGTATCATTGGTTTGGTTCAATTTGATTTATATTTGGTTTTGGTTCATTTAAGTTCACTAAGGTCAAATTAAGTTGATTGACCAATTTGACATTAGGTTAGGTCATGGGTTGGTTTTTGCTTGGTTGATCATTTGAAATGTATTGCAGGCTTTGGTTTCAATCAATTTTGGTTTGGTTTGATTTCAAGTTGATTTGACCTTTTTAAGTCAAGTTGGGTACATGGTCAATTGGGCTAGGTTGGGCCTAGTTAGCTAATCGAAGCTTTGGTCAAGTTCAATAAGTGATTTAGAATGAATTTGACTCATTGGTTGCAATCAATTTAGCATAGATCAAGATTTGACCCATTTTGACTTTTTAGATCAACTTAGGTCAACTTAAGTCATGTGGTCAATTAGGCTAGGTTTGGCTTGAATGATGACTTGGTCAAGTTCAATCATTGATTATGAATTAGTTTAGATCAATGGTTTCAATTAATTTGGCTTATAGTAGATTTTGGCTAGTTTAACTTTCGTTTGGGCTAAGTGTTGACTTGGTCAAAGGCTAGGTTTGACTTGGTTTGACCCAATTTGAGTGATTGATCATCCTATGATGATTGTTGCTCATAATATGAGGCTTAGATGGGCTTAGTTCAATCAAAATTGAGTCGGATTAGAATTTGGGTCAAAAAGGTCCTTTAGGTCACTTTGGGTCAGGTGTGCCTAAGTGGGTCAATTGGCTTGCTCAAGGCTTGATTCAAGTTTGGTTGAACTCACATATGGACTTATGATTGAAATATAAATCCAATTGTAAGTGATTTGGAGTCAAATGAGTTTTGATTCATTTGACAATTTCAAGTCAAAAGGGTGAACATGGGCTTGACTTGGGTTTGTTTGACTTTGGTTTGATGATTGAATTTTATGTTTATATTTCGTTTATGATTGAAGGAATGATTGTTTGAAGTGAAAATCTTTGAATTTGGATTGATTTGAGGATGGTTTGGCTAAGTTCAAAAATTTGACTTGAAAGGGTATATGTTGGATTTTGGTTAGATTTGGACTTAAGTTTTGTATTTAGTTTAGGTTATTTAAATTTTTTTCCATTTATATTTGTTAATATAAATGAGAATATAAATAGGTTATGAGAAAATATTTTGAGTTTGGAGTGATTTGAATTTGGTTTGGATAAGTTCAAGGATTTGACTTGAAAGGGTATAAGTTGAACGTAAGTTGGATTAGAACTTGAGTTTTGAGTTTAGTTTTGGTTATTTGAATTTATACTTCATTTATATTTATGAATATAAATAAGAATATAAATGGGTTATGAGAAAATCTTTTGAATTTGGAGTGATTTGGATTTGATTTAAGGTAAGTCCATAAGATGAAATCAAAGGGCTTAGGAAAGATTCTAGATTTGATTTAAGATTTGAGAAAATCAATTGAGTTGAAATTAATTTAAGATTTGATGGAATTGATTTAAAATTGATGTTGATCTGAATTTGAAGTTGATTTGAATTTGAAGTTGATTTAAAATCTTTTGGGAAGCATAACAAACACATCCAATGGTGGAAATTATACGAAATAAAACTTTTCTCATGAACTATTTATACTTTCATTTATATTCTCAAATATAAATGAAATATAAATCCAAATAGCTAAAATCAAACCAAAATCAAATCAAATTTCTAATTTTAGCTTTTTTAGCCAATTTCTTGAACTTGGCTAAATGATACCCAAATCAATTCAAAACTTATGAATTTCTTCATGATTCAATCATTCATTCAATCATTATTCTAAATATAAATATAAACTACAATTATCAAATAAAATCAAGATAACCTAAGTCAAACCAAAGTTAGCCCTTTTGACTTGAAATTTTCATTTCAAACCCATTTATAAATACAACTAAACTTGAATCAAGCCTTGATCAAGCTAATTGACCCATTTAGGTCCACTTGACTCAAAGTGACCTAAAAGACCTTTTTGAGCCAAGTTCTAATCCAACTCAAATTTGATTGAACTAAGATACTATAAACCTCATAACATAATCAACAATAATCTAGGTTAATCAATTATCTTGAATTGGGTCAAACTAAGTCAACCTATCATTGATCAGTCAACCTTTAGGCAAATGAAACCTAAACTAGCCAAAACACACCATATGTCAAATTTAAAGCCTTTGATTCAAACAAATTCATAATCAATGATTAAACATGACCACACCCTCAATTGAGCCAAACCAAGTCCAATTGGCCATTTGACCCAAGTTGACCCAAATTGGCCTAAAAACCAAAATAGGTCAAATCATAATCCAACCCAAATTGATTACAACCAATGGTTCAAGTTCATTCCAAACTGATTGAACTTGACCAAAAGCTCATTTAATTTGACCAATTGGTCAACCTGACCCAATTTAGCTGAAATTGACCTAAAGGATCAATTTGGCCAAAATCCAAATTAAAAGAAAATTGAACCAAACCAATGACACCAATACACTCCAAATAGTCATGTAAACTTGACCAAACCCTTGGTTTGACCTAATTTGACCAATTGGTCAACTTGACCCAACCTAACCTAATTTGACATAAAGAGGTCAAATCAAATAAGCTCCAAACCACTTGAAATTTGGGGTAACCCACTTTTGACCCATCTCAAATCACCTAAATCAAACCCCAGCCATTGCCCTTGGGTCTAGGGCATCTCATGAGATAAGACACTTGCACTTTTGGTCATTTCCTCTCCTTGGCCACTTGGCACTCATTCATAGGTTCACTTAGGCACCAAGGACTGTGGCTAACCTGACCCAAGGGTGGTTGGGTCGGCCATGACTCATGTGGAGGTGAAATCACCTCCCCATTCTCATTGGGGCATTTCAAACCACCAAGGACACCACTACTCCTGTGGCAGCCACCTCCCACACTTCCTCCACTCCTGTGAGGCCAAGTGGAGTGATTCTCTACCCAAACTGAGCTCCATATAACCATAGATCAAAAAAGTTAAAATCATCATCACCATCCAAGCCAAGAGAGGAGGGGGTATACCCCCCTTATTCTATCTCAAACACGCACACTCACACTCGATTCAACCCTAACAGCCAAGGAGAGAGATCCCAGAGCTTCCCCTTGCATTTCCCGAGCTCCCCAAATTTCCCATTCTCGATTTTACACAAAACAAAATTAAGGGAGGCCATCTCTGATTGCCATTTGCTAGAACCTCCACCAAAGTGCAATTAATTTTGCTCACACCATCCTTCGACCTAGTATAGCTAAAATTAATCATTTCACAAGCTTCCCGAAGGTCAGAGGATGGAGTTTGATCAAGGTAGATTGCTTACGTGCCGTGAGTTAGTCTTCCAAGCAAATTACACCAAATCATAGCTCGTGCGGCTCAATAAGGCTTAGTTTCTACCAAACGAAGCTTCCTTAATCGTTGGAACCACCACTCATAAGCTCCAGTGAGGTATGCTATTGAAACTGATCCTTAGCTTAAAATTGGTTGGTCCCTTATGAAGGAAGTTTGCATCTCATGCCATATCCACCATTAGATGTGTTTGTTGTGCTTCCCAAAGGTGTTGGATCAATTTGATCTCTATTCGAGCACCGGTGAGCTTGTATCAAGTGATGATCGATGGACGGTGTCCATCGCTCGCCGCTCAGGAGGAGACAGATCACAGACCTTATATTCTACATGATAAAAATGGATGGTCCTGATCTGATCATGCATAGAACCCCTCTTTTCTCCTTTGGAACAACACATTTAATCATGGCCATCCGATCTCAGATGGCCCACACAGAAAGCGCGTTCCACCACCGTTCTCATTAGCATTCGACGAGATAACTTAAATAACCAATCTCATCGCGCCACATGGAAAGCATGCGTGTCATGTACGTGGCCGATGGGATTAGGGCATTAATTAGGTTAATTAAACTATTTTAATCTGAAACTTCCAAAATTCTAAACTAATTGTAGAAAAATCCAAAAATTACAAATGAGGGCTCATTTTAAAGGTATTTTAGAGAAGAATCCATTAAAATTATTACTAATTAATTTTAAATAGTAATTTATACTTAATTAAGGTTTAATTAAAAATTTAATTAGCCTAATTACTCTCTGATTAATTATCCAATTAATTTTAAACTTTCTAGAGATGTTTAAGGGGATGACCTCTGCCTCCCCTATTTTTTTCTTAGGATTGTTGGATAATTAATTAGAGAAATCAATGGATTAAGCCTTAACTACTCTCCTATCTTAATTAATGATAATTAAATAAAAGAAATAGTAAAATAATCAATGAATTAAGCTTATTAACCTCTGTTAATGGTGATGAAGTTTATAGAAATGGATTGGGACCCCCTTCTTCCAATATTTTTATTAAGGCTTCTACATTCCCTCTAAAATAATTAATTTATTACAACCAATTAATTAATTAATTAACAAAATCAATCAAATCCAAATCATATCTAAACTTTAATTAACAAATTGAAAGGATTTAGCAATTGAGACTTAGGCTCCCTTCTTTGTCTCTTTCCCTACGACCATTTCATACTATTGATTAAAGATAATTAAGATTTAATTAGATAATTAATGAACTTAATTAATTTGATTGAATCTACTTCTCTAATTAACTCTTGGGTAGCTCTTTGGGTGTTCAATAACCTAAAGAGAGAGCTAATGAAATTATGTTTAGCTCACATGTGTGAGAAAATAATAAGAGTAATTAAGTGAGCTCCTTAAGCTTAATTAATTAATTATTTTGAGCTAATTGTATTAGGCTCCTTTCATTTCATAGGAGCAATGTCATTTACTTTCCATGTGGTTGTGTATCATATTAGCTTATAATTGTTTGATTGATTGCCATAAGGTGACATAGGTAAGGGTTAATTAATTGATTTAGTCCATGCTTAACTTAATCAATCCATAAAATCAAACTAATTTTATTTCATTGAATCAAATTAACTCACACATATGGGAATGGGATTAGGACTAGCAAACATCTTTCACATTTTATAAATCAAATCAAACACGAAATAAAAAATGGCTTTAAGAAACTTTGGTTTATTTTAAATAAGCTTTTTTAATGTGATTGTCCTTAGAATTAGTTGGATTGAATGAGATTGTATGCTTGTTTTTCTTTATTTTTTCCAATCATATTAAAATGTTGTATGCTATTTGTAGTCATGTATTCATTCCTTTGAAAAATTAATTAACTAAAAATGATTTCCTTTATATCAAATTTACATGTGTTGACTTAATTTAAAATATGTGTGGCTATTATCACTACTAAATCTCAAACATATTTTCAAAAGCTTCTTAATGAATAAGAATATGTATTGTGACTTTAGTTATATATACATAGGAAGTGTATGTGAATATAAACTTAGTGTATTAGGTGAAGTTTCTTTCTTATATTAATATGTTGATTTGCATAAGTAAGAATGTTAGCGGGTATATTAGTCTGGACATCCCATAGACGCACGCCTTTAAGTAGCCCTAAGGAGGTTCCTACCTCACTACCTTGGTGTAGAATAATGGTGACGTACATCCTTGATTTCATTCTTATGCCATTTTGATATTAGAATTTTGATAGAGCTTCAATTCATTTACACAAATAAATCAACTAAATTGAATCCAACTTTTGCATAGTTTTTCATTTCTACAGTTGTTTGCACATTCATATATATATATATATATGAGCGTAGTGGGCATATTAGTCTGGACATTCCAGAGACACATGACTTTGAGTAACCCTATGGAGGTTCCTACCCCACTCCCTTGGTGCAAACCAACAGCATCGTACCTACTTAAAAATTTTATGTACATGTGTATGTGTGATATAACTAGTGGATAACAACCATAATTTAATCAAATCAAATTCTACTTTTGTATGATTCTCATTCTTATAGTTTCTTATACATCCATATGTATTTGAGGATAGCGAATATATTAGTCTGGACATCCCAGGGACTCATGGCCTTAAGTAGCCCTAAGGAGGTTCCTACCTCAGTCCCGTGGTGCAGAACAATGGCAACGTACTTGCTTAAAACTTCTATACATGTGAGTGTGCATTTGACTAGTGAATGAAAATCTCCCCTTTTCTATTAAAAAGACATGCATTCATACTTTGTTCAAGTGGTTGAATTGATTAATCATATAATTTGAAGTCCTTTTCTTAATGCTTTTTGTATAAGAATTTAGATAGAAATTCAAATTAATATGACAAAATAATTCAATTAGATGAAACATCAATTTCAAATCAATTTGCTTACTTTAATCATTCAAGTATGCTGATATATAAGTTGCATGTATAGGTCTGTATATGAGTTAACCTTATGCATGCTATATATGATGGAAAGAAATAAGCAAACATGTATCATGTGATGATAGTTCATTTCAATTAATATTGAGATTCCTTTCTTATTGAATGAGTTTATTTAAGGTGATCCTAAACCTAGGATTATTTAAAACATATAAAAATTCATTCACTAAAGAGAATTATTTAATTAATTGGCTTTAGAAATGGCTTAAAGTAGGGATAAAAGAGAGTGATCCTCTCTTTCCTTCTCTTTATAACACTTAGTTATCTTATGTAGGTCAAATGAAAAAAAATATGAAGTTAAAACTTACAAATCAACTATGCAACTTAAAGTGAAACCACCATTTAAATTGAATCTTTCTACACTTAGGAAACTATAACTCTAAATCCTAGTTAGGACATACCATACAAGCCTTAATACACACACATTAGATTAAGTCACTACTTTTAGCTTTAGGTTAGGACGGTGCTTAGTTTGATGTATATTTTATTTTGTGATGTAATGTTTTATACTGGATATTAGGGTGTATAATTCATAGACTGTATGTTAGGCCGTTGTTAGCCTAATCATGTTTTCTACGGGGGATTATGCTTAAGGGGCCATCGAGAAATAAATATAAATGCTCTCTCATTGTAGGTTTCTTAAGCCCATAAGCATTATCCAAGTTAGAACATGTGGGCTTGGTTACCGATATGCGGGTGCTAAGTCTAAATTATAAATATATTAGATTTACTTTTCCATTTCAATGTAATTTTGCAATTAGGAATTAGGATTAGTGCTATGGGAGAATTAGGATGAGCATTGGCAAGAAAGACTATGTCTTGTGTGCCATGTGATGCCTTGAAGTGAGCCAAATCTAAAAAAACAAGAAGAGGAGGAAAGACATGAAGATGTTTGTAGAAGATGAAGACCCCTATATCATGTATTCATTCTTATTTATAATTATTCTTTTATAATTCGGGTTGTATAAGGGTAGAGCTCGGCTACCCATTTTTCTTATTGGGCTATATGGAGGTATCAGACCACACCGGCCTTCTATTCTATTGTGCTATCTATAAAATTGTTTGATATTTTGTTTAGCTTGTGCATTAGAAATGACATGCCTTTTCATAGTTTCTTTATGATTGGTGTTTGTTGTATAACCTAGATGCGATTAGGCTCTTAGGAAAAAAATTGATTTTCTAACCAATTCTAATTGATAATTAAATTTCTAAATAACTCATAACCACACCATAAAGTCTATACATTAAATCACAATAATTAAAATATTTAGTAACCCCTTAGCTGAATGTTGTATGTTTCACATCATGCATGCATATTCTTTCTCTCTTGAAAATAGGGGATTTCCATCCATGCATGATAGGGGAATGCTTGACCTGTGAGGGCATCCCTTGTGGTGGAAAACACCCCTTCTTGCTAATTTAGTCAATAATCTAATTTCATCATGCATGCATATAAAAATCCAAAGCCTTTGTTAAAATGAAGAGTAAAATCAAGTAAAATATGAAAAATTTGTATTAGATTAAGTCATTGTTACCACTCATGCTCTAGTCTCTTAGGTGTGGGTTTAAGGACTTAGTCTCTTTCTAAATAATAATAACCTAATCTTACAAAATATATGACTTGACCACATGGTTTTAAAAGTGGAGGTTAGGCACCACTCCAAGCGGTTCTAAGTCCAGTGGGTGGTTTATCCTCTTTTTGAGGTAAACTATACCCATCTTCGCTTAGATTTAGGACATGCTTTGGCTTATCAAGCTCCCTAGATTTAGGATCCAAAGAAGCTATTTCCTTCAAGCTACAAGCATAAATCCTCACATCTTAGGCATTTTCACAATCTTGTGTTGTGGGATTATAAGCCTTAGTTTTCTAATAAAGTGTCAACTTTAATAAAATCAATTCTTTGAATTTCAAACATATAAAGCCCAACCATAGGATAGATTAGAATGCTCACTAGGTTTTCTAGTATCATGAGCATTCCCTACTCATTTTCCTTTGGCTTTGATAATAAGTTTCTCCTATTGATTTATCCCACTTAATTTTTCAAACATAACTAATTTATTGATAGTCCTATCTTTAAAATCTTTGGAGATAATAATTGTCTACTTTAATCGAGATCATTCCTAAGGAACTCACCTTCCTTAGGATGTAATTAACTATGGGGGCTTGCCCCATAGGGAACTGTAGAACCCACTTTAAATAAACCCTACTTTATTCATCCATGTAAAGTAGGGGAAACATCTCTCGTATATTCGAAGAGCCGTCATGCCTTAGGAGTCCTTATTAGGTGATTAGGTCCATTGTAGGATAGTGATTTCTATCTTTCGAGATAGTGCACCATTCCTTCATGTCGTACCCGATCACCTCAATAAGTACACTCTCAGATCTGCGTGGAGTCCTCCATACACATGATCAAAAATAGACACCACAACTGAGGAAGCTTCATTTGGTAGAAATGAAGCCCTATTAAGCTGCACGAGCTTTGATTTAGTATAGATCACTCAGAAGACCAACCCATGACACATAAGTAATCAGCCTTGGTCGAAGTCCCACTTTCGGCGGTCGAAGGTGACAGGAGGTGATTCATTTTAGCTCGTCTCAATCTAAGGATGGTGTGTGCAAAGTTAATTGTATTTTGGTTATGAAATGAGTAAATGATAATAATTGGTATCCTCCCTTATGTTAGTTTCACATAAAATTGAGATGGGGAATTTAAAAGCTCGGGAAATAGTGGAAATGATTATGGGAAGGAGACGAGAGTGTGCTAGAGTTGAATCGAGTGTTGAGTGGGTTGGTTTAAGTGAGAATGCAAATCAATGGTTTTTTAGCATTTTTGGATCAATGGTTGTGATGGGGAGGTCAGGGTTGGTAGCGAATCATTCTATTTGGCCTCTCATGAGTGGAGGAAGGGTGGGAGGTGGCTTCCATGCTAAAGGAAGTGGGTGTCCTTGATGTGAAGTGCTCCAATGGGAATGGGAGGTGATTTCACCTCCCCATGAATCATGACTGAACCACCCTTGGGTCATATCCAGTCCTTGTTTAAGTTGACAAGGGAAGGAAATGACCAAAAGTGCAAGTGTCTTATCTCATGGGATGCCCTACCAAAGGCAAAGTTGTCATTTTGCTATGAATTTGAATTGGGCAGATTTGAAATGAGTCAAAAGTGAGCTTGACAAAATTTCATGCCATTTGGAGTTCATTTGGTTTAATTTGGTTCAATTTGACCCATTTGGGCCAAATTTCAAATCAGTTGTTGACCAATTGGTTAAATTAGGTCAAACCAAGGTTGGGTTAGGTTCAAATGATCATTTGGAGCATATTGGTTCAATTGGTTTACATCAATTTGGTTTAATTTGGATTAAATTTAGATTTTGGCCAATTTGATACTTTAGGTCAATTTGGGCTATATTGACCAATTTGACCCATTTGACCAAATTGGCTTGAATTATGGGTTAGTTTCGGTTTGGTTGATCATTTATAATTTATTATGGGCTTTGGTTAATTTCAATTTATATTTGACTGGGTTTTAGGTTGATTTGACCCTGGTGGTCAATTTGTGCTAAGTTTGGTTAAGTTGATCAATTGGTCAAATTGGGCTCAATTAAAGGCAAGTTCGATAATCAATTTGGAATGAACTTGAGCCATTGGTTGTAATCAATTTGGTTTTGGTTGTAATTTGAGTAGTTTGGATTCATATGGGTTAAAGGGTTGACTTGTTCAATGGTTAGTTGACTTGTTTGATTGATTCATGATAACGAAGATCAACAATCATGACAAGAAGTTTGTATTGGCTTAATTCACTTTGATTTGGATTGAATTTGATTTGGGTTCATGTAGGTTAAATTGGACACTTTGGGTCAAGTGAGCCAATTAGGTTTTGTTGGCTTGATTTTGAATTGAGTTTGATTTCATTGAGTTTATATATGGATTTGAAATTGACATATATATTCAATTATAATTGGTTTGGGTTCAAATGAGTTTTGGCTCATTTGAATATTTCAAGTCGAATGGGTTAGGTTGGGTTTGACTTGAGTTGATTTTGATTTGGCTTGATGATTAGTTTATGTTTATATTTTATAAATGATTGAAGGAATGATTGATTCATGGGAAAATCGAGTGGTTTTGGCTTCATTTGATAGATTTGCCAAGTTCAAGGAATTGGTTTAAAGGGTATAAATTAGATTTTGGTTTGATTTTGGATTTAGTTTTGGCTATTTAAATTTATATTTCATTTATATTTAGGAATATAAATGAAGATATAAATGATTCATGAGAAAATCACTTGAGTTTGGAGTGATTTGGAAGCAAATTTGACCAAGCTCATGGATGTAGGTCAAAAGGGCTTAGAAGAAAATTTGGTTAAGTTGGATTTCATCATGGGATTGAATCATTTAAAGTTAGATTTGAATTGGAATTTGATAGTTTGATGGAAAGATTGAATTGATATTTGAGAAAATCAAATAAGTTGAGATCGATTTGAATTTGGTTAAGGCTAAGTCCATAAGATGCAATCAAAGGGCTTAGAAAGGGTTTTGAATTTAATCATGAGGTTTTATGGAGAAATTTTGAGCTTGAATTTGATCATGAGATTGATTATGAGTCTTAAAAATTTGGTTTTATTTTGGTATAAATTTGAGAATTGGTTTGAGAAGGAAAGCTTGGATTGGGTTTAGGCTATAGGGTAGGCAAGTTTTCATAAGTCCCTAAGGGACAACTTATTCTAGTAGCTAACTCTTTTAAGTCTCTAAGCTTAGGTTAAGTGTTCACCTAATCACTAGAATTGTCTTAAGGCTAAGGAACTCTTAGTGTCTATAAGAGTCCTAGATCTATGATGAGGAAGTTGAGAACTCACACCAAAAGTGAAGTTAACAATCATTCATATGCTATTCAAAACATTTCTCTGGATAATGAATAAGAGGCATTCCTATAACAATATTCACTGATCAAGATCAAGCAATGGAGAGAGCTATTAAAATTGCATTACCTCATACTCACCATTGGTTGTGCCAATGACATATTTCTAAGAAAGCTCCTTCGAAAGTATATTGCTTTAATAATAATAAGGCTGTTGTTGACCTCACTTTTAGTGTGAGCTCTCAACTTCCTCATCATAGATCTAAAACTCTTATAGACACTAAGAGTTCTTTAGTCTTAAGACACTTCTAAGGTGAACACTTAACCTAACCCTAAAGACTTAGAAGAGTTAGCCATAGGAATAAGTCGTGCCTTAGGGATTTAGGAGGACTTGCCTACCCTATAGCCTCAACCCAATCATTGCTTCCTTCTTCCAAACCAAATCTCAAAATTTAATCTAAATTCCAAAATCAAATCCAACAATCAAATGATTAAAATCCATGATTAAATTCAAACTCCAAATCTCTTCCTAAGCCCTTTGATTTTATCTTATGGACTTAGCCTTAACCAAAATCAAATCAAACCCAATCCAGTTGATTTTCTCAATTATCAAATTCAATCTCAAATCAAATTCCAAATCATAAATCAACTCCAAATTAAAGTGATTTTCTTATAACGCATTTATATCTTCATTTATATTCATAAATAAAAATGAAATATATATTCAAATAGCCAAATGATTGAAACCCAAATCAAATCAAATTCTCAATTTTAGCCCTTTTATCCAAATTCTTGAACTTGGCTAAATAATACCTAAAGAAATTCAAAACTAATGGATTCCATCATGATTCAATCATTCCTACAATCATTGACCCAAATATAAAACAACCATCATTATCAAACCAAACCCAAGTCAAGTCCATGTTGACCCATTTGGATTAAAATTATCATATGAACCAAAACCCATTTGGCTCCAAACCACTTGCAATTGGATTTATATTTCAATCCTAAGCTCATGTGTGAGTTCAACTAAACTTGAATCAAGCCATGATCAAGCCAATTAACTCATTTAAGCTCACTTGATCCAAAGTAGCCTAAAGAAACCTTTTTTGAGCTAAGTTTAATTCAACCCAAATTTGATTGAACTAAGCCCATCTAAATCTCACAACATAACAAAAAACCACCCTAGGGTGATCAATTATCTTAAATTGGGTCAAACCTAGCCTTTAACCAAGTCAACACTTAACCTAAATGAAACCCAAACTAGCCAAAATCCACCATATGCCAAATTGATTACAACCATTAATTCAAACCAACTCATAATCAATGATTGAACATGACCAAACCTTCACTTGAGCCAAACCATTAATTTTAACCAAGTTGACTTAAATTGGCCTAAAAAGCCAAAATGGGTCAAATAATGATTTGATCCAAATTGATTGCAACCAATGGCTCCAGTTCATTCCAAATCACTTATTGAACTTGGCCAAAGCCATAATTGCGCCCAAGTTGACCAATTAGTCAACTTGACCCAACCTAGCCCAAATTGACCTAAAGGGTCAGATTAGCCAAAATCTAAATTAAATCTAAATTAAACTGAACTAAAGCCTACAATCATTTTTAATTAGCCAATTGAACTTGTCTCAACACCTAACCCAACCCAAATGAGCCATAATCAAATCCAAAGAAAACTGAACCAAACTAATGACACCAAAGCACTCTAATTGATCATGTAAACTTAACTAACTTGGTTTTTAATTTGACCAATTGGTCAACTTGATCCTAATTTGACCTAAATAGGTCAAATAAATCCAAATTAAATCAAATAAACTCCAAACCACTTGAAATTTGGCTAACCCACTTTTGACCCATTTCAAATATGGCCAAATAAAACTCATAGCCAAATGACCACTTTGCCCTTCGATTGCATCCCATGAGATAAGACACATGCTTATTTAGTCATTCTCTCCCCTAGTCCACTTGGCACCCATTCATAGGTCCACTTAGGTACCTATAACCATTACTGACCTAACCCAAAGGAGTTTGGGTAGGCCATGACCCATGGGGAGGTGAAATCACCTCCCCATTCCCATTGGAGTAGGTCAAATCGCCAAGGACATCCATTACCTCCCTTGGCAGCCACCTCCACACCCTTACCCAACCAAACTAAGCCATATAATCCATCCAAGGGCCTCCACAACCCTCTGAAATGGCCAAATAATCAAGAAAAAGCTAAACTAGCCATAGCCATCCAATCCAAAGAATGAGGGGGTATACCCCCGTCATTCTCACTCAAACTCAGGGAGCCATATTTGATTCAACCCTAACAGTCAGAGAACTCCATTCCAGAGCTTCCTCTTATGTTTATCGAGCTCCCCAAATCCTCCACTCTCAATTTTATAGAGAACCGATATAGGGGAGGTCACCTACGATTTCCATTTGCTTAAACCTCCACCAAAGTGTAATTAACTTTGCACACACCTTCCTTGGAGCTAAACGACCAATAATGAATCATTTCCTAATCTTCCCAATGGCTGGAGGGAGGAGTTCGATCAAAACTGATTGCCTACGTGTCGTGGATTGGTCTTCCCGCTAAACTACACCAAATCAAAGCTCGTGCAGCTCAATAGAGCTTCATTTCTACCAAACTAAGCTTCCTCGGTCATTGGAACCGTCGGTCATAAGCTCTGGTGAGGTATGCCATTAAAATTGATCCTTGTATGAAAATAGTTTGGTCTTTTATGAAAGAAAGTTCTATGTCATGCAATTTCCACCATTAGATTTACTTGTTATGCTTCTCCGAAGGTGCGAGATAAATTTCATCTCCATCCGAGCTTGGGTGAGCTCGGATCGATCGATAATCAATGGACGGTATCCAACATTCGCCACTTAAAAGGAGATAAATCATGGACCGTCCATTTCACGTGATCGAAATAGATGATCTTGATATGATCATGCGTAGAACCTCTGATTAATTACTTTAAATAGCGCATTTAATTGTGGTTATCTGACCTTAGATCGGATGGTCCACAGAGTTACCACATCCGACGCCATCTGAGTCAGCCCTCAAATGTGACAACTTAAGTAGCCACTCTCATCGCGCTATGTGGAAAGCGCGTCGTGTCAGCCGCCATGTGGCCTGACAGGATTAAGGCTTTAATTAGGGTTAATTAATCTATTTTTAAGCCTGAAACTTCTAAAAATCATAACTAATCCTAGAAAAATCTAAAAAATACAAACTTGGGATCATTTTAAAGATATTTCAGAGTAGAATCTAGGAAAAATATTATTAATTGATTTTAAATAGTACTTTTAGCTTAATTAAAAATATAATTAGCTTAATTATTCTTTAATTAATCACCCAATTGATCTCCAACTTTCTATGGATGTTTGGGGGTATGACCTCTGCCTCCCACATTTTTCTGGAATTTTATTGGTTTCTTAATTAGGGAAATCAATTGATTAAACTTTAATTACTTTTTTAATTTAATTAGTGATAATTAGTGAATGAATAGTGGTTTAGTTAATTATTTAAGCTTAATTACCTCTGTTGATAAGGGAGCTCAGGGAATGTGGTTGGGATACTTTTCCTAATTCATTTCCTAAGCTTTTCTCACTTTTTGGAATTTGATTTGTTAATGATTAATGAGATAATTAATTGCTTAATTAATTAATTAATCTACTTGATAAAAATCAGAGATTAATTGAGTGTTTGAAATAACATAGAGGTTAGGGTCGAGGCCTTATCCTTGATCCCTTTCCAAAAGTTAATTTCATCATTCTAATCAAAATATAATCAAAGAATTCAATCAATTAATTAACAAACTTGATTAACACAATTTAAAATTTATGTCACATCTAAGCAACCCTTAATTAATCTTGGGTAGTTCTTTGGGCGTTCAATAACCCAAAGTATGAGATAATGAAATTATAATTAGCTCACATGTTTGAAAAAACATAAAAGTAGTTAAGTGAGATCCCTTAAGCCTAATTAACTATTAATCATGAAACAATTGCATTAGACCACTTTCATTTCTTAATAGCATTGTAAAATTACTTTTGATATGATTGCATATCATATTTTCTCATTATTAATTAGTTTTAACTTAAGGTGATGTAGGTAATTTGGCTTAATTCATATCCTAACCTAGTTAAACCATAAAATCAACCTAATTACTTCTTCATTAAACCAAATTAACTCACAAATGGGGAATGGGATTAGGATCTACAAACCTCTTTCATTCTTAAATTAAATCAAACTCAAAACTAAAAATGTTATTAAAGAACTTTGGTTTATTTTAAGTAGCCTTGTTTAGTATGATTGTCCTTAGGAATTAATCAGAATGAATGAGATCATGTGCTAATGTTCCTTTATTTTTTTCAATCATGTTAAATGTTGCTTTCCATGTGTAATCATACATTCTTTTCTTTTAAAATTAACTAAATGGAATGGTTTCTTTTATGTCAAATTGTATGTCTTGATTTAAATTAAAATAGGTGTGGCTATTATTACTATTAATTCAATAGTTATATTCAAAAGCCTACAAATAAATTGTAATATATGCAGTGATGTTAATTACAAATATCTATAAAATTACATATATTGATAATATAATATATGCAATATGAAGCTTTCTTTCCTTACCTTATATGGATTTGCATGGGATTTATAAATGTATAGTTCATTTGAAAAGAACACAACATTTATCTAAATCTATTCCTATGCATCTCCATGCTAAGACTTAGGAAGAATTTCATATCACATATGTAAATCATACAATCAAATCAAATATGACTTCTTGCATGACTTGTTGTTCTTGTGGTTCTTTTTGTACATTCATAAGTATCTGAGAAAAGTCGTATATTATTCTGGACACCCCGGGGCAGCAAAGCTTTAAGTAGCCCTAGTAGGTCTTGTACCTTACACCCCTAGTGTAGAACAATGATGTCATTCTCACTTAAAACTCTTATACATATGTATGTATGATATGACCAATGAATAAAAATCATAAATCAAATAAATCAAACATAACTTTTGCATGTGTTTTCCTATTCTTATAGTTACTTATACATCTATATGTATCTAAGAAAAGTGGTATATTAGTCTGGACACCACGAGGCTGTGAGACTTTGAGTAGCCCTAAGTAGGTCTTGTACTTTATGCCCCTGGTGTATAACAAAGGTGCCGTACTCACTTAAAACTTTTATACATGTGAATGTGTACTTAGCTAATGGATGAAAAATCCCTTTTCTTATTAAAAAGACATACATTCATAATTCAATCAAAATAAAATATTTGAATTCCAAATACACTTCATTACATTCATCCTTTAAGTGTGCTAAGACATACACCGTATGTATAAGCATGCTTAGGATTTAATCATATGCATGATATGCATGATGGAAAGAATTGAATAAACATGTGTCATGTGATAATAAATCATTCCAATTAAACTTAAGATTTCTTTCTTATTGAATAAGGTCATTTAGAGTGAACCTAAACTTAGGATTAATTAAAACATATAATAAGCCATTCACTAAAGGGAATTGATTAATTAACTTGCTTTAGAAGTGACTTAAGGTAGGGATGAAAGAGAGATTTCCTCTCTTTCTTCTCTTTATGACACTTAATTGTTAAGAGTAGGGCATATGAAATAAAAGAAATTATTAAGTAAATCTTTAAATCAAGTAAATCACTTAAAGAGAAATCAACCCTTTATAAATTGAATCTTATGCACTTAGCAAAATTACAACTCTAAAGCCTAGTTAGGACATACCACACAAGCTTTAATGCACACACATTAGACTAAGTCACCACTTTTAGCTTATGTTAGAGTGGTGTATGGTTTGATGTATGCCTATTTTGTGATGTATTATTGTAGACTAGACTTTAGGGTATATGTGTATAGTCTAGATGTTCGGCCAATATTTGCCTAATCATACTTTCTGCAGGGGGTTTTGCTTAAGGGGCCGTTGTAATAAAAATATAAATACTTTTGTTGTGCAGGTTACTTAGCCCCTAAGCATAATTCAAGTTAGGCTAGGTGGGCTTGGTTAACCATGTTCGGGGTGCTAAGTCCAAATTATTCATATAACTGCTTGGGTTGTATGGTGCTTTTAGCTAATATTTATTTTGCAGGTGTAGCTAGATTTATTTTCCATTTTTTAATGTAATTTTGTAATAGGATTAAGATGAGTGTTATGAGGGATTAGGATGAGCATTGGTTATAAGACCAAGTCTTATGTACCATGTGATGCCTTTGGAATAAGCACATCCAAATCAAGCCAAAAGGAAGAAAGAAATGGAGCAAATTAAATGAAGAAATGAAAGATGAAGAAATGAAGAATGAAGAATGAGGACCCCTATAACATTCATCGTTTGTAATTATTCTCTTGTAATTTAGGTTGTATAATGGTAGAGCTTGGCTACCCACGTTTCTTTTCAGGTTGTACGACTGTACCCAACCACATCGACTTTTTATTCTTTTGCGATAGCTTTATAAAATTGTTAGATATTTTGTTTAGCTTATGCATTAGAAAAAGCATGCATTTTCATAGTTTTTTTTATGATTAGTGATTGTTGTATGGCCTTGATGTGATTAGGCTCCTAGATAAAAATTAATTTTTCTACCCAAACTAATAACTCATAACTAAGCCTCTAAAATAACTCATAACCTCATATAAAAGCCTAAGCATTAAATCAAGATAATAAAATATTTAGCAACCCCTTAACTGGATGTTGTATATTTAATATCATGCATAATCATCTTCTTTCACTCTTGTTAAGGGAGGGCTTAACCTTTGAGAGCCTATGATAAAAGAACACCTCTTTCCCTTTTGATTTGGCCCATAATCAACTTCTCATGCATTTAGGTGTACAAAATCTTATGGCCTGTGTCAAAATAAAAAGTCCCAAATTAAATAAAATTTGATAAAACAATTGCATTGGATTAAGTCATTATTTATACCCCTCATGCTCTAGTCTCATAGAGAGTGAGTTTAAGGACTTAGTTTCTTTTCTAAATAATAGCAACCTAGCCATCTTGAAAAAGCATATGACTTGCCTACATGGATTTAAAGTGTAGGAGGAGTTAGCTGGCTACCACTCTAGGCGATAATAAGTCCAACAGTCGGGTGGTTTACTCTCTCTTGTAGAGGTAAATCATATACCCACTTTCTCCTTAGATTTAGGTCATGCTTTGGCCATCGTCAAAGCTCCCTAGATTTAGAATTTGAGTTTGATGTTTCCTGTGGGCTATAAGCATAAATCCTTACCTCTGAGGCATTTTATAATATTGTATTGTGGGATTATATGTCATAGATTTTTAATAAAATTTTAACTCAAATAAATAAATCTCCTCAACTTCAAATATATAAGGCCCCTATGATATATTATTGAGGGCTCACTAGGCTTCTTAGTATCATGAGTGCTCCCTACTCATCTCCTTTGGTTTTGATAATAACTCTCCCCTTTTTGATCCATCCCACTTGATTTTCTAAAACACAACCAATTTATTGATAATCCTATCTTTGAATTCTTTGGAGACAATAATCGGCTACTTTAATTAAGAGTATTCTTAAAGGATTCATTTTTCTTAAGATGTAATTAACTATGGGGGCTTTCCCCATAGGGAACTTTAGAACCCAGTTTAAATAAACCCTATGGTATTCATCCAATTAATGTATGAGAAAAATCTCCAATATATTTGAAGTCCCATCTCGCCTTAGGATAGGTCCATTGTAGGGTAGTTACTTATATCTTTCAAGATAGTACACTATTTGTCAATGTCGTACTTGATCATTTCAATAAGTACACCCTCACACACACACACAATACGCACAAATGAAACCAAAAATAAATACCACAAATGTACAAAGTCTCTTTTATACATACATGAGTAGGGGCGGATCCAGAAACTTATTTTAGTGGGGGCACAATAAAATAAAAAATAATTCACTTTTATATGAAATTAATAATAGAGCATCTCATATAATAAAGTAAAGAAATAAAACATCACAATGATATAAATAGTTTTCACATTACATACCATTTATAACTTTTCCCTCCACGTATTCATATTTTGAAATCATTGTACAATCAATTCTTTATCAACACTCTTAAATATATATTTTTTAATAAATGTAACAAGACAATCATTCATCCAATAATCTCTCATTAAATTACGCAAATGATTCTTTATGATCTTTATTGCAGAAAATGCTCATTCAACAGTTGATATAGCGATTGGCAATATCAAAGAAAGCTTTATTAGCAAATATTCAACCGGATAAACATCATTTTTCTTTATCTCTACTAAATTTTGTGCAAGTTCTCCAATCCCTTTCAACTTCAAAAACGCATCATTGGATTTCATGTCGATAATATAATTCTCAGGTTCATTATCTAAAATTATAATGGCAACTTTTGAGAAATATGCATGATAGAATTTTGCCAAATATATCATTTTTTTTCTTATCAAAAGCTTGGAAAGAATCACATGGATTCAAGTATGCCATACATAAAAGTAATTCAGTATTGGTTACATCAAATCTATTATTAAGCTCCTGAAGTTGCATATTAATAATAGAATAAAATAACTCAACTTGATAACAGTATAAATTTGTGATTCCTTAAGCATATCTTCTTGACCTCCCACTTATAATAAAGTTTTCACTCATGTTTGGCACAATTATATTATTTTTCTTATATAATGCATGAACTTATTCAAGTAAAATGTTCCAACCATCATCTCTTATATTTTGTAGTCTTTGTTTTGATACTTTAACCATAGCCATGTCATTTATAAAATCTTGATCCTTTTTCTACAAAAGTTGAGATAACTCATTTGTGATTCCTAACATAGATTTCATCAAGTGTGGATTGAAAACAAACTCAAAACATTGAATTGAATCAAGTAGAGAATTTGCTTCACCTCTTTGTTCATTGTTCAAACCATCTTCTGTAATTATATCAAGAACATCTATAATAGACCCAAATAAAATAAGAATATTAATTAATGCAGCATACTGTGATCCCCAATGCATATCTCTAGATCGTTGAAGAGTTATTTCTTAATTTAAACATCTGCCATCTTTTAGTTCTCCACACCTTATTTGCTCAACAACTTGTTTAATTGTCTTTTAAATATAATTTCTCTTCTTTTGCAAGAACTTCTAACAATTTTTATCAAACTAGATACATTATTAAAAAAGTAGCAATTCGAACATGATTTTAGTCACAACAACTAGTGCTAATTGCAATTGATGAGCAAAATAATGAATGTAATAAGTTGAATTATTTTCTTTCAAGATTGAATCTTTTAGTCCATGAAACTCACCATGCATGTTTCTTGCTCCATCATAACCTTGACCACGTATTCGTGATATACTCAATCCATGCTTTGAGAAAAGTGCCTCAATAGTGTATTTAAGTGTTCGAGCATTTGTTTCACCAACATGTATAATTCCAAGGAAATGCTCAATAATACAACCTCTCTTGTCAACATAACAAAGTGTAATAGACACTTGTTCTTTCATCGATACATCACGAGACTCATTTAAAAGAATTACAAATAACTTATTACTCAAATCATTGATGATAATATTTAAATCTTAATAGAAGCCACATGTGCAATATCCTTCTGAATTTAAGGAGCAATTAATTTATTATTTCATGGAGCATTTTCAAGAACAACATTCTTAATACTTTCATTATGATTAGCCAAAAAGTGCAAAAGTTCAAGAAAATTTCCATGATTTTTAGAATCCTGTAATTCATCATAACCATGAAAAGCTAATCTTAGGGTAAAAGATAACTTAGATAATCAATCGTAGCACTTAAGTGTATTTTGTATTCCCTTCAGTTTTGATCAGAATGTTTTGAATAATGAAATGCAATGTGTTGATCTTGATTCATTAAATCTTCACACTTTCTTTGAGCAATATTATGTGCACTATTAACTTGACTAATATGAACTTCAAATCCATCTCTTTTTTCTAATTTATAAATCTCTTAAAATCAAAACTATTACCACTTGCTTATTCACCAATATCAGGTCTATAAAGAAAACAAAATAAACAATATGCTACATCTTTTGTAATATTATACTCTAACCAACCTTTATATTCATCAAACCATTTTGGATTAAATCTATGTAATTAATTTCCGATCTATATTTGAGGAAATTCATGATCACGAGGCTGACATGGCCTTTTTTAAAGATATGTTCTTCGGACTCTACCATAATCATTAGAATGATACTCTGAAATTTTTTTCTTAATCCGAGATCTAAAACATCTTCTAACTTGAATTTTGCACTTGTTTAGACTTTGTATTACTACTTTCACAAATAATAATATGTGAATCTTGACTCTTCTTGTTCAATCTTTCTCTTAAAATATCTCTCCATATCTAATTATAAGAATCAATTAAAATACTAATGTAAAGTATTGAAGATTAATATGCATAAAAAAATTAAAAGGCATACTTTCAATCATATTTCAAAAAAACTAAATAAAGGCACACATTCTGCTTTTTCTAAAAAAATAATAATTTCTCAAAATAAAGCACACACGGCATACTCAAAAATAAATCAATAATATTTCTTAATAAAGACACACATCGATCTTTATTAAGAAATTACAAATCAATAAATTTTCAAAAAAAGGCACACCTTCACCCTTTTTTAAATAAAAAATATTCACATACCTTAATCAATTGTAAAGATTCCAGAGAAATATTTTTGAATATTTTTTGCTCTAAAATTTCCTAATATAAATTATCTAATTAATAAGTAAATACAAATAAAAAATTTAATATGATTTAAGACATAATAAATCTCAATATCACAGTATAAAAATAGGAATCATGAAAAATTTAACTTAAAAACATGAGATTTAGGAATCACAATACAAAAATATGAATCGCGCCACACAATAAAGATATTCATTTTAGCTATAAATATGTATAAATTAACAATGATTATGTGACACTTGAAGAGTATATGTACTAATAAAATACTTTGAGGCATGCACATTTTTAAAATAAATTGCCAAGTAAAGCATGAAGGTGACAGTTCAATAAACACATGACTCATATAAAATCTGACACTAAAAGTGACATGTTCACATAGATTTAAGTTTTGAAAAGAAAATTAACCTCGAGTATACATATAAGTCACTCATTAACTTGGACTTTTCTTATGTTTCGGCAATATTATTTTCATGGGAAGTCAAAATTATTTATTTTTACCTATTAAAAAGGATTAACCAAGTTATTACATGGGTCATGTCATATAAAACTTGACTTAACTAATGTTTGGAAAAATACAAGTTTTCCAACCTTAATTTGGGTCTATAGTAAGTGGAGTTTGATTAATTTGATTTACACCCAAGAATAGAAACTATGTAGATTAATGGCCATATGCAAACTGACTTATTTTGTTGCACCACTCATGTAGTAATGTATTGTTTTAATGTTGTCTTTCTAAAAGCTTATTTTATAACTTCTGAGAAATGCATATTCCTGCTGGAATACACATACAAACAGGATTTTGCAAATTCAAATTTAACTTGTGAAAGCAGCTTTAACTGGATTACCAAAGCAACATATTTAACTTGTCCAAAAATACCATTTGGCTGAATTTAAGTTAAATTTGGCTTAAATCATGCTCAAAACCTACAGCCAAATAGCCCTGCTTTAATGGGATTACAAAGGCAGCGGATTTAACTTGTCCAAAATCTTGTTTGGCTAGATTTAAGTTAAATTTGACTTAAATCGCTCAAATTCTACAAACAACCGCTTTAATTAACTTGCCCAAAAATACCGTTTGGCTGGATTTAAGTTAAATCTAGCTTAAATCTAGCTCAAATTATGCAGCTAAATAGCCCCGCTTTAACAAAATTGCAAAGGCTACGAATATAACTTGCCCAAAAATACTATTTGGCTGCATTTAAGTTAAATCTGGCTTAAATCCTGCTCAAATCCTGCAGCCAAACAGTCTCTTAACTTGCGAAAGAGGCTTTAACGGGATTATAAATTTACAATTTACAAAGGCAGCAGATTTAACTCATCCAAAAATATCATTTGGATGGATTTAAGTTAAATCTGGCTTAAATCCCGCTCAAATCCCACAAGCAAAACCCACAGAAGCACACAAAGTAGTGATTCAGTGAAGTAGAATGAGAGGAAATGAGTTACCTTCAGAGTTCAGACTTCGTTCCTTCTTGACTCCAACTCTGTGATTAAGGTAGAAAGATGAGATTTGCCTTCTCGACTTGAGAGCTTCAGTCAGAGTCGGTCCAATGATGGATTCACAGGATGTAGAGAAGCTGAAAGGCACCGAGGGTGGGAGGAAAACCAAGTATTTTGACTTAAATAGCGCTAATCGAATCCCATATCCGAACTTCTACTAGGGGCCAGTGGGGGCATGTGCCCCCAGTGCCCCACTCTCCCTTCGCCTCTATGCATGAGTAAATGTGATTAAGAGGAAGATTTTGAACAGGCTTGGTCTAACATGCTAGAAGAAGGGAATTTGCATGATCATGCTTGGCTAACTAAGCTATATAGAATTATAAGCAAGTGGTCCACCACATTTAGTAAAGATTCATTTTGCATGGGTATTTTATCAAGCACAGAGTCCATGAATAATATATGTCATGGAATCTCTAAACCAACAAGTTCTATCACATATTATTTTTTGGGATTGGAGAAGGTTATGATCAAATGATGTCAGAATGAATATGATGAAGATTCCAAGTGTAGCCAATCAGCAATTGTTCCAGTTATTAGAACTAGTCCTATATTAAAGCAAGCTGTTATGTTTTACACAAGAAAGTTTTACACATTTTTTTGGAAAAGAATTTTTTCATGGAGTGGGTTGATTAGTAGCAAATGTCTCTAATGACAATCTCAAGGAATATTTTATAAGAAACTTAGAGAAAATAAGTATTTCCAAGACATGGAATGTTCATTTGAATAAGACATATCTAAATATAACTTGTAGTTATAAAATTTTTGAAATGATGGGATTACTCCGTGCCCACTACATTTGAGTCTAGAATCTAGAAGATATTTTGAGAATTTTGGATAAGTATCTTCTCATGCGATGATCTTCTAGAGCAAAGAATGATATTTACTTTGATAGTGCTTACAAAGATTTGAAAATTTT
Organism: Cymbidium sinense; assembly: GCA_021442155.1. Taxonomy (NCBI): domain Eukaryota; kingdom Viridiplantae; phylum Streptophyta; class Magnoliopsida; order Asparagales; family Orchidaceae; genus Cymbidium; species Cymbidium sinense. Next base: position 118,122,326 of record CM038220.1, on the reverse strand, counting down.
AAAAGTTAAGAATGGATGTCCTATTGGCATCATTTTTTGGAATCACATCAGTTGATATTCAAATCAAATAAGTATCAGAGCACAAGGTAATAAGGAAGCTAAGTAGTATATCTTGGATTCCTTTAAGAAATTATACGATGATGTTGATTCAATATTATGTGCGAGTTCACCTCAAAAGAGCATACAAAGAAGAATAAGAAGTCTATCATAAGAGTGCACAAATTAGGTAGTCTATCATATAATATCATTCAAATCCACAATTAGGTAGTCCCCCATTATTTAACTTCAAAAAAGGAGTATACTCTAGAGTGCACAAATTCTCCACTTGGAAAACTAGACCAAAATTGATGGAATACTCTTAATTTCATTCAGATCCTATTGAAAAGCACTCCATGCAGCATATAATGTCATTTAGATCCATAATTAGGTAGTCTCACAATATTTAGATTTAAAAAAAAAAGAGTACACTCTAGAGTGTATAGATTGTACACTATGAAAAACTAAAGAAAAATTACTCAAATCCTATTGAAAGGCATTCCATGCAACATATAATGTCATTCAGATTCATAATTAAGTAGTCTCACATTATTTAAATTTAAAAAATGGGTATCTAGAGTGTATAGTTGTATTGAAGAACATATAGTACACATCTTGAACAAAAGAGACTTTAAACCATATAATATTAATTAGACAATTGTAGTCCATCCATTTAAATTTTTTTTAAAAATTATAGACCCAAATTTAATGAAACTCACATGAAAAAAACAAAAATTGAACTAAAATCTTGTTGAAATTGAGCTTATAATTGATGATTAACTCAATTTACCCTAGTTCAAAATCATGTCAATAAAATTAATTAAAAAAATAAATCAAATTAAATCAAATCAAAAGCACTGAGAATGAATACATGTCATTGAACTCAAAATAAATTCAAAATGAGGTTAAAAAAAGACAAATAGAGTGTTGACACTAGAGTTGACATCTTCCATTAAGTCAAAAGTCAACAAACTATCTTAAATCACTTTGAAGGCTCAAAAATCATCAAATGAATATGCCAAACATACTAAGCAAATTTGAACAAATAAGAACTCCAAATAGGTTAATAGTCATTTAACCCACTTAAGCTAATTTGGATTAAAATAAATTCGAAAATCAACATCAAATCAAATGAAACTAATTACTCAATTCATGTCTTGATCAAAAATGATTGGAGCTTAAACATCATCTAAAATAAAACATTTAACTCAATTGAATTTGATTTGACCCATTTGAATGGGTCAAATCCAAATTTCAAATTAATCCAAACAATTGATCAAAACATTCCAAATAATTCATAATAATTGAAAATAATATAAACATAAAATGAAAAATTACACATAAATCAACTTAACCAATTTTGGTCGAGTTAATCAAATCAAATTAAATTCATAAATAAAATTAATCAATCAAAACCATCATAAATGATCAATCAAAGATAATTAAAGTAAATCCAAAGCTAATGAGTCAAATCGGTTGAACCCAACCAACTAATTTGGGTAAACATGAGTTGATCCCAAATTAACCCCAAATTGGATAATAACACTTAAAGCATCATGTAAAAAGTTAAAATTCAACTTCTATGGCAGGGTGAAACCAAGAGAGAGAGAGAGAGAGAGAGAGAGAAAGAGATGAAGAGAGAACTAAATCTTACAAAATCCCTTCCAATCCTCCCCATCTCTTGCATTGACTAACCTCACAACCATAAGAGGACTTTGGGAGCTAAAATCCAAAGTCTCCAATCAAACCATGGCCAACCATAATCATAAATAAATGAACCATAATCAAATTAAATAAATAGATAACTAAATATAAACTCTAAAGTCATCAAACCAATCCAAATATAAATAAATGAACCATAATGCTCACTAGGTTTCTTAATATCTTGAGCATTTTCTACTTATTCCTTTGGCTTCCAAAAATAAGTCTTCTCCTTGAACTTTCCCAATTGATCTTCCAAATATAACTAATTTTTTGATAGTCTAGCCATAAAATCTTTAGAGACCATAATTGTCTATTTTAATCGAGAGTGTTCTTAGGAAATTTTATTTCCTAGGAAATAATTAACTATGGAGGCTTGCCTCCATAGGGAACTAAAGAATCTGGCTTAAAATAAACCTTATTTTACTTTTCCATGTAAAGTAGAGAAAAGATGTCTAGTATATTCGAAGATCCATTATGCCTTAGGAGTCCTTATTAAGTGATTAGGTCCATTGTGGGGTGATATTTCTATTTTTCAAGATAGTACATCATACCTTAATGTCATATCCAACCACTTTAATAAGTACCCCTTAAGATCTGTGTGGTGTCCCATATCTAAAAGTAAACACCACAAGTGTACAGATTGTACACTATCAAAAACTAAAAAAAAATTACCCAAATCCTATTGAAAGGCACTCCATGCAGCATATAATGTAATTCAGTTCCATAATTAGGTAGTCCCACATTATTTAGATTTTAAAAAAAGTACACTCTAGAAAATTGAAAAAAAAAATCAAATCCTATTGAAAGACACTCCATGCAGCATATAATGTTATTTGGATCCATAATTAGGTAGTCCCACATTATTTAAATTTAAATAAAATGGAGTACACTCTAGGGGTGTATAAATTGTACACTCAAAAAAAATAAGAATCTCAAATCTCGTTGAAAGGCACTCCATGCAGCATATACTGTCATTTAGATCCATAATTAGGTACTACCACATTATTTAGATTTTTTTAAAAAAAAGGAGTACACTCTAGAGCGTGCAGATTGTACACTTTGAAAAATTGAAAAAAAACACTCAAATCCTATTGAAAGGCACTCCATGCATATAATGTCATTTAGATCCATAATTAGGTAGTCCCACATTATTTAAATTTAAAAAAAAGGGAGTGCACTTTAAAGTGTACATATTGTACACTCTAAAAAACTGAAGAATACTGACTTAAATTATGTTGAAAGGGTTATAATACAATTTAGATCTATAATTGGAAGTCCCACTGTACTTTAAAAATTAAAAAAAGAGTACACTCTAGAGTGTACAGATTGTACTCTTGAAAAATAAATAGAAAATAGCCCAAATTCTCTTGGAAAGAACTCAAAATAACTTATAATACAATTTAGATCTAGAATTGGAAGTCCCACATGATTTAATTTTTTAAAAGAGTACACTCAGTGTACATATTGTACTCCTAAACAGATAGAAAATAGCTTAAATACTCTTGAAAAAACTCAAAATAACTTATAATACCATTTAGATCTATAATTAGAAGTCTCCGATCATTTAAATTTTTAAAAAGGGAGTACACTACAATGTGTACAGATTGTACACTTGGAAAAATGAACCAAAATTATCCAAATCCTCTAAAAAAACACTCAAAACAATTTACAATATCATATGGATTCATAATTGGAAGGTACATAGTGCTTTAAAAATTTTAAAAATGGAGTACACTCTAGAGTGTACAGATTGTACTCTAAAAAAATAGAAAACAGCCCAAATCCTCTTTGAAAGAACTCAAAACAACTTATAGTACAATTTAGATCCATAACTGGAAGTTTTATAGTGCTTTAAAATTCAAAAAAAAGTAGTACACTCTAGAGTGTATAGATTTTACTCTTGAAAATTAGATAGAAAATAGCCCAAACCCTCCTAGAAAGCACTCAAAATAGCTTCTAAAATCATTTAGATCCATAATTGGAAGTCCTATAGTGCTTTAAAATTAAAAAAAGGAATACACTCTAAAGTGTGCAGATTGTACTCCTCCTAAACAAATAGAAAACATCCCAAATCTTTTTGGAAAGAACTCAAAATAGCTTATAATTTCATTTATATCCATAATTGGAAGTATCATAGTGCTTTAAAATTAAAAAAAGAAGTACACTCTAGAGTATACAGATTGTACTCATAAAAAATAGATAGAAAATAACCCAAATCCTCTTGGAAAGAACTCAAAATAGCTTATAATATCTTTTAGATACATAATTGAAAGACCCACAATACTTTAAAGTACTCATGAAAAACATATAGAAAATAGCTCAAATCCTCTTAAAAAGAACTCAAAACAGCTTACAATACTATTTAGATCCATAATTGGAAGTCTCCCATCATTTAATTTTTTTAAAAAAGGAGTACACTCGAGGATAGATAGTACTCTAAAAATAGATACAAAGCTACTCAAATCCTTTTGAAAAGCACTCCATAGCTTAAAACCTAAATTGGGAGTACATAGTGCAATACTTAACAAAAGGAGTACACTCCATAGTGTAGATTGTACTCTACAAAAAATGGTGTCATTTGACCTCACTACCCATCAAAATAATTTAAATTTTTTTAAAATATGAATTTGATCTCACAAATCTTAATACATTGCTATATAAACATAAAATAAAATAGTACAACATTGATTGTACTAAATGTAATAAAGGCTCTAAGCTTAAAAAAGTCTAGAATAATACCTTATATAATTGTATTTGATGGAGAACATGAGATGCTAATAGTCCAACAAATGTGAAAACCCTAAAATCTCTAAAGTTTAAGAATAAAATAATACCTCATGGAGTCATTTCGATGGAGAAGATGAGATAGTACCATGAATTTTTTTAATAGAATTAACACAATCGGAGGCCGATGCTTATAGTGATGCATGTAGGGAGGCTGAATACAATCTCACGAATGAACTTAGTACAAAAAATGAAATACTTAACATCCCACACTAAATAATGTCCATATGCTCATGGCATTTGCAATCCCATTGTTTTAACTGGCCGAGTTGGATCTCGGTCACATTAACGCATCAGTCCTGCCGTTACCACAAGGTGAAAGTAAAAATTCAATATTTTAAGCTTTGACACATGTCCAAATCTGATTGGCGTCCAAATGCAGAGCTACATTCGGACTTCACACATAATATTTTCTCCAATGGAGGCAACTGATCAAAATTTATGCATTCTTATCAATTTATAATACCAATATTTAAATATTTATAAAACATTTACATGCTACAACAACAATAATAACCTTTATTTCATTATATGTCTATTAAATAATAAAGTTTTATTTAATTCTATTAAAATAAAATTATTTTTATACTTCTTATCAACATTCATAATTAAAGAAAAGAGATATGGACTTAAAGCTTATCTTTGATGTAATCCAACTGAAAAAATAAAATACTTGATCAATCATCCTTTTGTTTGAGCACATGTAATAGCTCAAATTTACATATATCTTTAATGAATATAAACAATATTAACTCATTTCATTTCTAGAACTCTCCAAAACAATTTTCTTGAAACTTTATCATATATTCTCTTAATCTCTATATACTTCTCTATCGAACTTCTCAACAATGTTTAGCATCCATAGTAGAACAAGATTAAACCAAACTAATTTTGAGAAACTTTTGTATATGCATCTATGCTCAATTATTCTCTCCCATAATTTTAAATGTATGGCATTTTAACTTTCTCTACCATTTGCATACTATTGTATCATTTTATTCTTAAAAATAGGAACCAACTAACTCTTTCTTCACTCATATGGCATCTTCTTAGTCTTTAAAATAATATTAAAAAGATTATTAAGCAATGAAATTCCTTGATCTCCTAAGTATTTTCACACTTATATTGAAATATTACTAAAATTGAAGTTAGAAAGGCCTTAAAGAAAAGAAAGGGTGAAAAAGCATAACCTTTTTAATTTTATTATTTTATGTTAATTAACTTTAAATTGAATTATTTAATATCTTCTACATCATAAGTTACATTAAAATGCCTCTCTTAAATATGTTCTTTCATGTGATGTAAAACTTGATTTATAGAAGACATTCTTTTTTTCAAAAATTTAAATCAATTTAAAGCTTTTAGTAATTAAAGGAAAATAATGTATAATATATAGATTGACTGCAATATTAGATATATTTGATGAGCATGATTTGACTTTTTTATGTTAACTTTTAATAATAACAAGCCTTTATCCCACTAAATGGGTGCTACATGAATCCTTATTGTCATGTGTCAAATTCTCATTTAATTCGGTATACTAAGGTCATTTTTATACATCTTAACCATATTTTTTAGGTCTATCTTTCTTAACATAAGGCAAATCTAATGCATCTACTCTCTTAACTGGGTCATTGGATGGCCGACAATTTATGTGGCCAAACCATCTAAGGTGACTCTTTCTAATCTTATCTGCCACTAGAGCTACTCTGACTTTTTTCTGAACATACTCATTTCACATTTTATCTCTAATAGTAATGCCCTCATCCACTTGAGAATCCTCATCTCTACAACACTTAACTCTGACTTTATTGAATGATATATCTATAAATAAAATCTTAAGTACCTAGCTAAATACTTCACTTTTTTGTGTTTAATTTAAAGCACAATATATAAGCTAGGTATTTTACTATGTATTTAATTCAAATCACAATATATGAAAATTTTATGAAATGTTGAATACAACATCTAAATCTCAAACACCTAAATATGTACTTCAAAATTTTATTTTTAAATAAAATACCAAACAAAGTACTTCACCTTTTGGATGCTTAATTTAAGTAGCAATATATGAGATATTTATGAACTAACATACATATCAATAAAACTTTACATGCCTAGCAAAGAACTTCACTTTTTATGAGGTATTTAATTAAAATCATAATATATGAAATATTTATAAAATGATGAATATAACAATAAAACTTCAAGTGTCGAAATTTCGAGATAAAAAATTTTACTTCTTTATAAAATACCTAGCTAAGTACTTCACTTTTGTATGATTAATTTAAGTCACAATATATATGAAATAATATACTTATCAATTAAACCTTAACTACTAGCTAAGTTCTTCTTTGTTTATATGCTCAACTTAAGACATCATGTGAGTTAGTTATGAAATGATATATACTAAAAAAATCTTAAGTATCTAGCTAGGTAGTTCACTTTTACTACATATTTAATTTAACTCAAAATATATAAAACTTTATGAAATGGTGAATGCATAAAACCTCAAGTACTTAAAAAGTACAAAATTTTTATTTTTCTACAAAGTATATAGCAAAGTACTTTACTTTTAAGTGCTTTATTTAAGTAACAATGTAATAATTATTTACAATGATTTATATATATAAATCATAAATCATTGGTCTTAACACCATCTTTACAATTTTCCTTAAGTTTAAGCGGTACTTTTCTAACACACAATAGGCGAAGCATTCCTCACTTCAAATCCAACTTGAATTCTATTAATAATGTCTCCATCTATTCACCATGATTTTGAATAATAGAGCCTAAATATCTCTCATCTTTTTAATAACTTATTCACCTAATGTCACAACTACCTATAACTTCTACAACTAAAATTACACTCTATATATTCAGTTTAGATCTACTTAAATGAAAACCTTTAGACTCTAAGGTTGACCTCCATAATTCAAGTTTCTCTTGGACTCCCTCTCTAGTCTTATCGATAAGAAGAATGTCATCAGCAAAAAGCATACACTAAGGTGCATCTTCTGATAAATGCCTAGTAAGCATCCATAATTAAAGCAAAAAATAAGGGCTTAAAAGCGATCCTTGATGTAATCCAACTAAAATAGGAAAATATTTTGTCAATCGTCTTTGTGTTTGGACAGAAGTAATAGCTCTAGTATACATATCCTTAATGTCTTGAATATAACTAATATTAACTCCTTTCTTTTCTAGAACTTTTCAAAGAGTATCTCTTGAAACTTTATCATAAGCTTTCTAAATCAATAAATGTCATATGTAGATCCTCCTTGCTTTCTATACTTCTCCATCGAACCTCTTAACAAATGTATGGCATCCATCCAGTATATCTACTTGGCATAAAACCAAACTAATTGTGAGAAACTTTGTATCACATCTAAACTATGTACAATTACTCTCTCCCATGATTTTAATGTATGACACATTAACTTAATTCCTCTATAATTTACTCTTGTGCATCACCTTTATTCTTAAATATAGAGCCAACAAACTCTTTCTCCACTCATCTGGCAACTTTTTAGTCTTTAAAATAAAATTAAAAAGATTTGTAAGCCAAGAAATTTCTTGATCTCCTAAATATTTCCACACTTCTATTAGAATATCATCTGTCTTACTATTTTTCCACATTTCATTTTATGTAAGGCTTCTCTAACTTCAGATTTACTAATATGAAGATAAAAACAAAATTCTCTATTTTTGTTTAAAGTATAAAGGTTGCTAAAATTAATCGTATTTTTAGATCTTTCATTGAAAAGTTTATCAAAATACCCCATCCACCTATATCCTTTCTAAGAAAAGCACTTTATGATTTTCATCCTTAATACACCTTACTTGAGCTAGATCTTTACTTCTCCTATCTCTTTGGTTAGTTAACTTATACATACATCTTTCACCTTCTTTGGAATTTAATCTATTGTATAAATCATTAAAAGCTAAATTTTTTGCATCATATTTTGCTTTTATAATCTCTACATGCCACTTTATATTTTCTCAATTTCTGAGTTTTACATCTAAACCAAAGTTTTATAACAACACTTTTTTATCTTTTCTTGAACATTCTCCACCACCAACTATTTTTATTAAAAGAAACTTTTCCTTTTGATTCTCCAAGCACATTTTTAGCAACTTGCTTAATTTCACTTACTACTTTTCTCACATAACATTAGCTTCCTTATTAACATCCAAAATTTAAAGCTCTTGTAGCTTGCTCTTTAAAATCTTTTATTAGTGTTCTTTAAGTGGCATCTAATCTTAGGATAATAATTTGATTTATTTTTTATCTTCCAATGTTTCATCTTAAAATCTAAGACTAATAATCAATGTTTGGTATTTAAACTTTCACTTGCAATGACCTTATAATCTTTACAATCTAAATGATCTATTTTTCTTATTAGAAAATAATTATGGTGTTTATTTTTGTGTTGGGTGTGTTTGTGTGAGGTGACACCACCGATCAGATGCACTCATTAGATGATCGGGTATTACATTAAGGAATAGTCTATCTCAAGAGATAGAAATCACTATCCTGTAATGGACCTAATCACCTAATAAAGACTCCTAAGGCATGATGGGTCTTCGAATATACTAGATATTTTTTTCCTACTTTACATGGAGAAGTGAAGTAGGGTTTATTTAAATTGGGTTTGTTAAGTTCCCTATGGAGGAAATCCTCCATAGTTAATTACATCCTAAGAGAAATGAATCCCCAGAATACTCTAGATTAAAGTAGGTGATTGTTATCTCGAAGAATTCAAAGATAGACTATCAAAGGGTTAATTGTATTTTGGAAATCAAATGGGAGAGACCCAAAGGAAAGATATTATAAACCAAAGAGGATGAGTAAGGAGTGTGTGCATGATACTAGGAATCCTAGTGCTCCAATATATCCTATGGTTGGGCTTTATGTATTTGAAATCGAAGAGATTCATTTGTTTGAGTAGAAATTTTATTAGATTGCTAAGGCTTATAATCCATCAATACAAGATTGTGGAAATGCCTAAGAGGTGAGGATTTATGCTTGTAGCCCAAAAAGGAGACAACAACCTCAGATCATGAATCTAGGAAGCTTTGGAAAGGGCCAAAATATGACCTAAATCTAAGGAAAAAATGGCATCTAGTTTATCTCCACTAAAGAGAATGAACCACCTGATTGCTGGGCTTATTATCACCTATAGTGGCAGCCAGCTAACTCCTCCTACGCTTTAAATCCATGTGGACAAGCCATATGTTTTGTAACATGGTTAGACTATTATTTACTTAAGAGAAACTAAGTCCTTAAACTCACTCCCTAAGAGGCTAGATCTTGAAGGGCATGAGTAATGACTTAAATCTAATTCTTATCAAGTTTTACTTAATTTTGGATAATTTATCTTAACACACAAGCTATAGGATTTTTATTCCTAAATGCATGATAAATTGATTATGGGCCAAATCAAAGAGAAAGAGGTGCCTTTCCATCTAAGGCTCTTACAGTTAAGCCTTTATTCTTAGCACAGATGGAAGCCCACTCTTAGCAAGAGTGGAAGAATATGATATGCTTGACATTATACATTCAATCATCTAGCTAAAGGATCGCTAAATATTTTTATTATCTTGAGTAAAGCCTAGGATTTAGGTAAGGTTATGAATTATTTTAAAAAATTTGTTATGAGTTGGTAGTGGGATAGATAATTTATTTTTTATCCTAAGAGGATAATCGCATCCAAGCCACACAGCAATCGCCAATCATAAAGAAACTATGAAAAGACATGATGTTTCTAATGCACAAGTTAAACAATACATCAAATAATTTTATAAAGCTATCGCAAAAGAATAAGAGGCGATTAGTGCTTCCCTAATCTTAAAAGAAATATGTAGGTAGCTCTACCCTTATACATCTCGATATAATGAAAGAATAATTATAATTATGAAATGATAAGTGTTTGTCTTCATTCTTCATCCCCATTCTTCACTCTTCATCTTTCATTTCTTCATTTTAATTATCATTTTCTCTCATTCTTTTGGTTTGAGTAGGCTGTAGTTTGCTCCAAAGACATCACATGATGTATAAGACATGGTCTTATAAACAATGTTTATCCTTAATCCCCATAATACTTATCCTAATCCTAATGCAAAAATTACATTAAAAGGAAGGAAAGTAAATCAAGCTACTCCAGCAAAACAAATGTTGGCTAAACACACCTTATAACCCAAGTAGTTATAGGAATAATTTGGACTTAGCACCCTACACATGGGTAACCAACTCCACCTGTCCTAACTTGGGTTATGCTTAGGGGTATAAGCAACCTATACAACAAAAAATATTTAGTATTTTTATTACAACGCCCCTTTAGCACAACCCCCTGCAAAAAGCATGATTAGGCTAATATTCGCCTAACATTCATACTACGCACATGCACCATAACATCCAGTCTAAAATAATACATCACAAAACTAAACATTCATCAGACCATACACTGCCCTAATATAAGGCTAGAAATGATCACTTAGTCTGATGTGTATGTGTTAAGGCTTGTGTGGCATGTCCTAACTAGGCTTTATAGTTATGGTTTGCTAAATGTGAGGGATTTAATTTATAAAAAGTTAATTTCTCTTTAAATGGTTTAGTTGATCTAGAGATTTTATTTAGTATTTTCTTTTTTTTGCTTCATATGGCTTACACTTAGCAACTAAGTATTGTAAAGAGAAGAAATAAAGAGTCTCTCTTCCTCCCTAAGTCATTTCTAAGGTAAAGGATTAATGAATTTCCTTTGGTGAATGGTTTATTATGTATTTTAATTAACCCTAAGTTTAGATTCATTCTAAATAACCCCATTTAATAAGAAAGGCATCTTATGATTAACTACTATGGATTACTATCACATAACACACATTAATTTTTTTCTTTCCATCATGTATATCATGCATATGAATAACCTTAAGCATACCAATACATATGTAAATCTTAGCATACTTTGATGATGAATGCAAAGAAATGTAAATTTGAATGTTTCATTTAATGATTGAATTATGAATGCATGTTTTTATTATGTAAAAAAGAGAGATTTTTCATCCATTAATTAAACACACATTTACATGTATAAAAGTTATAAGTGAGTATGACGCCATTATTTTCTACACCAGGGGCATAAGGTACAAGACCTACTTAGGGCTACTTAAAGCCTCATAGCCCCGAGATGTCCGGAATAATATACTACTTTACTTAGATACATGTAAATGTATAAATAACTATGAGGATAGAAGAATCCATGCAAAAAGTTATATTTTATTTATTTTATTTTTGATTCTTTATTCATTTTCCACATCACACATTCATATGTATGAGAGGTTTTAAGAGACTCCGACGCCATTGTTTTCTACACCAGGGGTGTAAGGTACAAGGCCTACTTACGGTTATTTAAAGCCTCACAACCCTGGGATGTGCAGACTAATATATCACTTTTCTCAAATAAACGTGAATGTACAAAAAGAACTAATTGGATTAGGAATCATGCAAGAAATTGTGTTTGATTTGGTTGTATGATTTACGTGTATAATATGAAAACCCTTCCCATGTATTAACAGAGATGCATAGGAATAGATTTAGGCAAGTGTTGTGTTCTTCTCAAATGAACTATACACTTGCAAATCTATATGAACCCATGTTGAGAGAAGGAAGAATTTCATAGTATACATTTCATGCTATCATCACATGCAAGCTTACAAATATTTGTAATAAACATTACTTCATTTATAAGAATTGGTTTATAGGTTTTGAAAGTGGTTTTTGGTTTAAGAGTGATAATAGCCACTCATTTTCTTAATTTTAGCCAAGACATGCAATTGGACATAAAAGGAAACATTTCATTTAATTAATTTAAAAAATAAATAAATGCATGATTTCATATGGCAAGTAATATTTAACATGATTGGAAAGAACTAAAGGAATGTAAACACATGATTTCATTCATCCCAATTAATTCCTAAGGACAATCATATTAGATAATGCTATTAAAAAACAAAAATTCTTTAAAGACATTTTTTACTTTTGATTTTGATTTGATTTAGAAATATGAGAGAGGTTTGCCAATTCTAATCCATTTCCCATGTGTGAATTGATTTGGTTTAATGAAGAATATTTAAGTTGATTTTATGTTTTGATTAGGTTAAGGTATGAATCAAATGAATTATTTATCCCTTACACATCACCAGTTAATTAACTAATTAATAATAAGCCAACATGATATGCAACCATATGAAAAGTAAATTTGTAATGATCCTAGGAAATGAAAGAGTCCTAATGCAATTGGCTTATGATTAATAGTTAATTAAGCTTAAGGGATCTTAATTACTTTTATGATTTTCTCACACATATGAGCTAATCATAATTTCATTATCTCTCATTTTGGGTTGTTGAATGCCCAAAGTGCTACCCAAAAGTTAATTAGGGTTGTTTAGATGTGAAGGAAATTTTAATTAAGTAATTAGGTTCATTAATCCATTTTGATTGAGCATAAACATCACCAATTAAGGAAATGAGATGGACTAAAGGAAAGAGATTAAGAAAGAGGCCTTGATCTCAATCCCTAAGTCACTTAATGACTTAGGCTCGATCTTTATATTTAAGCTTAATTAATTAATTAAGCTACTAATTACCTCATAAATCCCTAATTAGATTAATTCCAAAAGTGAAGAAAACTTAGAAAATGAATTAAAATATATCTCAACCACATTCCCTAAGCTTTCTTATTGTTCAACAGAGGTAATTAAGCTTAAATAATTAATTAAAGCATTGTTCATTTATTAATTATCACTAATTAAATAAAAAGAGTGATTAAGGCTTAATTAAGTGATTTCCCCAAATAAGCCACTAATAAAATATCAAAAAATTAGGGGAGGTAGAGGTCATCTCCCTAAATTCCCATAGAAAGTTTGCGATCAATTGGGTGATTAATTAAGGAGTAATTTAGCTAATTGAGTTTTAATAAAACCTAATTAACCTAAAATCACTATTCAAAATTAATTAATATTAATTTTTCTAGATTCTACTTTAAAATACCTTTAAAATGAGCCTAAGTTCATATTTTTTAGATTTTTTACAATTAGTTATAATTTTAAGAAGTTTTAGTATTAAAAATAGAATTAATTTGCTAATTATCTCTAATCCGTCGAGCCACATGGTGGCGGCAGCAGTGTGCTTTCTACATGGCGTCAACTGATTGGTTATTTAAGTTGCCACATCTTGACTTCTGGCGGATGCATTTTTTATCGGTGATCTAAGATCGGACAGTCGAGATTACACCCGTGGTTTAAGCTAAGAATCACAGCAGAGCTAGAGAGATTTGATCACGGCTATCCATTCCAATCACGTAGAATAGATGGTGCATGATTCTTCTCCTTTGCACATGATGAAAGATGAACACCGTTCATCTTTCCTTGTTCAATCCACCCGAGCTCGGATTGGGATCAAAATGATCCCACACCTTCGAAAGGAGGGGGGATGTATATCCAATGATCAAGATTGCATGGGATGACAATTCCCTTTGAAAAAGACCAACTAAAAATTCTCTATAGCTCCGGTTTTGAACAATTACCTCACCGGTGGCTATCACCGATGCTTCAAATGACAAAGGTAACTTCGTCTAGTAGAGACAAAGCCCTGTTGAAAAAATTCGATCGTGATTTGAAGTGGATTACTCGATCGACCAAGCTTCTCTTCAGTGGTGATCGGTCTTGATCGAAGTTGCACTTCTTGTGGCTTAGGGGGCTTGGGAAATGACTCGATCGAGCTCAGCGAGGTGTGGTGAGGGTATGGGTAAAAGGAATTTGAGTTTGGTGAAGAGAGGAGGGAGTATTGCTTGGAATGGTGATGCCCTATTTCGGATTTGTACATAGAGGAGTAATGCCGATCGAGGGAGCTTAGGGAGGCCTTAGGAAAGCTCTATGAGAATTCAAATCACTCTAGGTTGAATGAGATTGAATTCTCACAAAACCAGTTGAATTGAGGGAGTATATCCCTCCATTTAGCCAAGTAGACGGACAAAATCATTCCCAAGAATTCCATCACTTTGCTGCCATCAACTCATCAGATTGATCGCCGTCAATCCGAGGTGCATGCCATGAGTGGCCAAAGCCATGTAAGGGGTTTTAAGGCTTGATATAGGCAAGTGGGAGAGGATTTTATTCTCCTTGCACCCATAGGGTTCGGCCATGGATTGGGGAGAGTGAGCTTGGCTTGGTGAGTTTCCTTTGGTCTAAGGTAAGTCCTAGGGTGCTTAGAGTGGTTAGTGAGCTCTAGGGATGCCTCATTTGGTAAAAAGGGGGCTGCCATGGGGAGTGCAAAATGAATTTTTCCACTAAAAGTAGGAATCCAAGGTGGGAGCTTTGTCCATTGGGTAGTCAACTTTGGATGAGTTTGTTTGGCTTTTGGGTTAACTTTGGAGTAGCCTAAGGCTAGTTTGGGGTATGCTTTGGTCGGTCAATAGCATCCCATGGCTTGGTTTTGGGTGACATGAGCTCATTTGGTCAAATGGGTTCATTTGGGTTAGGTTGGATTGGGTTGACCAATTGGTCAAATTAGGTCAAACCAAGGCTTCGGTTAAGTTCATATGATGATTTGGGATGTTTTGGTTCAATTAATTTGGATTGCTTTGGCTTGGTTTGAATTGCTCATTTGTATTCAAAAGGTCAAATTGACCAATTTGACACATTTCCAAATTGGGTTGGGTTAGGTGTTGCATTAAGTTCAATTGGTTGATTGAACATTGTTGTGACTTTGGTTTGGTTTAATTTGGAATTAATTTAGATTTTGGTCAGCGTGACCTTTTAGATCAATTTGGGCTACGTTGAGTCAACCAATTGACCCTCAATATCTAAAATCATTCAAACAACTTCACTGTTGAAATCTACAATTGTGAAATGTCAAAATTTGACCTTTTGAATCCAAATGAGTCAAATTCAAACCTAAACCAACCAATAATTAATTCCCAAATCATCATATTAACCTAACTAGACAAAGCTACCTCTATCATTAGAAGCATCAGTGATAGCCTCCGGGGAGGTAATTGTTCAAAATCGTAGCTTTAGAAAATTTTTAACTGGTCTTTTTTGAAGGGAATTGGGTACCCCATGCAATCTTGATTGTTGGATATGCATCCCCCTCTCCCTCTGAAAGTGTGGGATCATTTTGGTCCCAATCTGAGCTCGGGTGAGCTCAGATTGAACGAGAAAAGATGAACAATGTTCATCTTTTATCGCTCGTGAAGGAGAATGATCATGCACCATCTGTTCTGCATGATTGGAATGGACGTCCGTGATCAAATCTCACTAGATTTGTTGTGATTCTTAGCCTGAACTACAGGTGTAATCTCAGCCGTCTGATATTAGATCGAACAGACCGCAAAGAAAGTGCATTTGCCACCGCTGAGTCAGTGCGTGAATGTGGTAACTAAAATAATTAATCTCATCACACCAAGTGGAAAGCGAGCGACTTTAGCCTCCATGTGGCCCGACGGGATTAGGGATATAATTAAAGCTAATTAATTCTATTTTAATACTGAAACTTCCTAAAAGCATAACTAATTGCAAAAAAATCCAAAAAGATACAAACTTTGGCTCATTTTAAAGGAATTTCATAGTAGAATCTAGAAAAATTATTATTAGTTAATTTTGAATAGTGATTTTAGCTTAATTAGGGCTTTATTAAAAAATTAAATAGCTTAATTACTCCAATTAATCACCCAATTGATCTCAAACTTTCGATTGGGTTTTGAGCGATGACCTCCTCTCCCCAATTTTTTGATATTTTATTGGTGGCTTAATTGGGAAAATCACTTGATTAAGCCTTAATCACTCTTTTTAATATAATTAGTATTAATAACAATGCTTTAATTAATTATTTAAAGTTAATTACCTCTGTTGAACAGTAAGAATGCTTAGGGAATGTGACTGAGATATTTTTTTTAATTAATTTCTTAAGTTTTCTTCACTTTTAAAATTAATCTAATTAGGGATTAATGAGGTAATTAGTAGCTTAGTTAATTAATTAATTAAAGATGAGCTAAGTCATTAAGTGTAGGACTTAGGGATTGAGATCAAGGCCTCTTTCATGTTCTCTTTCTCATTTCCTTAATTGGAGATGTTTATGCTTAATCAAAATGGATTAATGAACCTAATTACTTAAATAAAATTTCCTTCACATCTAAACAACCCTAATTAACTTTTGGGTAGCACTTTGGGTGTTCAATAACTCAAAATGAGAGATAATAAAATATGATTAGCTCATATGTGTGAGAAAATCTTAAAAATAATTAAGTGAGATCCCTTAATTAACTAATCATAAATTGCATTAGGCCCCTTTCATTTCCTAAGAGCATTGAAAATTTACTTTTCATGTGGTTGCATATCATGTTGGCTTATTATTAATTAGTTAATTAACTTTAGGTGATGTAGGTAAGAGATAATAAATTCATTTAATTCATACCTTAACCTAATCAAAATATAAAATCAACTTAAATATTCTTCATTAAACCAAATCAATTCACACATGGGTTAGAATTAACAATCCTCTCATATTTCCTAAATTAAATCAAACTCAAAGTAAAATAAATGTCTTTAAAGAATTTTGGTTTATTTTAAATAGCCTTATCTAATATGATTGTCCTAATGAATTAATTGGGATGAATGAAATCATGTGTTTATATTCCTTTATTTCTTTCCAATCATGTTAAATATTGCTTGCCATATGAAATCATGCATTTATTTGTTTTTAAAATTAATTAAATGAAATATTTTCTTTTATGTTAAATTGCATGTGTTGGCTAAAATTAAGAATATGAGTGGCTATTATCTCTATTTACCGCAGTATTGTTCGCCACCGAAATGATTCCTCACAATTAGCTCCACGCCAAGCACCCAACTCACTCCCTCTCTCTCTCTCTCACTCCTTCTTCCCTCCCATCTCTCTATTCTATCATCTCAAGAGATACCGCTGATCTAAAATCCTAGTCAATGAGGGAATGCTCGGCAATCCTACATCGACAGGAATCATCTGATTTCTTATGGTATTTCTCTCTTTTATTTATTTTCCATGTCCTCTCACCACCTTTTCATGCCAGATGATGACTTCTTTGTCTTTCTTTTAAACTCTTTTAGGTTTGTTCATCGCAATGGTAGCCTTTCAAAAGCTTTTCTATCTTGGGAGATGGACTCCTCGAAGGAACGATCGACCTCCTCTCTCTTCTGTAGGTTAGTTGATTAAGTAGGAGTCTTTGTTAGAAGGATTGCATTTGTTTCATTATTTGGAAAAATTTTGGTGGCAAATGCAGCCTCGACAGTACTAGTGTGCATGGAGCGAAACCATCTGCTGAGTATGTGAGGCGGCGAAAGCAATCGCTGGAGATCCTGTTTGGGCACATGCTTGGAATACACGGCTCTAAGACTTTTTCGCGCTACTCTGGAGACTTTTTTCACTTAGAATCCAATTGAAATCAATTTCAAGTCGGATTAAAAATCAATCTCATGTCATCTCAAACTCAATTCCCAGTTAGATACAACATTGAGTCTTGTGAAAGCAAACCGAGAAGAGTTATGCTTTTGGTCATTTAACGGAAATTCTCTCACGATGCTATGTTTTTAGTTTGGGCATGAGTGAAAGTTTTAAATGGGTTTACTCTGGTAAAATTAGGCTCTGTTCAAAATTTTCTGACTTTATGAAATAAAATTGCTGCTACAAAACAAATGTCATAGAGCAACTCATTACAAGTGCGTTCTTCAGGGGCATGTGGTCACGAAGAGGTGCATAGAGGGTATTGGCTTTCTTTTTTATGGTTCCTCAAAAAATAAAATTGCAGTATGTCCAAGATGGAAAAGAGAAATGGTGAAGTAATAAATTACCAAATGAAGCATTGAAATGTGTTGATGTACTTCTCTGATATATAAGCAAAATCAAATCCATTAGTAATATCTGTTAGGGCTGTTAGTTTAAGCTTGCCAATTTACAATGCTAGGTTTCTGAGGAATGGAATAATAAGATCCTACCGAAGTATCCCAAAGGTTATTTATGTTTAGGAGAGAACCAAATATTGGCTGGTAGTCATGACAATCAAGCTTCCTTGGGTATCAAGGTTCATGCAATTTAATAGTGATTAAGATAATCAAGTTGCCTTGGGCATGAAGATGAATGTAATTTGATAGAGTTTGTTGTTGAATGTTGTCACTAACAAAAAAGATTGGATTGATCTAGTCCAAGTTAAGGATTTGTTCAATTCTTATTTCAGATGAAATTGTATCTGACTTGAATATCTAGCCTTTTTTTAGCATGTTTTACAAATGCTACAATGTGTAGGAAATGATTGACAATTTATAGAAAAAACCAATGTGCAAGCTATTAATTATATAATGTTGTCTTACTTAATATCACTTGGTACACAAAAGTGTCATCATTTCATGTTGATCTTTAAAAAATCAATTGAGATAATATTAATGAGGGAATTATGATACATTTTTCATTGAAAGGGATAGAAAATGAAGGGGGATGCGCACAACATGTATATTTTTATGACAAGTTGGATATATATCCTTATCAAATTACAATCAATTCTCTATTAAATAATTATTACAAGGCCTAAATTAATTCTAATTAAAAATTTTAATTATTAAAATATAAAATAAAATGTAAATTTTTAAGTATTGTTCTAATTCAAAATATGATACTTTAAATTGATTATATTAAAAACATTGTATATATTAATTATTATAACGTATCAAATTTGTATCATAACATAAATTTATCATTTTTATTCTCTTAAAATAATCCCATACAATGAATATGAGAACATTTTGAATTTTGTTTAAATTATTATATAACACATAGTATCTTAAATAATTATAATTTCAGTCTCCCATGCATTGCATGGGAATTTTTTATACATATTATTATCCTAATATGAAAAACAAAGTTCAAGTTAAGACATGTTCATTAAATATAAGGCACATTAGCCTAATATTTCAAAGCTTAGGTTGTCAATCAATAGATTTTGAGTTCAAGCTTTTGCACATAGATTATATGTATGAATTTGCTATTAAATTCACTCAAAATGTCCCAAAAAAGAAGCATTCATTAAATGCACCTATCTACTTAGTCTATTCAATATTATGAAATTATAATGAAAAAGATAAATTCCTCCAGAACTTTAAAAGAACATTAGAGTTCAATTTTAAAATGGAGCAATATCCAAAATTATTAAATAGTATTCCCTAAATAAAAATAAACTATTTAAATTTAAAAGTTAACACTATCATTGCCAATTCCAAGTCCGGATGTAAAAAGTGGAGGGTTGCGATAGACAGTAGACATCCAACATAAAACTTGTTGAAATAATCATGACATGAATCCTTTAAAACATTGTGTTAATGCGAGGGCGTCCCCTAGAAGTGACACATTGTATAGCCTGAATATAGTGAAAAGTGTGCAAGGGCTGCTGCATTGATGTCTGGGTTCAGTGTTAAATAGGCAAGGGTTCTCACATTATGGATGGATGCGGGCAAAGAAGTTAGTCCATGAAACATGAATTAGGTTAGGAACTTGGAATGTAAGTACTCTTACAGGAAAATTAATGGAATTAATAGATATTATGGTTCATAGGAAGATTAATATTTTATGTGTTCAAGAAACTAAATGGGTTTTGGAGAAAGCAAGGGAGATTGATAGCATAGGTTTTAAACTTTGGTTTTGTGATATTTATTTTTGAGATGTGGGACACCACATAAATCTTAGAGGGTGTACTTATTGAAGTGATCGGGAATAATATTAAGGAATGGTGCACTATCTCAAAAAATAGAAATCATCACCCTATAATGGACATAATCGCCTAATAAAGACTCCTAAGGCATGATGGGTCTTCGAATATACCATAGATTTTTCTCTTACTTTACATGGAAAAGTGAAGCAGGGTTTATATTAAGCTGGGTTGGTTAAGTTCCCTATATAGACAAGCCCTTATAGTTAATTACATCTTAAGAGATGAAATCTCTTAAGAATACTCTCGATTAAAGTAGAAATTAATGTCTCCAAAGATTTCAAGGCTAGACTATCAAAGGATCGGTTGTATTGGAAAATCAAGTGGGAAAACTCAAGGAGAAGACTTATTATCGAAGCCAAAGGAGATGAATAGAGAATGCTCATGATACTAGAAAGTCTAGTGAGCATTCCAATCTATCGTATAGTTGGGCTTTATATGTTTGAAATTGAAGGGATTTATATGTTTTAAATTGAAATTTTATTAAATGGCTAGGGCTTATAATCCACCAATACAAGGTTATGGAAATGCCTAAGAGGTGAAGATTTATGCTAGTAGCCTGAAGGAAATAACTACCTAGGATCCTAAATCTAGGGAGCTTTAGAAAGAGCTAAAGCGTGACCTAAATCTTGGCGAAGATGGGTATAAGGTTCACCTCCACAAAAGAGGATAAATCACCCAATTGCTGGGCTTACAACTGCTTGGAGTTGTCACGAGCTAACTCCTCCTATGCTTTAAATCCATATAAGCAAGTCATATGATTTTGCAAGACAGTTCGGTTGTTATTATTTAGGATGACACTAAAGTCCTTAAACTCACTCCCTAAAGAGACTAGAGCATGAGTGGTATGAGTAATGACTTAGTCTTATGCAAATCTTTTCAATTTTTATATAAATTTTTTTACTCTTCATTTTGACAAAGGCTATAGGATTTCTTATGTCTAAATGCATATTGAATTAATATTATAGATTAAATCAAAGAGAAAGAGGTATTTTTCACCGCAGAGGAGACCCTCAAAGGTCAAATCTTCCCCTATCGTGCAACGATGGAAACCCTCTCTTAACAAGAGTGAGATAATATGAATGCATGATGTTAAACATACAACATTCAGCTAAGGGGTTGTTAAATCTTTTAATTATCTTGATTTAACACGTAGGCTTTATGTGAGGCTATGAATTATTTAAAACTTTAATTATGAGTTGTAGTTTGGTAGAAAATTTATTTTTTCCTGAGCCTAATCGCATCTAGGCCACACAGTAAATCATCATTCATAAAGAAACTATAAAAAAGTATGTCATTTCTATTGCGCAATTTAAACAAACATCAATTAATTTTATAACTAACGTAAAAGAATAAAATGTCGATGTGGTCGAGTACCGCCGTACAACCTAATAAGAGAAAATGGGTAGCCGAGATCTACCCTTATACAACATAGAATATGAAAGAACAATTACAATCTATAAATGAATAAGTGCTATGGATGGGTCTTTATTCTTCTTGTCTCCTTCATTTCTTCGTGTCTTTGCTCCCTTTGATTTGGTCGACTTCAAGACAGCACATGGCACCCCAGGACAAAACCTTCTGGCCAATGTTCATCCTAAACCCCCATAGCACTAATCCTAATTCCTATTATAAAATTATATTAAAAATAAGAAAAGTAAATCTAATTACATCTGCAAGACAAGTATTAGCTAAACCCACACAACCCAAGTAGTTATATTTATTATTTGGACTTAGTACCTTGCATATGGGTAATCAAATCCATCTGTCCTAACTTAGATTATGCTTAGGGGCTCATGCAACCTACAAGCAAATCATTTATATTTATTTTTACAACAGCCCCTTAAGCACAATCTCCTATAGAAAACATGATTAGGCTAATCACGACCTAACAACTAGTCTATGAAACATACACCCTAGCATCTAGTATAAAATATTACATCACAAAACAAAATATACATCATACCAAGCACTGCCCCAACCTAAAGCTAGAAGTAGTGACTTAATTCTAATGTGCTTGTTAAGGCTTATGTGGTAAGTCTTGCTAAGCATTAAAGTTGTAGTTCTATAAGTGTGAGAGAGATTTAATTTAACCATAAATGATGATTTCACTTCAAGTTGTTTAATTGATTTGAGAATTTTAATTTGTAGTTTATTTAGTTTCATATGATCTAAACTCAGCATCTAAGTGTTATGAAGAGAAGAAAGAGGATTGTCTTCTTTCATCCCCACCTTAAGCTACTTTCTAAAGCATGTTTATTTGATTTAGTTCTCTTTAGTGAATGACTTCTTACACATTTTCAATTAATCCTAAGTTTAGGTTCACTTTAAATGATTCTATTCAACATGAAAGGTATCTTAGGATTAACTTAATTGAATTACTATCATATGACATATATCAAGTTATTCCTTTCCCTCACATGTAGCATGCATATGACATAATTCTAAGTATAACTATACATGAAACATATTTCTTTTAGCATGCTTTAAATGAAAGTTGCATATGTGTATTTTGTATAAAATAGGATTTTCACTCATTAGCTAAATGCACATTCAAGTGTATTAAAGTTTTAAGCAAGTACTTCGCCATTGTTAACTAGGAGAGTGAGGTAAAGACCTCCTTGGGGCTACTTAAAGCCTCACATCCACAGAATATCCAACTAGATATACCTACTATTCTTGAATACACATGAATGTACAAATGACTACAAGAATGAAAAATCATGCAAAAGTTGTATTTCTTTCAATTGAATTATTTATATATGTGAGCTAAAGTCGAAAAGCATCTTTTCATTTATTAGCTAAATGCACACACAAGTGTATAAAAGTTTTAAGCGGATACTTCGTTATTGTTAAACCAAGGGAGTGAGGTAAAGTCCCTCACTCTTAAATAGTGATAAATGAGCATAATTAATTAATTAATTTACTGTTCATGTGATTAATTAACCCTTAATCAAGTTAGGAGAGTAATTAAGGCCCAATTAGATAATTCTCCTAATTAATTAACTAATAAATCCAAAGATAATTAGGAAAGGTAGAGGTCATCCCCTTAAACAATCTCAAAAAATTGTTAAGGTAATTAATTAATTAATTAATTAATAATTAAGGTAATTAATTTTTTAATTAAACCTTAATTAAGCTCTAATTAATTTTCAAAATCAATTAAAGATCTTTTTAATAAATTTCTTTCTAAAATACCCTCAAAATGAATATTTACTTGCATTTTTATGATTTTTCTATGGTTTGTTATAATTTTCCAAAATTTCAATTGATTTAAATGATTTTTCAAGATTTTTATAAAGTCTATTAGTTTATTTTTTTGCTAAAATAGACTATTTGAGCTTTAGAATACAATATCTCTCAATACAAAAATTCTTTTGACTTGAAATTTTTATGCTAGGTTTATTTTAACTTCAATTCCAATCCCTAAAAATTTTAAATCAATATGATGTATATTTTTTATTTAATTATTAAAGTTTTTTTTTGTTAAAACTCAAATTAAGCTCAAAATATTCGGTGAAATTTGGGTATTTTATATTTGTTGGATTTCCCTCTAAAAGACGAATCCAACGAGCCCTTATTTATAAATTTTTATTTAGTATTTTATTTCTATGAATTTTTTAAGTTCTTAGTGATTTAAATAATTTTTAAAATTTGTAAATAGCCAAATTTCCTACTTAATGTCAAGACCGACCCACGTGCGGTAATGCGACACCACACATGATTGGACCGCGGTTCCACGCGCGGCGCCATGCAATTGGGCCACACCGATCGCGCGGCGGAAACCATGCGGAGTGTGTGGTTCCAATCAGACCGTCCGATCCGATCCACCATCTAAATAGCTGGAAGCGTGCGATCTAGCATGAAATCTGGACCTTCTGGTTTGCTAAAGTGAGATCAGACGGTTACTGCTTCCCAACCGACTGACTACGATTCTTTGAAATTTACCTCACCAGGGATGGTTTCCAGTGGCGATATTGATCCAACCAAGTTCTTAGATGCAAGAAGAAGCTTTGGTATGGACCTAGGCTTTTGCTTCACTTTGGAATGATGTATCCACTAAGAGTCATCACTTCCTCGTCAGAATCCGCTTGAGTTTTGGTGGATTTAGCTCAAAGGAAGTTGAGGGATGAATGTTGATTGCTTGGGGAGCTCTTGGAGAGTGAAATGAGGGCAGGAGAATGATTTTGGAAGCCTCTATTATGTTGTTTTTAGTTTTGGCCAAAAATCCTCTCTAATGGTGTTTTTTGGCTCCTAGTGGATGTCCTATGGTTTAGGGTTTAAGGAATGGCAGAGAATCATCATATGTGGCTTAGTTTGGTTGGTCAAAAGGAATTAGTGTGTGTCATAGTAAGGGGAAGTGGAGGTCCTTAATGCCAAGTGTTCCAATGAGAAGGTGAGGTGAATTCACCTCCTCATGAGTCTTGGCCTGCCCAACCACCTCTTGTGTTAGGTTGGTCAGTGTCCTTGGAGCCTAAGTGGTCCAATGGATGAGTTTCAAGTGACTAAAGAAGAGAAATAACCATTTACATGGGTGTTTTGTCTTATGTGATACCCTTAGCCCAAGGCTAGAGTGGTCATTTAGCATTGGATTTGATTTGAGCATATTTGAGATGAGTCAAAAGTGAGTTGGTTCAAATTTCATGTCATTTGGAGTTCATTTGGTTTAATTTGAGCCATTTGGATCAAATTGGATCAAATCGAGTTAGGTTGACCAATTGATAAAATTAGATCAAACCAAGCATTGGTTCAAGTTCATATGACCAATTGGGATGTGTTTGTGTCAGTGGTTTGATTTAATTTGGATTTAAATTGGGTTTAGTCTAAGTTGATCCTTTATGTCAATCTGGGCTAAGTGCGTCAATTGAGTTCAATTGGCTAAATTAGATTCAATTATGGCCTTGGTCAAATTTAACAATCAATTTGGAATGAACTTGAGCCATTAGTTGCAGTCAATTTGGATTGGAATTTGATTTGACCTATTTTGGTCATTTAGGTCAATTTGAGTCAACTTGGGTCAAGAGGGATGTTAATTTTGGGTTGGTATCATTAGTTTCAAGAGATTTGCTTTGGTTGTAATTTGGCTAGTTTTTGTTCATGTGGGTTAAAGGGTTGACTT
The DNA here is from genome assembly GCA_021442155.1 of Cymbidium sinense. Lineage (NCBI taxonomy): Eukaryota > Viridiplantae > Streptophyta > Magnoliopsida > Asparagales > Orchidaceae > Cymbidium > Cymbidium sinense. The sequence continues at coordinate 118,096,895 of CM038220.1, read as the reverse complement.
GTTTAAAGGGCTAGATTGACTTGGTTTGACCCAATTTATGATAATTGATAAACCTAGGATGATCAACAATCATATCATGAAGTTTGGATTGGCTTAATTCACTTTGATTTGGATTGAATTGGATTTTGGTTCATGTAGGACAAATTGGTCACTTTGGGTCAAGTGAGTCAATTTGGTTTAGTTAGCTAGATTTTCAGTTTAGTTTGATTTAGTTGAGTTTATATATGAATTTGGGATTGATATATAAATTCAATTGCGATTGGTTTTGGTTCAAATGAGTTTTGGTTCATTTGAATATTTCAAGTCAAATGGGTTAGGTTGGGTTTGACTTGAGTTGATTTTGATTTGGCTTGATGATTGTAGATTTCATTTATATTTGGATAGGTAATTGAAGGAATAATTGATTTAAGAGAAAATCCACTGGTTTTGACTTGACTTGGATGTCATTTGGTTTAGTCCAAGGAATTGGCTCAAAGGGTTCAAATTTTTGGTTTTAATTTGACTTGGATTTATTTTTGGATATTTGGTTGTAGGTTTTATTTATATTTCTGAAGATGATTGAAGGTATGATTGGTTCATAAATAAATCAATTAAGTTTGGATTGAATTGGATGGAAATTTTGGCTAAGCCCATGGAATTCGATCTTAAGGCTTAGGAAGGATTTGATCAAGGGCTTCAATCATTTGGCCTGGGATTTGATTTGGATTTTGATACTTGTATTGAATTTGAGGTTTGATTTGAGAAGGTAAACATAAGTTGGGTTTAGGACACAAGATGGGAAAGTCTTCTAAAATCCCTAAGGCATGACCTAATCTTATGATTAACCCTTCTAAGTCTCTAGGCTTAGGTTAAGTATTCACCTAATCACTAGAAGTATTTTATGATTAAGAAAGTCTTAGTGTCTAAAAGATTCTTAAGTCTAAGAAATGGAGGTTGAGAACTCACTCCAAAAGTGAGGTCAATAGGTATTCAGGTAGAAGTTGAATTATAAATGACATATGTGTGATTATAGATAAAAGTTTGAAGGATAATGTTATAAATATTAATAGATGTGGAGATTGAATTATAGCTTTAAAGATTATTGTTGATACTAAGATTATCAATGTTATAAGTGTTTATGCTCCTAAAGTAGGTTTGGATGTAGGCTCAAAAGAAAAATTTTGGAATGAATTAGAGGGATTAATACAAAAGATGCCTCTAGAAGAAAAAAGTATTTATTGGAGGAGATTTAAATAGACATGTTGGTAGAGTGGTAGAAGATTTTTAAAGTATTTATAGTGGTTATGGATTTGGAGTGGCTATTGAAGAAGGTATGACTATATTAGATTTTGTAGTTGTTAATACTTTATTTAAGAAAAGAGATGAGCATATTATTACTTATAGAATAGATATAGTAAAACACAGATTTATTATTATTGACCTCACTTTTATAGTGAGCTCTTAACTTTCTCGTAGTAGATCTAAGACTCTTGTAGACACTAAGAGTTTCTTAGTCCTAAGAAACTTCTAGTGATTTGGTGAACACTTAACCTAACCCTAGAGATTTAGAAGAGTTATCCATAGGTATAGATTATGCCTTAAGGAGTTAGGAGGACTTGCCTACCCTATAGCCTAAACCCTATCCTTACTTCATTCTTCCAAATCAATTCAATTGATTTTCTCAATTACCAAATTCAACTTCAAATTCAATACTCCAAAGCAAATTCCAAATTAACTCCAATCTAAAATCAAACCAAAAGAAATCTAAATCTCAAAACCTATCCTAAGTCATATGTACTACACTCATATACTTAGCCAAAAAAATCCTTCAAACCAAGCCTAAACTTAGTTGATTTCTTTATAAATCAATCATTCCTTCATTTATATCCACAAATATAAATGACATCTAAATTCAAACAATTCAAACCAACTCAGAATTAATTAAACCAAATCAAAATTCAAATTAGCCCTTTCAACTTACATCCCTAAGCTTAATCAAATTTGCTTTCAAATCATTCCAAACTCCAAGAATTTTCTCACAACCCATTTATATCTTCATTTATATTCATAAATATAAATGAAATATAAATTCAAATGACCAAAATCAAACCCAAATCAAATCAAATTCCTAACTTTAGCCTTTTAGCCAAACTTTTGAACTTGGCTAAATGAAACCCAAATCAACTAAAAACCTAAGGATTTCTTCATGATTAAATCATTCCTTCAATCATGGATCCAAATATAAACATAAAGCATCCTTATTAAAACCAAGTCAACAAGCCCAAGTCAACCCTTATGACTTGAAATTGTCATATGAATCAAAACCTATTTGGCTCTAAACTTAGTGCAATTGGATTTATATTTCAATCCTAAACTCATATATGAGTTCAACCAAACTTGAATCAAGCCTTGATCAAGCCAATTGACCCATTTAGGCTCACTTAACCCAAAGTGACCAAAAGGACCTTTTTAAGCCAAGTTCTAATCCAACCCAAATTAGATTAAACTGAGCACATCCAAACCTCACAACTTGACCAACAATCATCCTAGGATGATCAACCATCTCAAATTGGGTCAAACCAAGTTAAACCTAGCATTTGACCAAGTCAACCCTTAACCCAAATGCAACCCAAATTAGCCAAAATCCACCATATAATAAATTGATTGAAATCATTGATCCAAACCCATTCATAATCAATGTTTGAACATGATCAAGCCATCAATTGAGCCAAACCAAGCCTAGTTGGCCACTTGACCTAAGTTGTCTAAATTGGCCTAAAAAGTTAAAATGAGTCAAATCACGATTTAATCCAAATTGATTGCAACCAATAACTCAAGTTTTTTTTCCAAATCACTTGTTGAACTTGAGTAAAGCCATGATTGAGCCCAAGTTGATCAATTGGTCAGCTTGACTCATGCTAGCCCAAATTGACCTAAATGGTCACATTGACCAAACTATAAATTAATTCCAAATTTAATCAAAACAAAGCCTAACCTAACATAATTTGGTCAAATTGGTCAAATTGGTCAATTTGACCAATTTGACCTATTTGAATCCAAATGAGTCAAATTCAAACCTAAGCCAAGCTAATCCAAATTAATTGAACCAAAACATCCCAAATCATCATATGAACCTGACCCAAGCCTTGGTTTGACCTAATTTGACCAACTAGTCAAGCCAATCCAACCTAACCCAAATGAACCCATTTGACCAAATGAGCTCATGTCACCCAAAACTAAGCATGGATGCTATAACCAAAGCATACCCCAAACTAGCCTTAGGCTACTCCCAAGTTAACCCAAAAGCCAAACAAACTCATCCTAAGTTGACTACCCAATGGACAAAGTTCCCACCTTGGATTCCTACCTTAAGTGGCAAAATCCATTTTGCACTCCCCATGGCAGCCCCCTCTTTACCAAATGAGGTATCCCTAGAGCTCACTAGCTCACTCTAAGAACCTTAGGACTTACCTTAGACCAAAGTGAACTCACCAAGCCAAGCTCACTCTCCCCAATCCATAGCCGAACTCGATGGGTGCAAGGAGAAGCAAATCCCCTCCCACCAGCCCATATCAAGCCTTGAGACCCCTTACATGGCTTTGGCCACTCATGGCCTCAGATTGATGACGACCAATATGATGACTTGATGGTGGCGAAGTGATGGAATTCTTAGGAATGATTTCGTCCGTCCACTTGGCAAAATTGAGAGATATACTCCCTCAATTCTGGCAGAATTCAATCCCATGAGTGATTTTTGAATTCTCATAGAACTTTCCCAAGGCCTCCCCAAGCTCCCTCGATTGGCATTACTCCTCTGTGTGCAAATCCAAAATAGGGCATCACCATTCCAAGCAATACTTCCTCCCCACTTCACAAAACTTAAATTCCTTTTACCCATACCCTCACCACACCTCACTGAGCTTGATCGAGTCATTTCCCAAGCTCCCAAGCCATGGGAACTGGAACTTTGATCAAGATCGATCGCCATTGAAGAGGTGCTTGGTTGACCGAGCAATCCACTTCAAATCAAGACTGGATTTCTTCAACAGGGCTTTATCTCTACTAGATGAAGCTACCTCTATCATTAGAAGCATCGGTGATAGCCTTTGATGAGGTAATTGTTCAAAACCGTAACTTTAAAGAATTTTTATTGGTCATTTTTGAAGGGAATTAGCACCCCATGCAATCTTGACCGTTGGATATGCATCCCCCTCCTTCAGAAGGAATGGGATCATTTTGATCCTAATCCGAGCTCGGGTGAGCTCGGATTGAATGAGGAAAGATGAATAGTGTTCATCTTTTGTTGCTCGCGAAGGAGAATGATCATGCACCATCTGTTCTATGTGATTGGAATGGATGTCCGTGATCAAATCTCGCTAGATTTGCTGTGATTCTTAGCCTAAACTAATCTGATCTTAGATCAACTATTCAGAGAAAGCACCACCACGAGTTTCACGGATGTGGCAACTTAAATAACCAATCTCGTCACGCCATGTGGAAAGCACGCAACTTTAGCCCCGACTTGGCCTAACGGGATTAGGGATATAATTAGGGCTAATTAATTCTATTTTTAATATTGAAACTTCTTAAAATCATAACTAATTGTAAACAAATTCAAAACGATACAATCTTAGGCTTATTTTAAAGGTATTTCAAAGTAGAATCTAGAAAAATTATTATTAGTTAATTTTGAGTAGTGATTTTAGCTTAATTAGGATTTTATTAAAAACTTAAATAGCTTAATTACTCCTTAATTAATCACACAATTGATCTCAGACTTTCTGTGGGTTTTTGGGAGATGACCTCTGCCTCCCCTAATATTTTGATATTTTATTGGTGGCTTAATTGGGAAAATCACTTTATTAAGCCTTAATCACTCTTTTAATTTAATTAGTGAGAATTAATAAATGAACAATGCTTTAATTAATTATTTAAGCTTAATTACCTCTGTTGAATAGTAAGAAAGCTTAGGAAATGTGATTGAGATATTTTTTTAATTCATTTCCTAAGTTTTCTTCACTTTTAAAATTAATCTAATTAGGGATCAATGAGGTAATTAGTAGCTTAATTAATTAATTAAGATTAAATATAAAGATCAGAGCCTAAGTCATTAAGTGTAGGACTTAGGGATTGAGATCAAGGCCTCTTTCTTGATCTCTTCTCATTTCTTTAATTGGAGATGTTTATGCTTAATCAAAATGGATAAATGAACCTAATTACTTAATCCTTCACATCTAAACAACCCTAATTAACTTTTGGGTAGCACTTTGGGTGTTCAATAACTCAAAATGAGAGATAATGAAATTATGATTAGCTCATATGTGTGAGAAAATCTTAAAAGTAATTAAGTGAGATCCCTTAAGCTTAATTAACTATTAATCATAAGCCAATTGCATTAGGCCCCTCTCATTTCCTAGGATCATTGCAAATTTAATTTTCATGTGGTTGCATATCATGTTGGCTTATTATTAATTAGTTAATTAACTTTAAGTGATGTAGGTAACAATAACAACAACAACAACAAGCCTTAATCCTAGTAGGTGGGGTCAGCTACATGAATCCTTCATCTCCATTGTGTCCTATTATGTGTCAAATTCTCATTTAAATCAAGTATACTAAGATCATTTTTTATGCATCTTAACCAAGTCTTTTTAGGTCTACCTCTACCTTAACAAAAGGAAAATCTAATGCATATACTCTCCTAATCGGGTCATTAGACGTTCGACGCTTTATGTGGCCAAACCATCTAAGGCCGACTCTCTAATCTCTACCACCTGAGCTACTACAACTTTTCGAATATACTCATTTTGCATTCTATCTCTAAGAGTAAAGCCACTCATCCACCTAAGCATCCTCATCTCGTAAGACTTAACTTAGTCTTATGCTTCTCTTTATTGGCCATTCTCAGATAAGTCCCAGGTCTTACCACCATCTTAAAATTTTTTTCTCTTAAGTGGAACTTTTCATAATAGGCCATGCATTCCTCCACTTCAACCATCCAACTTGAATTCTACTAATAACATCTCCATCTATTTCACCATCATTTTGAACAATAGAGCCTAAATATCTGAAATGCTCACTCTTATTAATGACTTGATCACCTAATGTCACAACACTAATACTAGAACTTCTATAACTAAAAGTACACTCCATATATTCAGTTTTAGATCTACTTAAATGAAAACCTTTAGACTCTAGAGTTGACCTCCATAGTCGTTGGACTCCTCTCTAGTCTTATCAAGAATGTCAAAAAGCATACACCAAGGTACATCTTCTTGTAAATGACTAGTAAGAACATCCATAATTAAAGTAAAAAGATAAGGGCTTAAAGCTGATCCTTGATGTAATCCAACTGAAATAGAAAAATATTTTATCAATCCTCCTTGTGTTTGGACACAAGTAACAACTCTAGTATACATATCCTTAATGACTTGAATATAATCGATATTAACTCCTTTCTATTCTAGAACTCTCCAAAGAAGATCTCTTGAAACTTTATCATAAGCTTTCTCTAAATCAATAAATATCCTATGTAGATCCTCCTTTCTTTCTCTATGCTTCTCCATCAAACCCTTAACAAATGTATAGCATCCATAGTAGATCATGAAACCAAACCACGATTGTGAGAAACTTCTATATCACATCGTAACCTATGCTTAATTACTCTCTCCCATAATTTTAATGTATGGCATATTAACTTAATTCCTCTATAATTTGCACACTCTTGTGCATCACCTGTATTCTTAAATATAGGAACCAACAAACCCTTTCTCCACTCATCTGACATCTTTTTAGTCTTTAAAATGACATTTAAAAGATTTGTAAGCCAATAAATTCCTTGATCTCCTAAACATTTCCAAACTTCTATTGGAATATTATTGTCCTCTTGCTTTTCACATTTCATTTTCTTTAAAGCTTAACTAGGATATACTAATACGATGATAAAATTGAAATTCTCTATTTTTGTTTAGGGTATTAAGGTTGCTAAAATTAATCATACTTTCAGATCCTTCATTGAAAAGTTTAGAAAATACCTCATCCACCTATTTTCAATATCCTTTTCTAAAAAAAAGCATTTTATTATTTTCATCCTTAATACACCTCACTTGAACTATGTCTACTTCTCCTATCTCTTTGGTTGGCTAACTTATACATAAATCTTTCACCTTCTTTGGTATCTAATATATTGTATAAATCACTAAAAGCTAAATTTTTGCATCATATATTACTTTCTTAGAATCTCTATAGCCACTTTATATCTTTCCCAATTCTCAAGTTTTACATCTAAACCAAGGTTTATAACAATACTTCTTATTTTTTATCTTTTCTTGCACTCGACTCCACCACCAACTTATTAAAATAAGCTTTTTCTTTTGATTCTCTAAGCACATCTTCAGAACTTGCTTAATTTCACTTGTTATTTTTTCCCACATAATGTTAGCTTCCTCATATTCCCAAATTCTAATCTCTTATAGCTTGCTCTTAAAAATATTTTTATTTGTGTTCTTTAAGTGTCCCCATCTAATTCTAGGATAATAATTTGGTTTATTTTTTCTCTTACAACCTTTCATTTTAAAATCTAAAACTAACAATCGATGTTGGGTACTTAGATTTTCACTTGGAATGACCTTACAATCTTTATAATCTAAACGGTCTATTTTTCTTAATAGAAAATAATCAATCTGTGTTTTACTAGATCCATTTTTATAAGTAATAATATGTTCATCTCTTTTCTTAAATAAAGTGTTAGCAACTACAAAATCATAAGCTAAAGCAAAATCTAATATAGTCCTACCTTCTTCATTAGTCACTCCAAATCCATAATACTTTTAAAATCTTCTACCACTCTACCAACATGTCCATTTAAATCTCCTCCAATAAATACTTTTTCTTCAAGAGGTATCTTTTGTATTAATCCTCTAATTCATTCCAAAATTTTTCTTTACGCTACCTCCAAACCTACTTGAGGAGCATAGACACTTATAACATTGATAATCTTAGTATCAATAATCTCTTTAAAGCTATAATTCTATCTCCACATCTATTAATATTTATAACATTATCCTTCAAGCGTTTATCTATAATCACACCTACACCATTTCTAGTTCGACTTTTACCTGAATACCAAAGTTTAAAACCTAAACTATCAATCTTCTTGGCTTTCTCCCCAAACCATTTAGTTTCTTGAACACATAAAATATTTATCTTTCTATGAACCATAATATTTATTAATTCCATTAATTTACCTGTAAGAGTACCTATATTCCAAGATCCTAACCTAATTATAGTCTCATGAACTAACTTCTTTGCCCGATCATCCATAATGTGGGAACCCTTATTTAACCGCACCTGGCCAATGCATGCTCTAGCACATTTTTGTATTCAGACATACGTAGACGCTTCGGGATGCCCTAGTATAACACAATGATTTAAAGGATTCATGTCATGATTATTTTGACAAGTTTTATGCTGGCTGTCGACTACCTAACGCAACCCTCCACTTTTCACATCCAGACTTGGGACCGGCAATGGTAGTGTCAATGCCAGGTAAGAGATAATTAATTTATTTAATTCATACCTTAACCTAATCGAAACATAAAATCAACTTAAATAGTCTTCATTAAACCAAAGCAATTCACACATGGGGAAATGTGTTAGAATTAGCAAACCTCTCTCATATTTCCTAAATCAAATCAAACTCAAAGTAAAAAAATGTCTTTAAAGAATTTTTGTTTATTTTAAATAGCCTTATCTAATATGATTGTTTTAAGAAATTAAATGGGATGAATGAATTCATATGTTTATTTTCCATTATTACTTTCTAATCATGCTAAATATTGCTTGCCATATGAAATCATGCATTTATTTCTTTTTAAAATTAATTAAATGAAATGTTTCCTATTACGTTAAATTGCATGTGTTGGCTAAAATTAAGAATATGAGTGGCTATTATCACTATTAAACCAAAAACTACTTTCAAAACCTATAAACCAATTCTTATAAATGAAGTAATGTTTATTACAAATATTTATAAGCTTGCATGTGATGATAGCATAAAATGTATACTATGAAATTCTCTTTCCTTCTCTCAACATGGGTTCACATAGGATTTGTAAGTGTATAATTCATTTTATAAGAACACAACACTTGCCCAAATCTATGCCTATGCATCTCTATGTTAAGTCTTGGGAAGGGTTTTCATATTATACATGCAAATCATTCAACCAAATCAAACTCAATTTCTTGCATGATTCCTAATCCATTTGGTTCTTTTTGTACAATCACGTGTATTTGAGAAAACTGATATATTAGTCTGGACATTTCAGGATTGCGAGGCTTTAAGTAGCCCTAAATAGGTCTTGCACCTTACACCCCTGGTGGCGCCATACTCACTTAAAACTCTCATACATTTGCATGTGTGATGTAGCGAATGAATAAAGAATCAAAAATCAAATAAATAAAATACAACTTTTTGCATGGATTCTTCTATCCTCACAGTTATTTATACATTTACATGTATCTAAGTAAAGTGGTATATTAGTCTGGACATCCCAGGGTTACGAGGCTTTAAGTAGCCCTAAGTAGGTCTTGTACCTTACTCCCCTGGTGTAGAAAATAATGGCATCATACTCACTTATAACTTTATATATGTGAATATTAGTTAATGGATGAAAAATCTCTCTTTCTACATAATAAAACATGCATTCATAATTCAATCAATAAATGAAACATTCAAATTTACATTTCTTTGCATTCATCATCAAAGTATGCTAAGATTTACATTGTATGTATAGGTATGCTTATGGTTATTCATATGCATGACATACCTAATGGAAAGAAATAAAATAATATGTGTTATGTGATAGTAATCCATAATAATTAGTCCTAAGATGCCTTTCTTAATAAGTTGGGTTATTCAGAATGAATCTAAACTTAGGGTTAATTAAAATACATAATAAATCATTCATCAAAGGAAATTCATTAATTAATTTACCTCAGAAATGATAAGATAGGGAGGAAGAGAGACTTCCTCTCTCTTTCTTCTCTTTACAACACTTAGTTGCTAAGTGTAAGCCATATGAAACAAAAGAAAATACTAAATAAAATCTCTAGATCAACTAAACCATTTAAAGAGAAATCACCCTTTTATAAATTAAATCTTACCAAACCATACAAAAGCCATTAACATGCCACAAGCCTTTGACTAGTCACACCATTTCTAGTGTTAGGGTGGTGCATGGCTTGATGAATATTTGGTTTTGTGATGTATTATTTTAGACTGAATGTTATGGTGTATGTGCTTAGTCTGAATGTTAGGTTGATATTAGCCTAACCATGCTTTCTACAGGGGGTTGTGCTAAAGGGGTGATGTAATAAAAATATTAAATACTTTTTGTTGTATAGGTTGCTTATACCCCTAAGCATAACCCAGGTTAGGACAGGTGGACTTGGTTTCCCATGTGTGGTGTTATGGTGAAATATTTTTTCCTTCATCTATCCTTTTGAAGAGGATAAATGAAAACAGAAATATACACCTTTAGTTGGGACACCATGTAGATCCGCAGATGTTCTTATTAGGGTGATCGGGTATGACATTGAGGAGAGGTGTACTATCTTGAAAGGTATAAGTAACCACCCTACAATAGACTTAATCACTTAAATAAGGACTCTTAAGGACTATGGGTCTTCGTATGTACCATAGATTTTTTCCCTACTTTACATGGAAAAGTAAAGTAAGGTTTATTTTAAATCAGGTTCGTTTAGTTCCCTATGGAGGAAAGCCTTCATAGTTAATTACATCTTAAGGAATGAGATTCCTTAAGAATACTTTCGATTAAAGTAAATGATCATTGTCTCCAAAGATGTCAAAGGTTAGACTATCAATAAATTATTTTATTTTGGAAGATTAAATGGGATTGATCAAAGGGAGGAAATTATTATCGAAACCAAATGGAGATGAGTAGGGGATGCTCATGATACTAGGAAGCCTAGTGAGCATCCCAAACTATCCTATGGTTGGGCTTTACATTTTTGAAATTAAGGTGATTTGTTTGAGTTAAATTTTTATTAGAAGTTTAGGGCTTATAATTTCATGATGCAAGGTCATGGAAATGCCTAAGAGATGAGAATTTATGCTCACGGCCCCGAAGGAAAATAGTAACCTTAGAACCTAAATCTAGGGAGCTTTGGCGAGGGCCAAGACACAACCTAAATCTAAGGCAAAAATGAGCATATGGTTTACCTCCACAAGAGAGGATAAACTGCTCGACTATTAGACTTACAACGGCCTAGGGTGGCTGCCAACTAACTCCTCCTACAATTTTAAATTTATGTAGTCAAGTCATATATTTATGCAAGATAGCTAGGCTGTTATTTATTTTAGAAAGAGACTAAGTCCTTAAACTCACTCCCTAAGAGACTATATCATGTAAGTGCATGAAAAATATCCTAGATCTAATGCAAAACAAATTACATTTTACTTTTATTTTTGGACAATCATTTGACTCAGAATTATAGGATTCATATGTTTAATGCATGAGAAATAAGATTATGGGCCAAAATCAGCGAGAAGGGGGTGGTGTGTTTTCACCATGGCTCTCAAAGGTCAAGCCAAGTTCTCTGGCATGGGTGGAAGCCCTCCAAATCAAGAGTGAAGCAATATATTTTTATGCATGTTGTTAGAAAGAAAATACAACATCTAGCTAAGGGGTTGCTAATTCTTTTATCTTGATTTTTAGCCTAAGCTTTAGGTGAGGTTAAGAGTTATTAATTTTTAATTTTGAGTTGATTAATTATGTAGAAGATTTATTTTTTCCTAAAAATCTAATCGTCATCGAGGCCATACCTTAAAGTAAGGAAGAAACTAGGAAAACATGACATTTCTAATGCATAAGCTAAATAAACATCAAACATTTTATAAAATTAGCGCAAAAGAATAAGAGGTCAAGTGTGGTCGAGAACCACCGCAAAAACTCAAAAATGAATTGAGTAGTCAAGCACTACCCTTATACAACCCGGATTACAAATGAATTACATAAAGGAATTCATGCTATGGGGGTCTTCATTCTTCTTTTCTTCTTTCTTCTTTCTTCTTTCTTCTTTCTTCCTTCTTCTTTCTTCTTTCTTCTTTTACTTCCTTATTTTAGATGGTTGGAATGTGGATGCTCCAAAGGCTTCACATGGTACATAAGATGTGATCTTATAACCAATGTTCATCCTAGTCCCCCATAATAATCATTCCAAAATCCTAATTATAAAATTACATGAAAAGGGAAAAGTAAATCTAACTAAAACCTGCAAAATAGATATTAGCTAAACAAACCACACATTCTCAAGCATGTATATAAACAAATTTGACTTAGCACCCCAAACATGGGTAACCAAGTCCACCTAGCCTATTTTGGATTCTGCTTAAGGGTATAAGCAACCTGCACAGCAAAAGCAGTTACATTTTTATTAAAGAGCCCTTTAAGCATAATCTCATGCAGAAGATAATGATTAGACTAAATCATCCTACCATTCATTCTACAGACATACACCCTAACATCCAGACTAAAATATCACATCATAAAATAAAAGCAAACATCAAACCATGCACCACCTAACATAGGACTGGTGACTAAGCTAATGTGTGTTTTTAAAGGTTTGTGTGGTGTAGCTAGGCTTTAAGGTTGGGATTTTCTAAGTGTGAAAAGGTTCAACTTAAAAGGGTGGTCTCATTTAAGTTGTTTAGTTGATATGGGTTAATTTTATTTGCTGATTTGATTTTATTTGAATGAACTTACTTAATTACTAAAGGTTGTAAAGAGAAGAAAAGAGAAGAAAAGGGAAGAGAACTTCTCTTTCCTCCTCACCTTAAGTGATTTCTAAGATAGATTCATTAATGATTTTTATGTTTAGTGAATGTTTTATTATGTATTTTAATTAATCCTAAGTTTAGATTTTTTCTAAACAAACCTATTCAAAAATAAAGGCATTTTAAGGTTAAGTAAAGTGAATTACTATCACAAAGCACACTATATTTTATTTCTTTCCCACATGTGTATCATGCACATGAATGAATCCTAAGCATATCTATACATGCAATGCAAGTATTTAACACACCTTAATAATGAATGCTAAGAGAGATTGCTTAAGGAAATTTGGAATCTTTCATGTATGCTTGATTTTGTTAAGTAGAAGAGAGTGATTCTTTTATCCATTTTTCATATGCACATTTACAAGTATAAAAGACATAAGTGAGTACGACGCCATTATTAGCTCTAGAGGTATAAGGTACAAGACATACCTAGGGCTACTTAAAGCCTCGCAACCCCGGAGTTGTCCAGACTAATATACCACTTTTCTTAAATATATGTGCATGTACAAAAAGAAATTCATCAAAATAGAATCATGCAAAAAGTTTATATTTGTTTGTTTGATTTTGGTTGTTTAATTTATATGTGTGATGTGGAATTCCTTCTTGAGCCATGACAAAGGTGTGTATAGGAAAAGATTTCAAACAAGTGTCATGTCCCTTTCAAATGGACTATACACTTTACAAATCCTTTGCAATCCTATGTTAAGAAAGAGAGGGAAAATCACACAACTTTGTACAAAGTTTTATGCGAATTTATTTCATTATTTGTTTTACACATAGTCATGTATTACTCCCTAAACTTATTTTAGAATTTATATAGTTGTATACATGTATTTTATGGCAATTTATTTTATTATAAGTGTTGGACACAGTTATATGATGACCATTACACCCATATTTCTAGTTTTACATAATTATGTACATATTTTATGAAAATTATTTCATTATCAATGTTATGCATGATGGCATACAACCCTCTAAACTCAAAAATATGGTTATACATAGTTGTGTGTAGGGTTGTACTTCATTGGAGTTCATTCAAATATTGAATCAGCTTGACCTATAGGCTTGTGAGCTAAGAATTTTTTTTAGGTTTGACCCTTACCTTAAACTTGTTAAATTGGAACTTTATGTTCAAGCTCAATCATTGGACCTGTTGAGCTTGAGATTTTAATATCCATTTGTCTCTTTGAGCTTATTAAAGCAACAAAATAGTTTGACTTTTAGTTTTGTGCGCTGAGAATTTTTTTGCTAGTTCAACCTTTAGGCATATCTTATTTGATTTGTAAGCTCAATACTTGGACTTGTAATATTAAAATTTGCATGTTGATTCAAATTCTAGTGTCACTTAGTTAATCAAAACAAGTTAACCTTTAGGCTCTTGAGCTAAAGAGCCATTATTATGAGTAATTTTATTTTGTTGTAAATATGAGTTGCCAATTAACTTCCATAATTTTGATAGTGAAAAGCCGAATTGCTTTGAATAAGATTTATATAAAATTTCCTCTATTTTGAAATAAAAAATAGATATAGTCCTAATTTACTCTTTCGATATTTAGGATGATCATAGTTTAAGCACTCAAGTTCTTTAAGCTGGCAATGTTAATAGCTGCTTGGCTTTATGTTTAATTAGTTCACATAATGGCTTAACCAACTATGTATAATACTTTTTGAGATTGTAGTCAAGTATAAGATGCATAGGCCTTACACCTTTCATTTTGGTAAGTTGTTAGGCCACTCTTATGCATTTGCAATGATGAAGGGACCTTCTCAATTCAGGTTAAAATTCTCACCAATACTTTGATGGCTAGTTATAAGTTTTCAATGATGTGAACTAGTTTACTCATTTCATTTTAAAGCTTATTGTATTGATTATATGATAATAAGATCAAGTCATCTTTGCTTGTGATTTTATAAATTTTGATGAGCTTGAATTTATATTTTATCTAGGGCTGAAACCTTAGACAATCATTTTTTTATTAAGGTAGTTCGACATTAAGAGGGAGTAGAGAGTATTGCCTATCTTCCACACATAAGCAATTTTAGAGTGGCTTTTGTTACAATTTTTTATGTGGTGTGAGGCCTTTAAAGCTTATGTTAGTTTAACATGTCATTCTATCTTTTTTTTTGGAGAGGGTCTTCTTTAGTAGTTGTATCAAAGTATTGTTGACTATCTCTACTAAATACTTAATTTTTGGGTTATATATTGAGGAATAGTGTGAATCTTATATCGCTTGATGATTTAGTAAATTTTAGCTCTAATAAGGTTGTTCCACTATCACATATAATTTAGCATAGTACCTTAAATCTAAAAACCACATGATCTCATAAGAATATCATTTTTTTTTTGCCTTAACTTTAGCAGATTGTTTAAACTCACTTTGAAAAACACCTGATTGGTGTGGGGATAAATCGATGCATTGGGGAAGAAGGGAGATCTAAGAGGCTGATTATGGCAGTACCCTAACTCTCAAATTACTAAGACGCCACTCTAGGAAGCAACATATTAGATAGTCGATATAAATTGTGATGAAATACCAACATAATGGTCAAGAATAAGATCACGAACTAAGGCACTATATTAATAGTTGGATTCATCATGTTCAACTCTTTATGCAAGAGCATGAGTGACCCCTCTCTCTCCAAGTCAAATTGCAATAAATGGAAATTTTAAATTGAATCCATTGATGTTAAGGTCAACCTCACCATGCAAAGAATAAAGAATATTGAAAGATTTCATGCTCTATCAACTACTTCATCTTCCTATTTTGACTAATCCAAATCTCATCTTTATGGAATTATTTTTTGTAGTTTTGTTGTTATTTCCATTATTATTGCATTATGACAAGTTATCAAATCTAAACATTAATGTTTCATTGGCTTCAAGGGCTTTATTATAAATAAACCTTGGGTAGTTATAGGCTTGAAGAAGCATATAGATATCTCCACGCTTTGTATGAATTATTGAATAAAATTATGTATTTGGTTGAGCAAATATTGCATGTAAAGATATGGTGGCTTCTTTGCTCTTCAGTGGAATATGGTAATTAATCCTTGCTTGCTTAGAAAAAAACACTACCCTTATCTTCGAGATTAAGATTCATTTTTCATGTGGTAGATTAAGTTTAATTTAACAAGAAGGCCATAGTTTTTTATAGGTCGAGCCCTTATAATTAATTAACTCTCTTGCTTGTAGGAAATTACTATCAAGCCAACATTTGGAGGAATGGAGATGAAGTCGATCAAAATCTCATGGTTTTGTCATTCTGAAAATATCACTGGTCTTAATTTGGCAACATTAGAGTGATTATATTGTAATACAATGATATGTTAAAAATATTAAATAGGTTTGGCTTATCACTGTGGGCTTAAGTGCAGGTGATATTAAAATATGTTAATATCACTAGGAAAATATTTTCTCTTGGTATCTATCCAAATATATCTTCCTAGTGAATTTTTTTCTCTCAGATTCTATTTATTAATCATCACTATTCACTTTTTTTTTTGGCAAACACGATTGATATTGTTGATGAATCAATATCCTTCTTTCGAGCTAATGTCTTCTTCAAGAACATTGACATTAGAAGCACCGCAGATAAGCTGCTCGTATACCTTACTTTTTACATTAATGTAGCCATAAAAAGACTTGAAGGCATAACATTGGTAAAGCAACTAAGCATTAACCTTGGTCTTAAAAGTGTTCCAATACATGGAGAACAAGGCTTTCCTTTTCTTGGACTCTTTACTCTTCCACAATCTCAACAAGAAGCAGGCATACTTTACATACTTTTCTTTTGACAATTTGTTGTTTTTGCCTTTCAATATTGATCTAAAAAATGAACATTTTTATTGATTTATATATATTTTAGTTCTACAAAGATTGATGCCATTATTCTTGAAAATACATTGCATTTCAGGAATTATTTGAAACAAATAAGGGAGGAGGCAAGTGGTAGACTGCTTAGCTGTGCTTATAGACAAATGGTGGCTAGCTTTTGCAAAGAGGAAGTTTGTGAACATTGTTGTTACTTGAGGAGTTGGCTTAAAGCTTTATTGGGTCAATGTTTAAGTGGAGGGAAGGAGGTGAAATGAAGAATTAACTACACTTAAACCATCAAACTTTTCCATCACCATGTTTTTTATTGCTTTTGTATTCTCTTATAATTGTTATATATACTTCAGTTTTATAATGTTTAGATTCTTTTTTTTTTTCAAATGAAAATTGATAATTTCTCTTTCACTTTTAATGAATAATTTCTTAAGCGTGTCAGCTAACATCTCTTAGAGAAGGACTTCCAATGAGGGAAGAAGGTATGTATGACAAATGATTATTTATGGACTTCGCGCCCCCTCACCTCTCTATGTTTGTTATCTATACTTCACTCTTGCAAATTTTAATTTCATTATGATTAGTTTACTTTAGATGAGTTATTATTCTTACTATGGCAAGGTTAGAAGGCTTAGATTGATTAACATCTTTTAAACATAGTTATCAAGAGTTGAAATATTATGTTGTTAAATTCATCAATATATTTATACAAGTATCATATCCTAATCATTCAAATCAACTTCAAATAATTAAGACTAATGATTATGTCATTTTAGGGTAATTTTTTATTGCATTATTTCTTTAGGTCAGTATTATTCATTTATTTTGTTACTATATTTTATTTTTTTAATTATGATAAAAATATATTTTATTTACAACTTCTTATAATTAATTTTATAAATAATTATGGCCGCTCAAAATGAACCTGAATGAAATGCATGCTAAAAATTATTTTGATTTTTTTATTCAATTTCTTCCATTAAAATGAATTAAATATTCAACATTTATTAATTTTAAATGTTTAATTAACCACTCACTTGAAATAATCTCAACGTGTGTTCATAGGTTAATTTTCAATTTAAATCATAAATATATTAATTTATTTAAAATATTTTAAATTTAGTTAAACAATATTAATTAAATTTATTTTTTTCTAATTAATATATATATCACACAATTTTAATGTTTTACATATAAATTTTTTTAAAAAATATATATAATAATAAATTGCGGCTTAAAAACAACATAAATATAAACATATGTCTCTCTCTCCCTCTTGCCTCCAAAAGATCACGTCACCCTAGTTACCGAAATCCTCGACGATGAAGCGAGATAGCCTCCTGGAGCAGGGACGTCATGCGAGGGAGAAGAAGAGTCCATGAGAGAGTTGCGGATTCAAGTTGAACCCTTCCAATGCCTAGATTTACTAGATCCAGAATTTAAGGTATAACGGAGGAGAAACTTGATATAAGATTCTATTTTCTGAAGGATTTTTACAGCCGTCATTTTTTTGTTGTTGTTGGGCAGGATTTGAGGTTATCTTGGCTTCCCCCTTAGTTGCGAGAGCATAATGTCGAGCCTCGAGAAGCTCGATGGTGACTTCGCCGATGAGTCCGTTGAGATCCGTGAGGTATGGGACTCTAACCTGGAGTAGGAATTCACTCTAATCAGCTCCATTGTCAACGAATACCCCTTCATCTCCATGGATACCGAGTTTCATCCCGCTTCTCCCCGTAGGTATTTTTTCGACCACCTGAATTCCACTCTGTCTCTTAAAAGCAACGCGTCAATCTTCTCAATCTCATACACCTGCTTCTCCAACTCTTCAGCCTCTCCTCTCTTCGCTTTGGCAGTTCAACTTCCGAGAGTTCAACGCTGCGACATCTTTGCCGAATCCACGAGCTTCTCCACCACAGTGAATGGACTTTGAAAAGAACCGCCTGTGCCCGCTCGCGCCGAACTCATCATGTCCTCTGGAGCAATGCTAAACGATTCCGTCCATTGGATCGCTTTCTACTGTTGCTACGACTTCGGATATCTTCTCAAAATGTTAACTTCCCACGATCTGCCGGACACTCAGGAGGAGTTCTTCAATTATCTTCGACTGTATTTTTCTAACGCTTACGACACCAAACATTTGATGAGGTTCTACAACAACCTCTATGGCGGGCTGAATAAGCTCGCGGAGCTACTTGAGGTGAAGAGAGTAGGAATCTGCTCACTGTTGTCACTTTCAAGAAGTTGAAAGATTGCTTTTTTAATGAATCTGTAGAGAGATATGCTGGAGTTTTGTATGATCTTGGCGTCGATTGAATCAAGAACCAACATTAGTATAAATGATTAAGAATATTTCATCTGCATTAATACATTTACTTCGATTGAAAAGTGTTCAGAGAAATGCTATAAAATCTGAATTGAGCTATTAATATTGCTATTGCTATTTGAAAACAGAGATGATAATATATTGTTCTAAGCTCCTTTAGCTTGCATTCTTATGTTACATATCATTGTGAAATGCCACAAAACTTAAAGAGAAATCTTCATTCATTATATGTGATTTTTATAAATATTGAATGGTAAGCTCACTGAGATTGAATTATTTAGTTTATATTTACCAATTTGAATGAGTCTCTAGTATCCATAGATGCTGATGAGCATGGAAAACAAGCTAATGCACTATGCATTTATTTGATATACAAAATTACAAAATTACCTCATACTTTCCTCAAATCATTAATAATGAGTTTAAGCATGTTAATAGCTTGTTATTTGATGTTTCCCATCAAATTAATTTTGATTTGTTAGTGATGTTTGTCTTTGGGTCTATCAATTTTCCATTATGATGTTCACAAAGCGAACATAGAGTTATATTATTATTATTATTTTTTTGGTCAACAAGGTTCTGCAAACTAGTTTCATTTTGAAAGTTTTAAATAAAAAATATTAATTTAATTTAATTTTATTAAAAATATTGAATCTTATTCATCAGATATGTATGATGCCTATTATAATTTGTATATTATACATATACAATATTCTGCACTGTTTAGCTAGATTTAAAAGTAAGAAATAATATATTTAATAAAATTTTATATATTATGAAAATTAATTTCAAGATAAGGCTCCTTATTATATCTTATTATAGACGGTTAATTAATTAATGCATTCAATAATTAACTAGTGCAATTATCAAATTACAATGAATTCTCTATTAAATAATTATTACAAGGCTTAAATTAATCCTAATTGAAAATTTTAATTATTAAAATATAAAATAAAATGTAAATTTTTAAGTATTGTTCTAATTCAAAATATGATACTTTAAATTGATTATATTAAAAATATTGCATATTTTAATTGTTATAATGTAACAAATTTGTATCATAACATAAATTTATCATTTTTATTCTCTTAAAATAATCCCATACAATGAATATGAGAACATTTTGAATTTTGTTTAAATTATTATATAACACACAATATCTTAAATAATTATATTCTATCTCCCATGCATTGCATGGGATTTTTTTTATACATATTATTATGTTAATATGAAATGCAAAGTTCAAGTTAAGACATGTTCATTAAATATAAGGCACATTAGCCTAATATTTCAGAGCTTAGGTTATCAATCAATAGGTTTTGAGTTCAAGCTTTTGCATATAGATTATATGTATGAATTTGCTATTAAATTCACTCAAAATGTCTAAAAAAAGGAAGCTTTCATTAAATGCACCTATCTACTTAGTCTATTCAATATTATGAAATTATAACGAAAAAGATAAATTCCTCCAAAACTTTAAAAGAACATTAGAGTTCAATTTAAAAATGGAGCAATCTCCAAAATTATTAAAATAGTACTCCCTAAATAAAAATAAACTAATTAAATTTAAAAGTTAACACTATCATTGTTAGTCCTAAGTCCGGATATAAAAAGTGGAGGGTTGCGATAGACAGTCGACATCCATCATAAAACTTGTTGAAATAATCATGACATGAATCCTTTAAAACATTGTGTTAATGTGAGGGCATCCCCTAGAAGCGACACATTGTATAGCCTGAATACAGTGAAAAGTGTGCAAGGGCCGCTGCATCGATGCCTGGGTGCAGTGTTAAATAGGCAAGGGTTCCCACATTATGGACGGATGCGGGAAAAGAAGTTAGTCCATGAAACTATAATTAGGTTAGGAACTTGGAATATAGGTACTCTTACAAGTAAATTAATGGAATTAATAGATATAATGGTTCATAGGAAGATAAATATTTTATGTGTTCAAGAAACTAAATGGGTTGGGGAGAAAGCCAAGGAGATTGATAGTTTAGGTTTTAAACTTTAGTATTCTGATATTTATTTTTGAGATATGGGACACCACACAGATCTTAGAGGGTGTACTTATTGAAGTGATCGAAAATGATATTAAGGAATGGTAAACTATCTCAAAAAATAGAAATCATCACCCTATAATGGACCTAATCACCTAATAAGGACTCCTAAGGCATGATGGGTCTTCGAATATACCAAAGATTTTTCTCTTACTTTATATGGAAAAGTAAAGCAGGATTTATATTAAGCTTGGTTGGTTAAATTCCCCATGGAGGCAAGCCCCCATAGTTAATTACATCTTAAGAGATGAAATCCCTTAAGAATACTCTCTATTAAAGTAGAAATTAATGTCTCCAAAGATTTCAAGGCTAGACTATCAAAGGATCGGTTGTATTGGAAAATCAAGTGGGAAAACTCAAGGAGAAGACTTATTATCAATGCCAAAGGAGATGAGTAGAGAATGCTCGTGATACTAGAAAGCCTAGTGAGCATTCCAATCTATCATATGGTTGGGATTTATATGTTTAAAATTGAAGTTATTTATATGTTTTAAATTGAAATTTTATTAGATTGTTAGGCCTTATAATCCACCAATACAAGGTTACAAAAATGCTTAAGAGGTGAGGATTTATTCTAGTAGCCAGAAGGAAACAATTACCTAGGATCCTCAATCTAGGGAGCTTTAGGAAGACCTAAAGTGCAACCTAAATCTAAGTGAAGATGGGTATAAGATTCACCTCCACAAGAGAGGATAAATCACCTGACTGCTGGGCTTACAACCACTTGGAGTGGCCGCCAGCTAACTCCTCCTAATCTTTAAATTCATATAAACAAGTCATATGATTTTTCAAGATAGTTAGGTTGTTATTATTTAGGAAGTGACTAAAGTCCTTAAACTCACTCCCTAAAGAGACTAGAGCATTAGTGGTATGAGTAATGGCTTAATCTTATGCAAATCTTTTCAATTTTTATTTAATTTTTTTTTGACACTTCATTTTGATAAAGGCTATAGGATTTCTTATGTCTAAATGCATATTGAATTGATATTATAGATTAAATCATAGAGAAAGAGGTATTTTTCACCGCAGAGGAGACCCTCAAAGGTCAAGTCTTTCCCTATCGTGCAATGATGGAAACCCTCTCTTGACAAGAGTGAGATAATATGAATGCATGATGTTAAGCATACAACATTTAGCTAAGGGATTGTTAAATATTTTAATTATCTTAATTTTAACACCTAGGCTTTATGTGAGGTTATGAATTATTTAAAACTTTAGTTATGAGTTGTAGTTTAGTAGAAACTATATTTTTTTTAAGAGCCTAATCACATCTAGGCCACACATTAAATCATCATTCATAAAGAAACTATGAAAAGATTTGCCATTTCTATTGCACAATTTAAACAAAACATCAATCAATTTTATAACTAACATAAAAGAATAAATGGTCGGTGCGGTCGAGTACCTCCATACAACCTGAAAAGAGAAAATAGGTAGCCGAGCTCTACCCTTATACAACACAGAATATGAAAGAATAATTACAATTTATAAATGAATAAGTGCTATAGAGGGGTCTTCATTCTTCATGTCTCCTTTATTTCTTCATGTCTTTTCTTCCTTCGATTTGATAGACTTCAAGACAACACATAGCACCCCAGGACAAAACCCTATGGCCAATGCTCATCCTAAACCCCAATAATACTAATCCTAATTCCTAATACAAAATTACATTAAAAATAGGAAAATTAAATCTAACTACACCTGCAAGACAAGTATTTGTTAAACACACACAACCCAAGCAGTTATATTTATCATTTGGACTTAGCACCCTGCACATGGGTAGCCAAGTCCACCTATCCTAACTTGGATTATGCTTAGGGGCTCATGCAATATGCAAGCAAAGCATTTATATTTATTTTTACAGTGGCCCCTTAAGCACAATCCCCTGTAGAAAATATTATTAGACTAATCACGACCTAACATCCAGTATACGAAATATACACCCTAACATCTAGTCTAAAATATTACATCATAAAACAAAACATATATCATACCAAGAACCACTCTAACATAAAGCTAGAAGTAGTAATAATTCTAATGTGTGTGTTAAGACTTATGCGGTAAGTCTTGCTGAGCATTAGAGTTGTAGTTCTCTAAGAGTGAGAGAGATTTAATTTAGCCATAAATGATGATTTCACTTCAAGTTGTTTAATTGATTTGAGAATTTTAATTTGTGTTTTATTTAGTTTCATATAATATAAACTTAGAATCTAAGTGGTATAAAGAGAAGAAAGAGGATTGCCTCCTTTCATCCCCACCTTAAGCCACTTTCTAAAGCATGTTAATTTGATTTAATTCTCTTTAGTGAATGACTTCTTACACATTTTAAATTAATCCTAAGATTAGGTTCACTTAAATGATTCTATTCAACATGAAAGACATCTTAGGATTAACTTAATTGAATTACTATCATATGACATATATCAAGTTATTCCTTTCCATCACATGTAGCATGCATATGACTTAATTCTAAGTATAACTATACATGCAAATATTTCTTTTAGCACACTTTAAATGAAAGATGCATATGTGTATTTTGTTGAAAATTAGATTTTCACTCATTAGCTAAATGCACATTCAAGTGTATAAAAGTTTTAAGCAATTACTTCGCCATTATTATTTAAGGGAATGAGGTACAGACCTCCTTGGGGCTACTTAAAGCCTCACATCCACGGAATGTCCAGAATAGATATATCCACAATTCTTGAATACACATGAATGTACAAATTACTACAAGAATAAAAAAATTATGCAAAAGTTCTATTTCTTTCAATTGAATTATTCATGTATGTGAGCTAAAGTTGAAAAGCTAATTTTCATTAATTAGCTAAATGCACATACAACTGTATAAAAGTTTTAAGTGGATACTTCATTTTTGTTAAACCAAATACGTGAGGTAAAGTCCCCTCACTCTTAAATATTGACAAATGAGCATAATTAATTAATTAAATTACTGTTCATGTGATTAAGTAACCCTTAATCAAGTTAGGAGGGTAATTAAGGCCCAATTAGATAATTCTCCTAATTAATTAACTAATAAATCCAAAGAAAATTAGGAAAGGTAGAGGTCATCCCCTTAAATAATCTCAAAAAATTATTGAGGCAATTAATTAATTAATTAAGAAATAATTAAGATAATTAATTTTGTAATTAAACCTTAATTAAGCTATAATCAATGTTCAAAATCAATTAAGGATCTTTTTAATAAATTTCTCTCTAAAATACTCTCAAAATTTACTTGCATTTTTATGATTTTTCTAAGATTTGTTATAATTTTCCAAAATTCAACTGATTTAAATGATTTTTCAAGATTTTTATAAAGTCTATTAGTTTATTTTTGCTAAAATAGACTATTTGATCTTTAGAATGCAATATCTCTCAATCCAAAAATTCTTTTGACTTAAAATTTTTATGCTAGGTTTATTTTAACTTCAATTCCAATCACTGAAAATTTTAAATTAATATGATGTATATTTTTTATTTAATTATTGAAGTTTGATTTTCACTAAAACTCAAATTAAGCTCACAATATTCATTGAAATTTGGGTATTTTATATTTATTGGATTACCCTCTAAAAGATGAATCCAACGAGCCCTTATTTATAATTTTTCATCAAGTATTTTATTTCTATGAATTTTTTAAGTTCTTAGTGATTTAAATAATTTTTAAAATTTGAAAATAGTCAAATTTCCTACTTAATCTAGTCAGCACCGCGCGTTGCTGACGTGGCAATGTGACACCACATGATTGGATTGTATGGATCCACATGGCATGCGATGCCGTGCAATTGGGCCACATGGCCCTTGAGGAGGAAACCACACGGAGTGCATGGTTTCAATTAGATCGTCCGATCCGATCCACTGTCTAAACAGTTGGAAACATGCAATTTAGCATGAAATCTGGACTGTCTGATTCCCTAAAGCTTCCCAACCAGTGAAAGCAACAGGGAACAATAAACCAAGAGCAGAGAAAAGAACAAAAACCAAGGCAAGGAAGCAGGTTCATTCTCGGTACAGGTTTTTACGATAAGGTGTGATACCCTCTGATTCTAACTCTCATTGCATGATCCACTGGTTGTTGCTCCTCACGTAGTAAGCCATCCTATTGAAGATTGCTATGTATTCAAGCCTGATGCATGACAAGCTGGGAGTCACTATCAAATTTGACCTTCTTAACTATAGAAATCAATGCCTTTCCTTTTAGCTCTTCGAATTAGGGCTTTCGACAATGATATAATAAGAGAAATCACTGGGGCTATGGTATCTAATTTCTTAGTCAGAGCATTTCTCAAACTCTTGCCTTTTCTTCTTTCAGAATCAAACTCTTGCCGAATCTGATTCCACTATGGAATTTCATCTTTGTCCAAAAAGGGGAGTCTTGAAATAGATCCGGTTCACCCAAGAAGAAGTATCATCAACGAGAAAGAACACATTCATTCTACCAAAGAGCGCATAGTGGGTTTGTTGCTTCTGTTGGGAAGAAAGTGAAAGCTAGCATCCGATTCCTGAGAACTCAATTTTCTTTAGAAAAGACAGTCGATTTCATTGATGAAAGCCATGGACTGGACTCTTGGTAAGATTGGTGGTAAATCGAATGGAGCCAAACAAATCTAGTTCGAAATGACAGCCTTCATATAGATAGACAAATTGGTTCAATAAGAAATATTGAACAAGCTCCTTAGATATATTAGAGCTCGTGGCATTCTCACAAATTTCAACTTAGCCTCTAAAATTTCTTGCATCTAGCGCTTTTTTCAAAATCTAGATTGCTCTAGTATGATGGATCGAGGGGGTGAGTGGTGGGTCAGTCAGAAAAGAGGGGGAATTCATATCATTTTCCATAAGCTTCTCACCGGCCTTAGTGTCAAAAGCTGTGTTCTAAGAAAAGGGCGTAAATACATAGAGCTAAAAGAAAATTCTCGCGGGACCTCTTTTTCATGACTTTGATGTGGATAAGCAATCGTGTAGATATGTATAGGTCTTTTGAGAAGATGGTTAAACAACTGATGTGGCTCTTATGAGATGATGCTACCAGGAGGAAAATCAATATATTGCTTTGAGAGGTTCCAGCTGAGCCGAAGGGCAGAACTTCTGTACGTGATCGTAGTATGTCACATCGTCTCATCCTCACAGCATCGAAGAGTATGTATGTTCCTTATAAGGAAGATCTAGTTGGTTTTCGGGGGGGATTTGATAGAGGTCTTAAAAAAATTATGGTAACTACTAATTCTGAATTAATTCGAAACATTGTAGATTACTACCTTTGTAATAAACTCAAGATCTTTAACTGCTTTTGTTCCCATTTAGCTGCAGATTACTACCTATACCTTGTGAGCACGTTTGGATCCACAAAGAGGAATCAAAGTCCAGGTTGGTTGGTGATCGTAGTGATAGGAGACTATCTATCTTAGTTCAGAGAGCACTTGTTGGGTGAAAGATTTATTTTTTTGCTAATGTTATAGACTAAATGCTAAACTATTGACCCTACTTGTTTGGATGGGTGTTCACCCCAAAATGTTCCCGAACTGCATGCATACATCCATAAGTAACTTAGCGCAACATGGCAAATTTCATTGAGAGGAATCAGCAAAGAAAAGAAAAATTGGTCTTCATTCCTTATCCACCCAGTGTTATCCTTTTCTTTTTAGTAGGATAGAATTGGAATTGCTATTCTTGATTCAGATAAGACACTTCTTTTTTTATGAAATGGATCCTCACGATTCGAGTCCAAGCTATTGGAATCGACAGTGACTATTTTACGAGATTTTTCACAGAATTGAATGAAATTTCATCCAAACGTGCTCGATTTAGCATTGATTCTTACTAGAAAACTCCTATTTTTACATTGGGATTATGTAAAATGAAAGATACAAGGATTTTCTAAGGGAAATTTCTAAAATTGTACACACATTGAAGCAAACAAAAGCTCTAAAGGCTGGCTATGATTCTTTGAAACTTACCTCACCGAGGATGGTTTTCGATGGCGATGTTGATCCAACCAAGCTCTTAGATGCAAAAAGAAGCTTTGAGATAGACCTAGGCTTTTGCTTCCCTTCAGAATGATGTATCCAGTAAGAGTCATCACTTGCTCACTGGAATCCACTTGATTTTTGGTGGTTTTAGCTCAAAGGAAGTAGAGGGATGAATGCTGGTTGCTTGGGGAGCTCTTAGAGAGTGAAATGAGGGTAGGAGAATGATTTTGGAAGCCTCTATTATGTTGTTTTTGGTTTTGGCCGAAAATCCCCTCTAATGGTGCTTTTTGGCTTATAGTGGATGGTTTAGGTGGTATGAGAATCATCATAGTTTGGCTTGGTTGGTCAAGAGGAATTAGTGGGTTTCATAGCAAGGGGAAGTGGAGGTCCTTCATGCTAAGTGTTCTAATGGGGGAGGTGAGGTGAATTCACCTTCCCATGAGTCATGGCTAGCCCAACCACCTCTGTCCTGTCCTTTGGGATCCAAATGGATGAGTTTCAAGTGACCAAAGAAGAGAAATGACCATGTACATGGGTGTTTTGTCTTATATGATACCCTTAGCCTAAGGCTAGAGTGGTCATTTGGCATTGGATTTGATTTGAGTAGATTTGAAATGAGTCAAAAGTGAGTTGGTTCAAATTTCATGTCATTTGGAGTTCATTTGGTTCAATTTGACCCATTTGGATTAAATTGGGTCAAATTGGGTTAGGTTGACCAATTGGTCAAATTAGATCAAACCAAGGGTTGGGACAAGTTCATATGACCATTTGAGATGTGTTTGTGTCATTGGTTTTATTAATTTGGATTTAAATTGGGTTTAGTCTAATTTGACCCTTTATGTCAACCTGGGCTAAGTGAGTCAATTGAGTTCAATTGGCTAAATTAGATTCAATTATGGCCTTGGTCAAGTTTAACAATCAATTTGGATTGAATTTTGATTTGACCTATTTTGTCCATTTAGGTCAATTTGGGTCAACTTGGGTCAAGAGGGAAAATTGAGTTTGGTTTGGCTAAATTGAAGGTCAAGTCATGTTCAAATGCTAATTTTTTTTGGTATGAATCATTGGTTTCAAGAGATTTGGCTTAGGTTGCAATTTGGATAGTTTTTGTTCATGTGGGTTAAAGGATTGACTTGTTTAAAAGGCTAGGTTTGCTTGGTTTGACCCACTTTATGATAATTGATCAACCTAGGATGATCAACAATCATGTCATGAAGTTTGGATTGGCTTAATTAACTTTGATTTGGATTGAATTGGATTTTGGTTCATGTAGGTCAAATTGGCCACTTTGGGTCAAGTGAGTCAATTGGGTTTAGTCAGTTTGATTTTTAGTTGAGTTTGATTAAGTTGAGTTTATAAATGAATTTGGGATTGAAAATTGTGATTTGGGTTCAAATGAGCTTTGGTTCATTTGAATATTTCAAGTCAAATGGGCTAGGTTTGGTTTGACTTGAGTTGATTTTTATTTGGCTTGATGATTGAAGATTTCATTTATATTTGGATAGGTAATTGATGGAATAATTGATTCAAGAGAAAATCCACTAGTTTTGACTTGGCTTGGATGTCATTTGGTTGAGTCCAAGGAATTGGCTCAAAGGGTTCAAATTTGAATTTTAATTTGACTTGGATTTATTTTTGGATATTTGGTTGTAGGTTTGATTTATATTTGTGAAGATGATTGAAGGTATGATTGGTTCATGAAATCATTGGATTGAATTGGATGGAAATAAAAGTCCATGGAATGGAATCCATCATAAGGCTTAGGAAGGATTTGAAGGGGCTTCAATCATTTGGCTTGGGATTTGAATTTGGATTTTGATACTTGTATTGAATT
Organism: Cymbidium sinense; assembly: GCA_021442155.1. Lineage (NCBI taxonomy): Eukaryota > Viridiplantae > Streptophyta > Magnoliopsida > Asparagales > Orchidaceae > Cymbidium > Cymbidium sinense. Next base: position 118,068,039 of record CM038220.1, on the reverse strand, counting down.
TGAGGTTTGATTTGAGAAGGTGTTTTAGGTTGGGTTTAGGCTAGAAGATGGGCAAGTCTTCCAAAATCCAAGGCATGGCCTAATATTATGATTAACCCTTCTAAGTCTTTAGGCTTAGGTTAAGTATTCACCTAATCACTAGAAGTAATTTATGACTAAGGAAGTCTTAGTGTCTAGAAGATTATTAAGTTTAAGAAAAGGAGGTTGAAAACTCACTCGAAAAGTAAGGTCAATAGGTAGTCAGGTAGAAGTCGAATTGTAAATGTCATACGTGTGATTATAGATAAAAGTTTGAAGAATAATGTTATAAATATTAATAGATGCGGAGAAAGAATTATAGCTTTAAAGATTATTATTGATACTAAGATTATCAATATTATAAGTATTTATGCTCCTAAAGTAGGTTTGGATGTAGGCTCAAAAGAAAATTTTTGGAATGAATTAGAGGGATTAATACAAAAGTTGCCTCTTGAAAAAAAAGTATTTATTGGAGGAGATTTAAATGGACATGTTGGTAAAGTCGTAGAGGATTTTAAAAGCATTCATGGTGGTTATGGATTTGGAGTGGCTAATGAAGAAGGTATGATTATATTAGATTTTGTAGTTGTTAATAATTTATTTAAGAAAAGGGATGAGCATATTATTACTTATAAAAATAGATCTAGTAAAACACAGATTGATTATTATTGACCTCACTTTTGGAGTGAGCTCTCAACTTTCTCGTAGTAGATCTAGGACTCTTGTAGACACTAAGAGTTTCTTAGTCCTAAGCACTTCTAGTGATAAGGTGAACACTTAACCTAACCGTAGAGATTTAGAAGAGTTAGCCATAGGTATAGGTTATGCCTTAGGGAGTTAGGAGGACTTGCCTACCCTATAACCTAAACCCTATCCTTACTTCCTTCTTCCAAATCAATTCAATTGATTTTCTCAATTACCAAATTCAACTTCAAATTCAAGACTCCAAGTCAAATTCCAAATTAACTCCAATCTAAAATCAAACCAAATGATTAAAACCCATAATTAAATCTAAATCTCAAAATCCTATCCTAAGTCATATGAACTACACTCATACTTTGACAAAAAACTCCTTCAAACCAAGCTTAAACTTAGTTGATTTCTTTATAAATCAATCATTCCTTCATTTATATCCATAAATATAAATGACACCCAAGTTCAAACCATTCAAAGCAACTCAAAATAAATCAAACCAAATCAAAATTCAAATTAGCCCTTTCAACTTACATTCCTAAGTTTAATCAAATTTGCTTTCAAATCATTCCAAACTCAAAGAATTTTCTCACAACCCATTTATATCTTCATTTATATTCATAAATATAAATGAAATATAAATTCAAATGACCAAAACCAAACCCAAATCAAATCAAATTCTAACTTTAGCCCTTTTAGCCAAACTTTTGAACTTGGCTAAATGAAACCCAAATCAATTCAAAACCTATGGATTTCTTCATGATTCAATCATTCCTTCAATCATAGATCCAAATATAAAAAAAAATCATCCTTATCGAGCCAAATGAAGTCAACCCAAATCAAGCCCCAGTCACCCCTTATGACTTGAAATTGTCATATGAACTAAAACCTATTTAGCTCTAAACTTAGTACAATTGAATTTATATTTTAATCCTAAACTCATATATGAGTTCAACCAAACTTGAATCAAGCCTTGATCAAGCTAATTGACCCATTTAGGCTTACTTAACCCAAAGTGACCTATAGGACTTTTTTATGCCAAGTTCTAATCCAACCCAAGTTGGCTTGAACTGAGCACATCCAAACCTCACAACTTGACTAACAATCATTCTAGGATGATCAACCACCTCAAATTGGGTCAAACCAAGTCAAACCTAGCCTTTGACAAAGTCCTAACCCAAATGCAACCCAAACTAGCTAAAATCCACCAGATACCAAATTGATTGAAACCATTGATCCAAACCCATTCATAATCAATGTTTGAACATGACCATGCTATCAATTGAGCCAAACCAAGCCTAGTTGGCCACTTGACCTAAGTTGACCCAAAATTGGCCTAAAAAGCTAAAATGAGTCAAATCATGATTTAATCCAAATTGATTGCAACCAATGGCTCAAGTTCATTCCAAATCACTTGTTGAACTTGACCAAAGCCATGATTGAGCCCAAGTAATTGACCAATTGATTGACTCAAGCTAGTCAAATTTAAACACATAAAAAAAATCCAAATTAATTCTAAATTAAACCAAACCAAGGCCTAAAATCATTTTCAATCAACCAATTGAACTTCAACACCTAACCCAACCTAATTTGGTCATCAAATTGGTCAATTTGACCAATTTGACCTTTTTGAATCCAAATGAGTCAAATTCAAACTTAAGCCAAACCAATCCAAATTAATTGAACCAAAACATCCCAAATCATCATATGAACCTAACACAAGCCTTGGTTTGTCCTAATCTGATCAACTGGTCAACCCAATCCAACCTAACCCAAATGAACCCATTTGACCAAATGAGCTCATGTCACCCAAAACCAAGCCATGGGATGCTATCGGCCAACAAAGACCCCAACCATAGCTGCTCCCAAGTTAACCCAAAAGCCAAACAAACTCATCCTAAGTTGACTACCCAATGGACAAATCTCCCACCTTGGATTCCTACCTTAAGTGGAAAAATCCATTTTGCACTCCCAATGGCACCCCCCCTTTTACCAAATGAGGTATCCCTAGAGCTCACTAACCCACTCTAAGCACCCTCGGACTTACCTTAGACCAAAGGGAACTCACCAAGCCCAACTCACTCTCCCCAATCCATGCCCGAACCCGACAGGTGCAAGGAGAAGCAAATCCCATCCCACCTACCCATATCAAGCCTTGAGACCCTTGCATGGCTTTGGACACTCATGGAATCCACCTCGAATTAGCGAAGACCAATCTGATGACTTGACAGTGGCGAAGTGATGAAATTCTTGGGAATGATTTTGTCTGTCCACTTGGCTAAATTGAGGGATATACTCCCTCAATTCAACTAGTTTTGAAGAGAATTCAATCCCATTAGACCCTAGAGTGATTTTGAATTCTCATAGAACTTTCCCAAGGCCTCCCCAACCTCCCTCGATCGGCATTACTCCTCTTTGTGCAAATTCGAAATAGGGCATCACCATTCCAAGCAATACTCCCTCCTCACTTCACCAAACTCACCCATCACCACCTCACTTTGAGCTAGTCGTCATTTCCCAAGCCCCCAAGCCACAGGGAAGTGCAACTTTGATCAAGATAGATTGCTATTGAAGAGGTGCTTGGTCGACCGAGTAAACCACTTCAAATTAAGATCGGATATCTTCAACAGAGCTTCGTCTCTACTGGATGAAGCTACCTCTATCATTATAAGCATCGGTGATAGCCTCTGGTAAGGCAATTGTTCAAAATCATAGCTTTAGAGAATTTTTAGTTGGCCTTTTTCGAAGGGAATTATCATCCCATTCAATTTTGACCGTTGGATATGCATCCCCCTCCTTCTAAAGGTGTGGGATCATTTTGATCACAATCTGAGCTTGAGTGAGCTCGGATTGAATGAGGAAAGATGAACAACATTGCTCGCGAAGGAGAATGATCATGCACCATATGTTCTGCGTGATTGGAATGGATGTCCATGATTAAATCTTGCTAGATCTGCTGTGATTCTTAGCCTAAAGCAGTGTAATCTACCGCCCGATCTTAGATCCCATGAGAAAGTGTGTACGCCACAGTCCGACATATGTGGCAACTTAAATAACCAATCCCGTCACGCCATGTGGAAAGCGCGCCACTTCAGCCGCCACGTGACCCGACGAGATTATGGATATAATTAGGGCTAATTAATTCTATTTTTAATGCTAACACTTTCTAAAATCATAACAAATTGTAGAAAAATCCAAAAAGATACAAACTTAGGCTCATTTTAAAGGTATTTCAAAGTATAATCTAGAAAAATTATTATTAGTTAATTTTGAATAGTGTTTTTACCTTAATTAGGGTTTGATTAAAAACTTAATTAGCTTAATTACTCCTTAATTAATCAGCCAATTGATCTCAAAATATCTGTGGGTATTTGAGAGATGACCTCTACCTCCCCTAATTTTTTGATATTTTATTAGTGGCTTAATTGGGAAAATCACTTGCTTAAGCCTTAATCACTCTTCTAATTTAATTAGTGATAATTAATAAATGAGCAATACTTTAATTAATTATTTAAGCTTAATTACCTCTATTGAATGGTAAGAAAGCTTAGGGAATGTGATTGAGATATTTTTTTAATTAATGTCCTAAGTTTTCTTCACTTTTAAAATTAATCTAATTATGGATTAATGAGGTAATTAGCAACTTAATTAATTAATTAAGCTTAAATATAAAGATCAGAGCCTAAGTCATTAAGTGTAGGACTTAGGGATGGAGATCAAAGCCTCTTTCTTGATCTCTTTCTCATTTCCTTAATTGGAGATGTTTATGCTTAGTCAAAATGGATTAATGAACCTAATTACTTAATTAAAATTTCCTTCACATCTAAACAACCCTAATTAACTTTTGGGTAGCACTTTGGGTGTTCAATAACTCAAAATGAGAGATAATGAAATTATGATTAGCTCATATGTGTGAGAAAATCATAAAAGTAATTAAGTGAGATCTGTTAAGCTTAACTATTAATCATAAGCCAATCCCTTTCATTTCTGAGCATTACAAATTTACTTTTCATGTGGTTGCATATCATGTTAGCTTATTATTAATTAGTTAATTAACTTTAGGTGATGTAGGTAAGAGATAATTAATTCATTTAATTCATTTAATTCATACCTTAACCTAATCAAAATATAAAATCAACTTAAATATTCTTCATTAAACCAAATCAATCACACATGGACAAATGGGTTAGAATCAGCAAACCTCTCTCATATTTTCTAAATCAAATCAAACTCAGAGTAAAAAAATGTCTTTAAAGAATTTTGGTTGATTTTAAATAGCCTTATCTAATATGATTGTCTTTAGGAATTAATTGGGATGAATGAAATCATGTGTTTATATTCCTTTATTTCTTTCCAATCATGCTAAATATTGCTTGCCATATGAAATCATGCATTTATTTCTTTTTAAAATCAATTAAATAAAATGTTTCCTTTTATGTTAAATTGCATGTGTTGGCTAAAATTAAGAATATGAGTGGCTATTATCTCTATTAAACCAAAAACTACTTTCAAAACCTATAAACCAATTCTTATAAATGAAGTAATGCTTATTACAAATATTTATAAGCTTGCATGTGAATGATAGCATAAAATACTATGAAATTCTTCCTTCTCTCAACATGGGTTCATAGGATTTGCAAGTGTATAGTTCATTTGAGAAGAACACAACACTTGCTTAAATCTATTCCTATGCATCTCTATGTTAAGTCTTGGGAAGGGATTTCATATTATGCATGTAAATCATACAACCAAATCAAACTCAATTTCTTGCATGATTCCTAATCCATTTGGTTTTTTTTATACATTCACGTGTATTTGAGAAAACTGATATATTAGTCTGGACATCTCGGGGCTGCGAGACTTTACGTAGCCCTAAGCAGGTCTTGTACCTTACATCCCTGGTGTAGAAAACCATGGTGCCTTACTCACTTAAAACTCTTATACATATGCATGTGTGATGTGGCTAATGAATAAAGAATCAAAAATCAAACAAATAAAATACAACTTTTTGCATGGATTTTTCTATCCTCACAGTTATTTATACATTTACATGTATCTAAGTAAAGTGGTATATTAGGCTTGACATCCCGGGGTTACAAGGCTTTAAGTAGCCCTAAGTAGTTCTTGTACCTTACGCCCCTGGTGTAGAAAATAATGGCGTCGTACTCTCTTATAACTTTTATACATGTGAATGTGTGTTTAGTTAATGGATGAAAAATATCTCTTTTTTACATAATAGAAACATGCATTCATAATTCAATCAATAAATGAAACATTCAAATTTACATTTCTTTGCATTCATCATCAAAATATGTTAAGATTTACATTGTATGTATATGCATGCTTATGGTTATGCATATGCATGACATACATGATGGAATGAAATAAATTAATGTGTGTTATGTGATAGTAATCCATAGTAATTAATCCTATGATGCCTTTCTTATTAAATGGGGTTATTTAGAATGAATCTAAACTTAAGGTAATTAAAATACATAATAAACCATTCACCAAAGAAAATTCATTAATTAATTTACCTTAGAAATGACTTAAGATAGGGAGGAAGAGAGACTCCCTCTCTCTTTCTTCTATTTACAACACTTAATTGCTAAGTGTAAGACATATGAAATAAAAGAAAATACTAAATAAAATCTCTAGATCAACTAAACCATTTAAAGAGAAATCAACATTTTATAAATTAAATCCCTCACATTTAGCAAATCATAACTCTAAAGCCTAGTTAGGACATGCCACACAAGCCTTAACACATGCACGCTAGACTAAGTCACCATTTCTAGCCTTATGTTAGGTCGGTGCATGGTTTGATGAATGTTTGGTTTTGGGATGATATATTAATGTTATAATGTATGTAGTGAATGAATGTTAGTCGATATATTAGCCTAATCATGCTTTCTGCAGGGGGTTGTGAAAAAGGGGCGTCATAATAAAAATATTAAATACTTTTTGCTATACAAGTTGCTTATACCCCTAAGCATAACCCAAGTTAGGACAAGTGGACTTGGTTACCCATGTGTTGGGTTGTGGTGAAATATTTTTGCCTTCATCTATCCTTTTGAAGAGGATAAATGAAAATAGAAATATATGCCTTTAGTTGGGACACCACGTAGATCTGCAGATGTTCTTATTAGGCTGATCGGGGATGACATTGAGGAGAGGTGTACTATCTCGAAAGGTATAAGTCACCACCCTACAATGGACCTAATAACCTGAATAAGCACTCCTAAGGACTATGGGTCTTCATATGTACATGAGATTCTTCCTCTGCTTTACATAGAAAAGTAAAGCAAGGTTTATTTTAAATCAGATTCGTTAAGTTCCCTATGGAGGCAAACCCTCATAGTTAATTACATCTTAAGGAATAAGATTCCTTATGAATACTCTCGCTTAAGGTAAATGATCATTGTCTCCAAAGATTTCTAAGGTTAGACTATCAATAAATTCATTTATTTTGGAAGATCAAATGAGATTGATCAAAGGGAGGGAGTTTTAATCAAAACCAAATGGAGATGAGTAGGGGATGCTCATGATACTAGGAAGCCTAGTGAGCATCCCAAACTATCCTATGGTTGGGCTTTACATTTTTGAAATTAAGGGGAATTATTTGTTTGAGTTGAATTTCTATTAGAAGTTTAGGGCTTATAATTTCATGATGCAAGGTCATGGAAATGCCTAAGAGGTGAGGATTTATGCTAATGGCTCTGAAGGAAAATTGCAACCTTAGAACCTAAATCTAGGGTGCTTTGGCAAGGGCCAAGGCACGACCTAAATCTATGGCGAAAATGAGCATATGGTTTACTTCCACAAGAGAGGATAAATCACCCGACTGTTAGACTTACAACTGCCTAGGGTGGCTGCCAACTAACTTCTCCTACAATTTTAAATTCATGTAGTCAAGTCATATGTTTATGTAAGATAGCTAGGCTGTTATTTATTTAGAAAGAGGCTAAGTCCTTAAATTCACTCCTTAAGAGACTAGATCATGTAAGGGCATAAAAAATAGCCTAGATCTAATCCAAAACATATTATATTTTACTTTCATTTTTGGACAATCATTTGACTCAGGTTTATAGGATTCATATGCTTAATGCATGAGAAATAAGATTATAGGCAAAAATCAGCGAGAATGGGGAGGTGTGTTTCTGCTATGGCTCTCAAAGGTCAAGCCAAGTTCCCTGGCACGGGTGGAAGCCCTCCAAATCAAGAGTGAAGTAATGTGTTTTTATGCATGATGTTAGAAAGAAAATACAACATCCATCTAAGGGGTTGCAAATTCTTTTATCTTAATTTTTAGCCTAAGATTTAGGTAAGATTATGAGTTATTAATTTTTAATTTTGAGTTGATTAATTTGGTAGAAGATTTATTTTTTCTAAAGAGCCTAATCATCATCCTGGCAATACATCAAAGCAAGGAAGAAACTAGCAAAACATGACATTTCTAATGCATAAGCTAAACAAACATTAAACATTTTATAAAGCTAGTGCAAAAGAATAAGAGGTCAAGTGTGGTCGGGAACTACTACACAAACCTGAAAATAAATTGGGTAGTTGAGCTCTGCTCTTATACAACCTGAATTACAAATGAATTACCAAAGGAATTCGTGTTATGGGGGTCTTCGTTCTTCTTTTCTTCTTTTCTTCTTTCTTCTTTCTTCCTTCTTCTTTCTTCTTTCTTCTTTTGCTTCCTTCTTTTAGATGGTTGGAATGTGGATGCTCCAAAGGCTTCATATGGTACATAAGATATGATCTTATAACCAATGCTCATCCTAGTCCCCCATAACAATCATTCCAAAATCCTAATTACAAAATTACATGAAAAGGGAAAAGTAAATCTAACTAAAACCTGCAAAATAGATATTAGCTAAATAAACCACACATTCCCAAGCATGTATATAAACAAATTAGACTTAGCACCCCACACATGGGTAACCAAGTCCACCTGGCCTATTTTAGATTATGCTTAAGGGTATAAGCAACCTGCACAGCAAAAGCATTTACATTTTTATTAAAGCGCCCCTTAAGCACAATCTCATGCAGAAGATAATGATTAGACTAAATCATCCTATCATTCATTCTATGGACATACACCCTAACATTTAGACTAAAACATCACATCATAAAATAAAAGCAAACATCAAACCATACACCACCCAAACATAGGACTAGCATTGTTGACTTAGGCTAATGTGTGTGTTTTAAAACATTTGTGTGTGTGCTTAGCTAGGCTTTAAGGTTGGGATTTTCTAAGCATGAAAAGGTTCAACTTAAAAGGGTGGTCTAATTTAAGTTGTTTAGTTGATATGGGTTAATTTTATTTGATGATTTTATTTCGTTTGAATGAACCTACTTAATTACTAAAGGTTGTAAGGAGAGGAAAAGAGAAGAGAACTTCTATTTCCTCCTTACCTTAAGTGATTTATAAGATAGATTCATTAATGATTATTTTTGTTTAGTGAATGTTTTATTATGTATTTTAATTAATCCTAAGTTTAGATTTTTTCTAAATAAACCTATTCAAAAATAAAGGCATTTTAAGGTTAAGTAAAGTGAATTATTATCACAAAACACACTATATTTTATTCCTTTCTCACATGTGTATCATGCACATGAATGAATCCTAAGCATATCTATGCACGTGATGAAAGTATTTAGCACACCTTAATAATGAATACTAAATGAGATTGCTTAAGGGAATTTGGAATGCTTCATGAGATTGCTTAAAGGTTCAACTTAAAAGGGTGGTCTAATTTAAGTTGTTTAGTTGATATGGGTTAATTTTATTTGATGATTTGATCTCGTTTGAATGAACCTACTTAATTACTAAAGGTTGTAAAGAGAGGAAAAGAGAAGAGAACTTCTCTTTCCTCCTTACCTTAAGTGATTTCTAAGATAGATTCATTAATGATTTTTTTGTTTAGTGAATGTTTTATTATGTATTATAATTAATCCTAAGTCTAGATTTTTTCTAAACGAACCTATTCAAAAATAAAGGTATTTTAAGGTTAAATAAAGTGAATTACTATCACAAAACATACTATATTTTATTTCTTTCCCACGTGTGTATCATGCACATGAATGAATCCTAAGCATATCTATACATGCGATGCAAGTATTTAGCACACCTTAGTAATGAATGCTAAATGAGATTGCTTAAGAGAATTTGGAATGTTTCATGAGATTGCTTAATGGTTCAACTTAAAAGGGTGGTCTAATTTAAGTTGTTTAGTTGATATGGGTTAATTTTATTTGATGATTTGATTTCATTTGAATGAACCTACTTAATTACTAAAGGTTGTAAAGAGAGGAAAAGAGAAGAGAACTTCTCTTTCCTCCTTACCATAAGTGATTTCTAAGATAGATTCATTAATGATTTTATCTGTTTAGTGAATGTTTTATTATGTATTTTAATTAATCCTAAGTTTAGATTTTTTTCTAAACTAACCTATTCAAAAATAAAGGCATTTTAAGGTTAAGTAAAGTGAATTACTATCACAAAGCACACTATATTTTATTTCTTTTCCACATGTGTATCATGCACATGAATGAATCCTAAGCATATCTATACACACGATGCAAGTATTTAGCACACCTTAATACTGAATGCTAAATGAGATTGCTTAAGGGAATTTGGAATGTTTCATGTATGCATGATTTTGTTAAGTAGAAGAGAGTGATTCTTTTATCCATTTTTATATGCATATTTACAAGTATAAAAGACATAACTGAGTACGGTGTCATTATTAGTACTAGGGGTGCAAGGTACAAGACCTACTTAGGGCTACTTAAAGCCTTACAATCTCGGGATTGTCCAGACTAATATACCACTTTTCTTAAATACATGTGCATGTACAAAAAGAAATGCATGGAAATAGAATCATGCAAAAAGTTTATGTTTGTTTGTTTGATTTTGATTGTTTAATTTATATGTGTGATGTGGAATTCCTTCTTGAGTCATGACATAGGAGTGTATAGGAATAGATTTCAAACAATGTCATGTCCTTTTCAAATGGACTATACACTTTGCAAATCCTATGCAATCCTATGTTAAGAAAGAGAGGGAAAATCACACAACTTTGTACAAAGTTTTATGTGAATTTATTTCATTATTTGTATTACCCACAATCATGTATTACTCTTTAAACTTATTTTAGAATTTATATAGTTGTATGCATGTATTTTATGGCAAATTATTTTATTGTAAGTGTTGGACACAATTATATGTTGACCATTAGACCCATATTTTTAGTTATACATAATTATTTACATGTTTTATGAAAATTATTTCATTATCAATGTTGTGCATGATGGTATACAACCCTCTAAACTCAAAATAAGGTTGTACATAGTTGTGTGTAGGGTTGTATTATGTTGGAGTTCATTGAAATATTGAAGCAGCTTGACCTTTAGGCTTGTGAGCTAAGAATTTTTTTTATGTTTGACCCTTACCTTAAACTTATTAAATTGGAACTTTATGTTCAAGCTCAATCATTGGACTTGTTGAGCTTGAGATTTTGATGTCCATTTGTCTCTTTGAGCTTATTAAATCAACAAAATAGTTTGACTTTTAGTTTTGTGAGCTAAGAATTTTTTGCTAGTTCAACGTTTAGGCATATTTTATTTGATTTGTAAGCTCAATACTTGGACTTGTAATCTAAAAATTTGCATGTTGATTCAAATTCTAGTGTCACTTAGTTAATAAAAATAAGTTAACCTTTAAGCTCTTGAGCTAAAGAGCCATTGTTATAAGTAATTTTATTTTGTTGTAAATATGAGTTGCCAATTAACCTCCACAATTTTGACAGTGAAGTTAAGTCAAATTGCTTTGAATAAGATTTATATAAAATTACCTATAATTTGAAATAAAAAAATTGATATAGTCCAAATTTACTCTTTTGATACTTAGGATGATCATAGTTTAAGTACTCAAGTTCGTTAAGCTAGCAATGTTAATAGCAGCTTGGCTTTATGTTTGATCAGTTCACATAATGGCTTAACCAACAATGTATAATACTTTTTGAGATTGTAGTCAAGTATAAGACGCATAGGCTTTACAGCTTTCATATTGGTAAGTTGTTAGCCACTCTTATGCATTTTCAATGATGAAGGGACCTTCTCGATTCAGGTTAAAATTCTCACAAATACTTCGATGGCGAGTTATAGGTTTTCAATGATGTGAACTAGTTTACTCAATTTGAAGCTTCTTGTATTGATTATATGATAATAAGATCAAGTCATCTTTGCCTTGTGATTTTCTAAATTTTGATGAGCTTGAATTTATATTTTATCTTGGGCTTTAAGTTCAGTAAACCTTAGACAATCATTTTTTTATTAAGGTAGTTCAACATTAAGAGGGAGTAGAGAGTATTGCCTAGCTTCCAAACACAAGCAATTTTAGAGTGGCTTTTGTTACAATTTTATGTGGTGTGAGGCCTTTAAAGCTTATGTTAGTTTGACATGTCATTCTATCTTTTTTTTTTGGAGAGGGTCTTCTCTAGTAGTTGTATCAAAGTATTATTGATTATCTCTATTAAATACTTAATTTTTGGGTTATATATTGAGGAATAATGCGAATCTTTTATCGCTTAATGATTTAGTAAACTTTAGCACTAATGAGATTATACCACTATCACATATAATTTAGCATAGTACCTTAAATCTAAAAATCACATGATCTCGTAAGAATATCATATTTGTTTACCTTAACTTTAGGAGATTGTTTAAACTCACTTTGAAAAACACTTAATTGGTGTGGGGATAAATCGATGCATTGGGGAAGAAGGGAGATCTATGAGGCTGATTATGGCAATACCCTAACTCTCAAATTACTAAGATGCTACTCTAGGAAGCAACATATTAGATAGTCGATATAAATTGTGATGTAATACCAACACAATGGTTAAGAACAAGATCACGAACTAAGGCACTATATTAATAGTTGGATTCATTGTACACAACTCTTTATGCAAGAGCATGAGTGACCGCTTTCTCTCTCAAAAGTCAAATTGCAATAAATGTAAATTTTAAATTGAATACTTTGATGTTAAGGTCAACCTCACCATGCAAAGAATAAAGGATATTGAAAGATTTCATGCTCTATCAACTACTTCATCTTCCTATTTTGACTAAGCCAAATCTCATCTTTATGGAAGCATTTTTTTTGTATTTTTTTATTGTTTTCATTATTACTGCATTATGAAAAGTTATCAAATCTAAACATTAATGTTTTATTGGCTTCAAGGGATTTAATATAAAGAAGCCTTGGGTAGTTATAGGCTTGAAGAAGCCTATAAATATCTCCATGCTTTGCATGAATTATTGAATAAAATTATATATTTGGTTGAGCAAATATTGCATGTAAAGATATGGTGGCTTCTTTGCTCTTCAATGGAATATGGTAATTAATCCTTGTTTGCTTAGAAAAAACACTATCCCCCATCTTCGAGATTAAGATTCATTTTTCATGAGGTAGATTAAGTTTAATTTAACAAGAAGGCTATAGTTTTTTTATAGGTGGAAACCCTTATAATTAATTAACTCTCTTGCTTGTAGGAAATTACTCTCAAGCCAACATTTGGAGGAATGGAGATGAAATCGATCAAAATCTCATGGTTTTGTCATTTTGAAAATATCAGTGGTCTTAGTTTGGCAACATTAGAGTGATTATTATGTAATAACATGATATGTTAAAAATATTAAATATGTTTGGCTTATCACTGTGGGCTTAAGTGCAGGTGATATTAAAATATGGGTCTGATGACTTGATGTTATAGGCAAGATGGCCTGATGATGGCAACTCACCAGTTGGATCAGTTGGGAGTTAGCTAGGTTGAACTCAGACCTTTAATTTGTAAGCTTGATTTGTCAAGTTGACAACACTAAATTTGTCATTTATTTATCAATTATACAACACTAAAATTTTCATTTTCAAAAAGTTACATGTGGTTCTTCCCTGAACTTCATTGTTAACTAATGAAGCGGACTTAAGAGTGGCAAATAATGAATATCATTTTTTTCTCTTGGAATTCTTAATACTCATGCCTTAAAATTCCTATTTCTTGCACAACCCCCCAAATTGATCTAATTGTCAATTGATACTTGTAGGTATACCATTTTGGGTGTGTTGATGAGGCGGGTATAACCAAAGCCTTTGGATGCCATCTTCTCCCACTAAAAACTCACATCAAGTGCCCTGCTCCAGCCTCAAATCCAGATTTCTATCCAAATATATCTTCATTGTGAATTTTTTTCTCTTTGATTCTATTCATTAATCATCACTATTCTTTTTTTTTTGGCAGACAAGATTGATATTGTTGATGAATCAATATCCTTCTTTCGAGCTAATGTCTTCTTCAGGAACTTTGACATTAGAAGCGCTGCAGATAAGCTACTCATATACCTTACTTTTTACATTAATGTGGGCCTGAAAGACTTGAAGGCAGCATAACATTGGCAGTGGGACCTAAAGCAATCATTAGCCTTAGTCTTGGAACTTTTCCAATACCTGGAGAACAAGGCTTTCCTTTTCCTGGACTCTTTACTCTTCCACAATCTCAACAAGCAGCAGGCATACTTTGCATACTTTTCATTTGACAATTTGTTATTTTTGCCTTTCAATATTGATAAAAAAAATGAACATTTTTATTGATTAATATATATTTTACTTCTGTGAAGTCATTATTCTTGAAAATACAGAGGTTTTCAGGAATTATCTGAAACAAATAAAGGAGGAGGCAAGTGGTAGACTGCTTAGCTGTGCTTATATGTCTAATGGTACCCCTAACAAATGGTGGCTAGCTTTTGCAAAGAGGAAGTTTATGAACATTGTTGTTACTTGAGGAGTTGGCTTAAAGCTTTATTGGGTCACAGTTTAAGTGGAGGGAATGAGGTGAAATGAAGAATTAACTACACTTAAACAACCATCAAACTTTTCCAAGCATCACCATGTTTCTATTGCTTTTGTATTCTCTTATAATTGTTATATACACTTCACTTTTATAATGTTTAGATTCTTTTTTTTCGAATGAAAATTGATAATTTCTCTTTCACTTTTAATTAATAATTTCTTAAGCGTGAGAGCTAACATCTTTTAGAGATGGACTTCCAATGAGGGAGGAATGTATGTACGACAAATGATTATTTATGGACTTCGCGCCCCCTCCCCTCTCTATTTTAGTTATCTATACTTCACTCTTGCAAATTTTAATTTCATTATGATTAGTCTACTTTAGATGAGTTATTATCCTTACTATTGCAAGGTTAGAAGGCTTAGATTGATTAACATCCTTTAAACATAGTTATCAAGAGTTGAAATATTACGTTATTAAGTTCATCAATATATTTATACAAGTATCATATCCTAATCATTCAAATCAACTTCAAATAATTAAGACTAATGATTATGTCATTTTAGGGTAATTTTTTATTGCATTATTTCTTTAGGTCAGTATTATTCATTTATTTTGTTACTATATTTTGTTTTTTTTAATTATGATAAAAATATATTTTATTTACAACTTCTTTATAATTACTTTTACAAATAATTATGGCCGCTAAAAATGAACGTTAATGAAATGTATGCTAAAAATTATTTTGATTTTTTTATTCAATTTCTTCCATTAAAATGAATTAAATATTCAACATTTACTAATTTTAAATGTTCAATTAACCACCCACTTGAAATAATCTCAACTTATGTTCATCGATTAATTGTCAATTTAAATCATAAATATATTAATTTATTTAAAATATTTTAAATTAGTTATACAATATTAATTAAATTAATTTATTTTTCTTATTAATATATAGAAAATATATATATATATATATATATCACACAATTTTAATGTATTTACATATAAATTTTTTAAATATATATATAATAATAATAAATTGCGGATGAAAAATAACAGAAACCCATGTCTCTCTCTCTCGAGAAAATATTACGTCTAGAGTCTGCACGTAGCTTTACGTGCGGACTCCAATCGTTGGCCGACACGTGTCCAGCATTTTATTTCCTGTTTTAGTGCTTAACGACGCTGTAATTGGATGGACGGTGCTGTAAATGGACGATACATTCATGATGCCGTTTATAACCACGGCATTCCTCTGTTCAAACGGGGAGAAAATATCGTTGGAATGCATGAGAGAATTTAATATATATATATATATATATATATATATATATATATATATATATATATATATATATATATATATATATATATATATATATATGTGGTTTAGGTTGTATTTTTTTCTTGCAATCTGAGCTCAGAGAGAGAAATAGAAAATCTCATTTCCTTTTTACAAAAGAACCATGAAGATGGAGAACGAATTTGGAAGTTATGGCCTTGAGGAAATAACAACCAATTTAGCTGAGGATGTATTAAATAAAAATTCATCGATAATTTTTCTCAACCGTTGTATACGTATAATTTTTCTACGGTTTGTTAGTGATATTCCTTGAAATTCTTTTATTTAATGTACATTTCCTACACTATTTAGAGTTCTTTGCAAGAGGACTTTTCTTGTTTTAGGAACTGCTTTGCATGGATACTCTATGTAATCTCATGAGAGGACTGACCAATTTCATATTATTTTTTATGAGTTCTTAGCCTGTCTGGAGAGAATATGTTCATTACATTCCATTAGAAGTAATTTGGAGGTTGTTTGGTTAGTTTTAGAAGAGTTTTGCATCTGTACTCTCTGTACTCTCATAAGAGTACAAAACATTTTGCACATTTTCCCCACTTTCTTTAGCTTGATTGTTGAGATTATGTTCATTACATTCCATTGGAAGCAATTTGAAGGCTGTTTGGATAGTTTTTCGGGGATTTTTGCATTTGTACTCTCTGTACTCTCATGAGAGTACAAAATATTTTCTGATATTTTTTCAGTTTATTTTCCCTGTATGGAGAGAATATGATCATTACATTCCATTATAAGCAATTTTGTGGCTGTTTGATTAATTTTTATGAAAGATTTCCATCTGTACTCTCTATACTCTCTGTACTCTCTATACTCTCATGAGAGTACATAGCATTTTCTTAATATTTTTCCACTTTCTTTGGCCTGTTTGGAGGAAATATTTTCATTACAATCCATTAGGAATAATTTGGAGGCTGTTTGGTTAGTTTTTTAGTGTTATTTTGTATCTGTACTCTCTGTACTCTCTTGAGAGTATAGATAATTTTGGCCATTTTTTCAATTTATTTGGCATGGTAGTTGAGATTATGTTCATTACATTCCATTGGAAGTAATTTGGAGACTGTTTGGATAGTTTGAGAGATTTTTGCATCCGTACTCTCAGTACTCTCATGAGAGTACAAAACATTTTGCTAATGTTTTTTCACTTTCTTTGGCTTGTTTGGAGGAAATATGTTCATTACAAATCCATTAGGAACAATTTGGAGGCTGATTGGTTGGTTTTTTAGTGTTATTTTGCATCTGTACTCTCTGTACTCTCATGAGAGTACAAATAATTTTGGCCATTTTTTTCAAGTTTCTTTGGCCTGATTGTTGAGATTATGTTTATTACATTCAATTGGAATTAATTTGGAGGCTATTTGGATGATTTTTGGAGGATTTTTTCATCTGTACTCTCTGTACTCTCATGAGAGTATAAAATATTTTCTCATATTTTTTAGTTTATTTTGTTGTATGGACAGAATATGATCATTACATTCTATTAGAAGCAATTTTATGGCTTTTTGGTTAATTTTTATGGGAGATTTCCATCTGTACTCTCTATGTTCTCTATACTCTCATGAGAGTACAGAGCATTTTGCTAATGTTTTTTACTTTCTTTGGCCTATTTGGAGGAAATATGTTCATTATAATCTATTAGAAATAATTTGGAAGCTGTTTGATTAGTTTTTTAGTGTTATTTTGCATATATACTCTCTTGAGAGTACAGATAATTTTGGCCATTTTTTTAGTTTCTTTGGCCTGGTTATTGAGAGTATGTTCATTACATTCCATTGGAAGTAATTTGGAGACTATTTGGATGATTTTTGAGAGATTTTTGTATATGTACTCTCTGTACTCTCTGTACTCTCATGAGAGTACAGAGCATTTTGCTAATGTTTTTTCACTTTCTTTGGCCTGTTTGGAGAAAATATATTCATTACAAATCCATTAAGAACAATTTGGAGGCTACTTGGTTAATTTTTTTGTATTATTTTGCATCTATACTCTCTGTACTATCGGTACTCTCGATACTCTCATGAGATTACAGAGCATTTTGGTAATATTTTTCCACTTTTTTTGGCCTGTTTGGAGGAAATATGCTCATTACAAATCCATTAGGAATAATTTGGAGGTTGATTGCTTATTTTTTATGGGAGTTTTACATATGCACTCCCTATACTCTCTGTACTCTCTATATTCTTTGTACTCTTCGTATTCCTGTACTCTCTGTACTCTCATGAGAGTACAGAGGATTTAGCTTATTTTTTTTTCCACTTTCTCTAGCCTATTTGGATGGAATATGTTTAGTAGATTTCATTATGAATAATTTGGAAGCTGATTGGTGGTTTTTAGGATGTTTTACATCTGTACTCTCTATACTCTCATGAGAGTACAGAGCATTTTGCTAATATTTTTCCACTTTTTTTGGCTTGTTTGGAGGAAATATGTTCATTACAATCCATTATGAATAATTTGGAGGCTGTTTGGCTGATTTTTTAGTATTATTTTGCATCTGTACTCTCTATACTCTCTTGAGAGTACAAATGGTTTTGGCCATTTTTTCCAATTTCTTTGGCCTAATTGTTGAGATTATGTTCATTAAATTCCATTGGAAGGAATTTAGAGGCTATTTTGGATGATTTTTGGGAGATTTTGGCATCTGTACTCTTTGTACTCTCATGATTTAGCTCATTTTTTTTCACTTTCTTTGGCCTGTTTAGAAGGAATATGTTCATTTGTGGAGTTATTTTATATGTCACATATTTGTGGAGCTGGTTGGGTAGATGAATGAGGTCAATGAGCAGTGCGATGATGAAGTCATGATGTCTAATAAAAATGAGGCATATGCACTGTACTATGACTATGCACATCAAACTGGCTTCAGTGTTCGGAAGGATCATACTAATTATTGGCCAAACTCCAAGAAATTGAAATCAAAAGATTTTTTATGTGCAAAAGTAGGTCGGAAGAAATATGCCAGTCTAAATGGCTTAATAAAATTCTATAAAACTAATACAAGGACTAGTTGTATGGCCATGATTAGATTCTCTGTTTATTTGGAGGGGAACTGGATGGTTAAAAAATATATAGAAAGTCATAATCATTCATTGGCAAAGCTTGCTGACCTACATCTTCTCAGATAACACAGATGCATTAGCGATGAGAAGGCGTCCATGTTGAAGATAATGATAGAGGCCAAAATTAGAGCAACTGATGCATTCAGTTATCTAACTGAGGAAGTTGGCGGCGTAGAGAATATTGGATTCATAAAAAGAGATGCTTTCAATTTCATTCAGAAAGAGAGAAGATCTAGGATTGTGAATGGTGACAGTAATGCATTAATACAGCTGTTCAAGGAAAGATAAGCAGCGGACGGGATGTTTGCATGTGATGTACAAGTTGATGAGTCAGATTGCTTGGTAAGTTTTTTTGGAGCAATGGCATGTCAAGGTAGAATATGATTGTTTTGGGGATGTGATAATTTTTGATATAAGCTATCAACTCAATAAATATAATCTTGTTTGTGCCCCTCTTATCGGAGTGAATCATCACTGGCAAAATATATTATTTGGAGTAGCCTTTCTATCAGAAGAGATAATTGAGTCATTCTCATGGCTATTCCAGATATTTCTTCGGTTGATGAGTACGACATCCTATAATAATATTCAGATCAAGATCGGCTATGGCAAATATCAAAATTGTATTACCACTTACTCATCATAGGTTATGCTAATGGCATATTTTGAAGAATGCTCCTTCCAAGGTTCATTGCTTTAATAATAATAAGAGAGTACAAGGGCTATTCTGTACATGCATGAGCAAGTGTGACTCAGAGGAAGAGTTTGAGGAAGCTTGGTCTGCCATGCTAGAAGAAGGCAATTTGCATGATCATGCTTGGATCGAGCTTTATAAAACTAGATCCAAGTGGTCCGCATTCAAAGAAAGATTCATTACATGGGCATCTTGTCAACTCAACATAGTGAGTCCACGAATAACGTATGTCACAGAATCTCTAAACCAACAAGTTTGCTCATAGATTGTTTCTTGGGATTGGAGAAGGTTATGGATACATGGTGCCAGAATGAACATGACGAAGACTTCAAGCGTATCCAGTCAGCAATTATTCTTGTTGTTAATAGTAGTCCAATTCTAAAATAAGCTACTATGTTTTATACAAGAAAGCTTTATATTATGTTCGAGGAAGCATTTTTGCATGGAGTTGGAGACCTATCAGTAATTGTGTCAGATGACAGCCCCATGGAGTATTTGGTGAGAAACTTAGAGAATAAAAATGCATCCAAAATATGGACTGTCCATTTCAATGGGACTACCCTAGATGTAACTTGTACTTGCAAAAAATTTGAAATGATGGGATTACTTTGTGCCCACTATATTAGAGTCCTTAGTTAGAAAGATGTTGTGCGCATTCTGGATAAGTATCTTCTCATGTCATAGTCTACCAGAGCAAAGAAGGATATCTACATCGATAGTGCATACAAAAAAATTAAGAGATGTGAAAAGCACAGATGGAAATGCAACTGACATTATTTTCTGAAATCACATAAGTCGATATGCATATCAAATAAGCATTAGAGACGCAGGTAATAAGAGGCGAGGGTATATGCTTGGATCCTTAAAAAAACTATATGACGATGATGACTCTATAATAAGTGGGAATTCTCCTTCAGCTAACAGAGCAGCTAAGAAGAAGAAGTCAACCACAACAGCCAAGGGAAAATACATCTTAAAGGATCCTGTTAAGCAACGTCCAAAGGGTGTTTCCAACGCAAGGCTTAAGGGATTTTGGGAGATATCCAAGAAAGCCAAGAGTAATTTTCTATTTGCCTCTTAATTTTTAGTATTTTAAATATTACTATTAATCTTCAAACCATTCTATTTTTGCTGTTACAGAAACCAAAGTATCGTCTGAGAGTGGTGCAGAATGTGTTGCATCACCCTTACACCTTTACGGTTATGCCGAGTGTTTTTTGAGATGCATACGAATATCCCACATCAATGCTGTAAAAAATCATCAACTAATACGATGTTCTATTGCAGAAATTTAACTCGAGTTCAACAATCAATCAGTCGATTGAAGGGTACAATAAGCTGATGATGGATATTATTACAGGAAATTATTTTAATGCAGGATATCATTTAGTTATGCATTCTTCGACTGTACACGCTGCAATGTTGATTACAACCATAATTATGTCATTACAATCATCATTTCTGTAATGCTTTAAAGTCTCCATGATGACTTTCTTTTACTTAACAGGCACACCAACAGTCTCATCTAAGGAATTTGGTTAGGAAGGCGCATCGAGTTGCGATTTTGCGAATTTTTCAATGAAATTATCTCGAAAGTCAAGATACATTACATTACTACCATAGTGCTAAACACTATACTACCTTAGAGTTTTATGTTAAATATAAGAATTTACTCTTTTTTCTTTTATAACTTCATTTTCTTGCTTCTTATGTTCATCTTTATTCTTAATCGTACTATTATTATTGCCATCTATACCAAAATATACAAATTTCATGAATTTATTATAAAATTTATTAATTTCTCTTGAAAATGAATTAATTTATTATGATATTTGATGACTAAGATTTACTAATCAATGCACTATAAATACTCATATACTATTGAAGTCAATTTTTCAAAGCATCTTCAACTTAATGGTTACTGATATAATAATCTCATATTTCAATTTTTATTTAATGGACATTAATATTTGTCAATTATTTCGAAGACACTCAGTCTATGTCATACTCACTTACTTGCTCGAAGACACTCAGTCTATCTCATATTTGAGTTTATTATATTGTTTAGTAATTTTTCAATGATTCCGCCCTTACTGCCCATTTTGGAGTTTAGTTTTCTGCTTGGTTTTTTTTCAGGCTACTAGCTGAATCTGTACTCTCCTGCCCATGCTTAGAAGAGTATAGAGAGTACAAATGTAAAACAATACTAAAAAATCAATCAAACAACCTCCAAATTACTTCTAATGGAATATAATGAACATATTCCCTCCAAAAAGGCCAAAGAAAGAGGAAAAATATTACCAAAATGCTCTGTATTCTCATGATAGGACAGAGAGTATAGATAGCAGAACTTGCTTGAAACCAGAAAGACCTAAATGGACATTAATATTGGTCAATTATTTTTTGCTTAGTTTTTTTCTAGCTACTAGCTGAGTGGTTTTTCTCAAGTTATGGTGTTCGGCAAGCTACATAATGTGTCTGAATTCTGCTTGGAACTTTGGTCTGTTGACTTCCACGTGGTCATCCTTATTAAATGTGCCTTTGTTATATGGAAATATTCACTATCTCAATCAATTCT
This sequence comes from Cymbidium sinense, assembly GCA_021442155.1. Classification (NCBI taxonomy): domain Eukaryota; kingdom Viridiplantae; phylum Streptophyta; class Magnoliopsida; order Asparagales; family Orchidaceae; genus Cymbidium; species Cymbidium sinense. The sequence continues at coordinate 118,045,772 of CM038220.1, read as the reverse complement.
TATTTCTTTTGACACTGCAAGTATATTGTGATATGATGTTATTTAAATGTTGATAGATACCATCTATATTGCTGATACTTTCATGATTTTCTCACTAGGGGGTTGCTTCTGGGTCGGGTTGTTGTGGACTATGCATTCTAATATAATATTGGTTCTGCTTAAGTCATCCCTTTACCACTCTGATTTATGTTGTTATGCTTGCATATGTGAATGTGGCTGTGCCTTGGTAAGCAAGTAACTGTGATTAGTGATGTTGTATGGTTAGGGGTGTTATTGGCTATGATTTATATTGTTATGCTTACATTGTCTGGTATTTATTATCTTAGAAAGGGGAGTTGTCGACCCTTTACCAGTTTCCCCCAGGGGTGTTGTTGGCTAAGATCACAAGATTTTTATCAAATTGGCTACCATTTTCCCCAAGTTTGCAGGCTATGATGGCTGGATGACTTCACCCATTCCTTGGCTGGTAGTAGCACGTGTGATGTAACCCTTCCTTTGAAGTTTGGATGCTCATGTTAGCGGCTGCCCCAAATTGGTGGGACTGAGCCTGAGCCTCTCTCCACCTATTTCTCCATATCTCTCTCATTACATTATTTTACTTTCAAACTAGCTTGTATCACTTTAACTATGCTAACTCTTCTTTCTAGATGTTTGCGGTGTTTGCTGGGTTCCTTCTCTCACAGGCATACACTTCTCTTATCCTCAAGAGTTTCTGTTGATGGCTGGCCAATTGCTTGCTCCTTTTCTCTGTTTATACCTTTTGCTTTCTTTTCCTCTTTCACATGTTTTGATCATATTTAGATAGGGGATTTTCTCTCTAGGCTGTTTGTAGCTCTTTAAGCAGTAGTTATTGAGTTTATCTCCTATTAAGGACCTTGTAATCCTTTAACTGTGCCAATAAAATTCCCCTATATGGGGTTCCCCTAAAAAAAACTAATAGGTCTTAACCAACGGTCCAATTTCCAATTACTAAATTTATACTGGTAGCCTACAAGATTCATCCAGTCTGTGATGTATGTTGAATGATGTATTGATGTTTATCCCCTATTATATTTTACCAAATTTCAGTATCTGATTGATGACTCTACCTTGCCCAAGAGGATGAACTGATTTTCATTGCATGTATTACATAGTTTGATATATACTCTATAAAGTAGAGTATTTTTTAATGAAATGATTTTTATTGCATGCATTACAAAATTTGATAAGCGTATGCTCTTATCAATAAGATTAATAGAATTGAAGAAAAAAAATTAGTATTGTAAAAATTCAATTTAGTTAATTATTTTTAGCAATTATTTAATCAATTAATATATAATCCTTAAGTTTAAAAAAAGTACTTATATTTTCTCTTATAGTACTGATGATATTAGTTTACTAATTATTAATAAATTTGTCAATAATATTAATTTAATTAAGTTGATACTTTCAATTATTAGATTATTTTAAAAAATTTATCATTGTAAAATAAAGAATTTGCTAAACACTGCCCTCAAAATTTATATTTCTGAATAAGACGTTGCTAAGCTGCATGTTAGATATTTTATTGGCCTATTTTATGCACCACATAATTCAATAGAAAGTAGGTTTTAAGAAGCATGATTTTGACAGACACAAACTAATTTCAGACATTTAAAAAATTCTAGCACATTTTTAAAGAACATAATTTTCTTTATTAAAGAGTTAAGTTTAATAATCTTACCCACTTATATTAAGTTCACATATTAAGTGGTTAATATTGCTTCTCCTTCATACTTTCAAATTGTGGCATTATGAATGTGATTGAGTATAATGGTTAATTACTAGCATCCGATTTGACATTCCAAGTATCATTAAATCGCAATTTTTAGATATCACATAATAAAAATTACTGTAATTATTAATTTTTAGATAATGTAAATTTTAACATCACTTTTTTAGTTAATCTGAATTTAAAATATTATATAATTTGAATATCAAAATTAATTAATCCAATTAGGAAAATATTTAAGAATTTCATGACATGTATCTTTTATATGTGTTATAATTAGGAGTTGAATGAAAAAACTACTGAGTTAAAGACTATTAAGGTATTTTAATTTTTTCAGAATGATAATTAAAATGATCTTCAACTTTTAATTCTAGTTGAACATATATTTTAAATTGTTTTTAATTTTTTAAGCATATTTTCTCCAAACAAGTAAAGAAATTATCATAAAAAACATAAACAATATTATATGAATTGCCCATGGTGAGAAGAGTAAAGAGAGTATAAAGAGTACATAGAATGAGTATAGAGACTGAGAGTATAGAGGGCACAGAGAGCAATGTGAGGGTACAAAGAGTACAGAGAGCAAAGAGAGAAAGTATAGAGTAGAGAGGCAGAGGGTACACGCAAAACCCAGAAAAAATTTACTATTAAGGATCTACACAAGCTGTAATAGAATCTACTTAACATATTAATGACAAACATGCCAGAATAGCTCATAAAAAAAGCAACGCAGGAGCCTCTAAACTGCTTTAATGTTATAGTAAACATTTCCTCTCTGACCTGCAAAGAAAAAATGGAAAAAATAGTCAGCCTTGAAGCTACCTGGAATGGAATCGATAGTACAGAGAGTACAGAGAGTACAAAGAGTACAGAGGGTACACCTACAAAATTGCTCAAAAAATATTACTATTAAGGATCCGCACAAGCTGTAATGGAATCTACTTAACATATTAATGACAGACATGCCAGAATAGCTCATAAAAAAAACAACCCAGGAGCCTCCAAACTACTTTAAGGTTTTAGTAAACATTTCCTCTCTGACCTGCAAAGAAAAAAAATGGAAAAATAGTCTACCTCCAAGCTACCTGCAATGGAATAGAGAGTACGGAGAGTACAAAGAGTACAGAGAGTATAGAGAGTACAGAGAGTACAGAGAGTACAGATGAAACACATCTCAGTTAACCAGTTTAGCATCAACCAAATTATTACAGATGAGTTCTTGATAAACATATTTTATCCAAACTGCCCAAAAAAATTGAAAAAAGAAGAAGAAATACTTTGTACTCTCAGGAGAGTATAGAGAGTATAGATGAAACATATCTCACTAAAGAAGCCCAACATGAACCAAATTGTTGAAGATGATCTCTACAAAACATATTTTATCCAAACTGCCCAGGAAAATTTAAAAAAAAATAGAAGAAATACTTTGTACTCTCAGGAGAGTACATAGAGTACAGATGAAACACATATCACTAAAGCAGCCCAGCATCAATCAAATTATTACAGATAATCTCTGCTAAACATATTTTATCCAAACTGCCCAAGAAAATTGAGAAAAATACAAGAAATACTCTGTACTCTCAGAAGAGTACAGAGAGTATAGATGTAAAATAGGTTAAAAAGGCTAATATTAAGGTTTCTAGCAACCCAGCTGATTGAAGAGAGCTTAGATAGGCAACCCAACAGCCAACAAATTATTTTAAATTATATTTACACAAGATATTCTATCCAAACTGTCCTGAATAAATGAAAAAAATAAAGAAACTTAATGGAGTACTGAGAGCACACAAGAAAGTTTGGAGAACATGAACATCTGCTATCTCAAGAAAAGGGTTAAAAAATAAATAATAGCTTGTAAAATAGGTAATTTTGAAATATCAAACTTCAAAAGTACAATTCTCAGCTTGGATATTTCATTTCCAAACAGAAGATAGCGTAAGAGAACTCAGCCCTAAAGCAATTCATCTTCTTGGGTCAATCATGGTGGTCAGCCCAGTTCACTGGGGGTTTGCTGATTGCTACCTCCATGTACTTGCAGACAAACATCCCGCAGTCGACACTGTTATCTTGGATTGGCAGCCCACTCACCATTTCAATTGGCCATTATGGGATCACTCACAAAAGACTAGCTAGCATCTTCAACAAGTAATTTGATCTGAATAGCAAGAAGTATAGTCAATAAGTTTGCCCCAAAAAAAAGCAATTTAGGAAAGCTTAATTAAGAATAGTTCTTACAATCTCAGGAAGAATGGCCTTATGGGTTGGGTTTGACAATGAATCATAAAAATACCAGGCCCCTAGCTTAGTATGCCCAACCAAGAGTGTCCAGTGTTGATTATTTATAATAGGCAGTAAGAGTAGCTCAACCCTTGATACATTGTCTGCAGTGACATGTTGGATGAACATTTTGCTTTCTTTATATAGGCCATATTACGGATAACTCTGCAAGAAGGGGAGATAATGTTTATAAATTCTAGCTTTTATCTATATAATTTAGGATTGAATCGTAATACCCTGCATTTCTGTGGGGTGACTTACCCAGTGCAAGCATGATATGTACAAATAGGGGACATCATCCCCGGACAGAGCGAATACTTCTTGACTAGTAAAAAGGTGAAGGCATCGACGTGTGCATCTGACAGATATTGATCTGTCAACAACTCATCAATTTTCCCTCATGCAATAATGATATTCCTAGCCGCAAATACTGTATCACTCCTACAAGTGAGAAATATTTGAAAGCGAGCTTAATTAAATGAATAGGTTATTTTATGTATGAAGAAGGAGTTGAATGAAGAATGACTTACTTGTCCTTGAATCGGGAGCATGACATGTCAATAAGCTAGAGCATCGGCTTAGGCTTGACATCTCTAGATGAGAAGTCAACAAAATGATGTGCCTTTGCTAGCTGCAAGGAAATTACTGACAATGAAAGTTAGTGATGAAGAGCTAGATTCATTGTGAATTAAGGATCGATCTACTGAGATGATGCATACCTCTGACTGATGCTCCTCCACCACAACCATAGCAGTCTGTGGTTCATCTACATTTATTGGCACATCTATGCGAACCTATAAAAAAATTTAGTGAAATCAGGTTATATTATCTCAAATTTAAAAGAAAGTAACGTAATACCTCTGCTGTCGGCCGCTCATCCTAAATGGAGGCCACCACAACACTTATTCTGCACCATGACTTCTTGTAAGTGTGTGTGAAGAGGGAAGAAATAGCTTTCCTCTTCCTCATCTGTCGAGCCTTCACACCATTCAGCAGAAGGCAAAGATCTTCATGAGGGCCTTCACAAAAGCATCCCCTATGGTGGACTTCACAGGGGCTTCCTTAGTGGAGGCTACCATAGGGGCTTCCCAAGTGAAAGTATCAACAGGGGTAGCAACTATAGTTGCCTCCACAGGAGACTCCCCTGTGGTAGCCTCCATAGGTGAAGCTCCTATGATAGCCTCCATAGGTGCTGCCGCTATGACTGCCTCCTCAAGAGTTTCCCCTGTGGTCACCTCCACAGGAGCTTCCCCAACACTAGGGATGCTAGGATCCCACGCCAAAGAACCTCCTCGACAGCAAAGAACCCAAATCAATCTCATTTATTCTCTCTGTATTATTGAATAGATGATACCAGTATCTTCAAGTCCCCAAACCTACAAGTATCCTCTCGCAGAGTGTGTAGTGCAGGGAAGGTTAGATACAATGGATGGGGGAGAATATCGAGGAGAGAAATATGGAGATTCAGTGGGGGCTGCACTCAGTGGACTTAGAATGGGATTGCTATCAGGCTCAACATGTGTTGTATGTTGGGCAGGGATAATGATTCAAGGAGCCAAGTCTCCTCTTCTAATATGTCCTTGAATGAAAGGCAGACCTGTGTTAAATCGATAAGAAAATGTGATGACTTATAGCATAAATAAATATATTCTTATATGAACTAAGTGATATTATTATGTGTCACCTGGTGTCCTCCCAAACTAGTGAAAGCATCATCTGGAAACTTTATTTTTGGCCATCGCAGTATACGTGGCTTTGCAGATGGAAATGGCAGCCTTATGATGCTTATGTGCTCAGCCGCCCAGATCTACAATGAATATTTATATAAGTTAACTTCAATGCATCAAATAATACATAACTAAAGATATGTAATATACCATAAGAAGTGTGACAAAGCCACTCATGTACCCGGGTGCCTTCTGGGTCTGAATCTTTGATATAATACCATCAAATTGTGAAACTAGAAATGCCCAAATGGCCTATGTCCAGTTGTATTCAACAAATTTATCTATGTCATCGACGTAGGCAATCAATTCTGATGCTACCCTATAGTTGTGATATATAAAAAATGATTTGATAGCAGAAAACGTATGTACAGCTGCACAAATTGTGCCATAGGAAATGAGCTATCTGAATGCTCATATTTATTCTTATAGTCTACTAAACTGAACTGTGGTAATGAGGATTTCTGCCATAAGACCTTCTCCCCTCTGTTTGGCATCCCTACAATTACTGTAACTTCATTGGGGGTGAATGGAATGCACAGCCCACCCAGAAAGAAAGCTTTCTTCTGTCCCAAAGAAGGATTGAGGTAATGGCAAGTCTCAATTGGAGTCTACTGAATTGATGCAGATGAAGCCTCTTTAAAATGTCAATGACTTCATCAATAAAGCATGCTGAAATATTATCGAACACCATTCTAACGGTGGTAGGACTGCATCTCGAAGTTATCCTATTCCCATACATGGTAAACTTCAAAATGAAAAGTCAGTTAATGAGAGTACAGATGCAAATCACCCATAAAAATCAACCAATCACCCTCCAAATTGCTCCTAATATAATGTAATGAATAAATTTCCTCCAAATAGGATAAAGAAACAGAATGCTCTGTACTCTCATGAGAGTACAGAGAGTACAGAGAGTATAGATGCAAAAATCTCTCAAAAACCATCCAAATAGCCTCTAAATTGCTTCCAATGAAATGTAATGAACATAATCTCAACAACCAAGCCAAAGAAATTGAAAAAATGTCCAAAATCATTTGTACTCTTAAGAGAATACAGAGAATACAGATGCAAAATAAAACTAAAAACCAATCAAGCAGCCTCCAAATTATTCATAATGGATTATAATGAATATATTTTCTCCAAATAGACCAAAGAAAGTGAAAAAAATATTAGCAAAATGCTCTGTACTCTCATGAGAGTACAGAGAGTATATATAGAAATCTCCCATAAAAATTAACCAAACAGCCACAAATTTGCTTCTAATTGAATGTAATGACCATATTCTCTCTATACAATTAAAATAAACTGGAAAAATATTAGAAAATATTCTATACTCTCATTAGAGTATAGAGAGTACAGATGCAAAATCCCCAAAAACTATCCAAACAGCTTCCAAATTGCTTCCAATGGAATGTAATGAACATAATCTCAACAACCAGGCCACAGAAATTGGAAAAATGGCCAAAATCATTTGTACTCTCATGAGAGTACAGACAGTACAGATGCAAAATAATACTAAAAAACTAACCAAGCAGCCTCCAAATTATTCCTAATGGATTGTAATGAACATATTTCCTCCAAACAGGCTATAGAAACTGGAAAAATATTAGAAAAATGCTTTGTACTCTCATGAGAGTATAAAGAGTACAGAGAGTGCAGAGAGTACAGATGGAAATCTCCCATAAAAATTAACCAAATAGCCACAAAATTGCTTCTAATGAAATGTAATGGCCATATTCTCTCCACACAATTAAAATAAACTGGAAAAATATGAGAAAATGTTATGTACTCTTATGAGAGTACAGAGAGTATAGATGCAAAAATTCCCTAAAAACTATCCAGAGAGCCTCCAAATTACTTCCAATGGAATGTAATGAATATAATCTCAAGAACTAGGCCCAAGAAACTAGAAAAAATGGCCAAAATCATCTGTACTTTCAAGAGAGTACAGAGAGTACAATTCAAAATAACAATAAAAAATCAACCAAATAACCTCCAAATTGTTCCTAATGGATTGTAATGAACATATTTCCTCCAAACAGGCCAAAGAAAGTGGAAAAAACATTAGTAAAATGCTTTATACTCTCATGAGGGTACAGAGAGTACAGATAAAAATCTCCCATAAAAATTAACCAAACAACCACAAAATTACTTCTAATGGAATGTAATGACCATATTCTCTCCATACAGGTAAAATAAACTAAAAAATATCAAAAATGTTCTATACTCTCATGAGAGTACATAGAGTACAGATGCAAAAATCTCCCAAAAATCATCCAAACAGCCTTCAAATTGCTTCCAATGGAATGTAATAAATATAGTCTCAACAACTAGGCCAAAGAAAGTGGAAAAAATGTGCAAAATGCTCAGTACTCTCATGAGAGTACAGAGTACATATGCAAAACTCTCCTAAAAATCAACCAAATAGCCTCCAAATTGCTTCTAATGGAATGTAATGAACATATTCTCTCCAGACAGGCCAGGAACTCATGAAAAATAATATGAAATTGGTTAGTACTCTCATGAGATTATAAAGAGTACCCATGCAAAGCAGTTCCTAAAATAAGCAAAGTCCTCTTGCAAAGAACTCTAAACAGTGTAAGAAATATACGTTAAATAAAAGAATTTCAAGGAATATCATTGATAAACTGTAGAAAAATTGTACGTATACAATGGTCGAGAAAAATTATTGATGAATTTTTATTTAATACATCCTCAGCTAAATTGGTCGCTATTTCCTCAAGGCCATAACTTCCAAATTTATTCTCCATCTTCATGGTTCTTTTGTAAAAAGGAAATGAGATTTTCTATTTCTCTCTCTGAGCTCAATTTGCAAGAAAAAATACACCCTAAACCCTAAATTTATAAATATATATTTTTTTAAAATCCTCTCACACATTCCAATGATGCTTCTTCTCCCGTTATTTGAATGAGATGGGCCGGGTCTGACCAGGGTAAGCGTAAATGGCATCGTGAATTTGCCATCCATTTACAACGCTGTCTATCCCGTTATAGTGTCATTAAGTGCTAAAATGAGAAATAAAATGCTGGACATGCGTCGGCCAATGATTGGAGTCCGCACGTAAAGCTACGTGCAGACTCCGAATTTAATATTTTCTCCTCTCTCTCCCTCTTGCCTCTAAAAGATCACGTCGCCCAAGTTTCCAAAATCCTCGATGATGAAGCGAGATAGTCACCCCTCCCTGGAAGAGGCAACAGGACGAGCATCATGTGAGGGAGAAGAAGAGTCTGTGAGAGAGTTGTGGATACAAGTTGAACCCTTCCACTGCCTGGATTTACTAGGTCCAAAATTTAAGGTATAACAGAGGAGAAACTTGATATAAAATTTTGATTTCTGAAGGATTTTTTTAAAGTCGTCATTTTTTTTGTTGTTTGGCAGGATTTGAGGTTATCTTGGCTTCCCCCTTAGTTGCGAGAGCCTAATGTCGACCCTCGAGAAGCTTGACGGTGACTTCGTCGATGAGTCTGTTGAGATCCATGAGGTATGGGACTCTAACCTGGAGAAGGAATTCTCTCTAATATGCTCCATTGTCGATGAATACTCCTTCATCTCCATGGATACCGAGTTTCTCGGCATCCCACTTCGCCCCATCGATATTTTTCAGTCAGCCATCGAATTCCACTACTGCACTCCTAAAAGCAATGTCAACCTTCTCAATCTCATACAACTGGGGTTCACCTTCTCCAACCTTTCTACCTCCTCTCTTCGCTGGCATTCAACTTCCGAGAGGTCGATGCAGCGATGTCTTTGCCCCAATCCATTGAGCTTCTCCGCCAGGAATGGACTTTGAAAAGAACCGCCGTGTCACTTTCTCGCCACGAACTCATCATGTCCTCGCCGCGTTAAATGAACCCATTGGATCACTTTCCATGACTAATATCTTCTCAAAATGTTAACTTCCCGTGATCTGTCGGACACTCAGGAGGAGTTCTTCAATTATCTTTGGCTGTATTTTCCTAATGTTTATGAGACCAAGCATTTGATGAGGTTCCGCAATAACCTCTATGGCAGGCTGAATAAGCTCACGGAGCTACTTGAGGTGAAGAGAGTTGGAATCTACCACCTTCAAGAAGTTGAAAAATTGCTTTTTTAATGGATCTGCAGAGACATATGCTGGAGTTTTGTATGGTCTTGGCATCAACTGAATCAAGAACCAACATTAGTATAAATGATTAAGAATATTTCATCTGCGTTAATACATTTACTTCTATTGGAAAGTGTTCAGAGGAATGCTTTTTTAATACATTATGATGTTCACAAAGGGAACATAGAGTTATATTATTATTATTATTTTTTTGGTCAACAAGGTTTTGCAAACTAGTTTCATTTTGAAAGATTTAAATAAAAATATTAATTTTATTTTATTTTATTAAAAATATTGAATCTTATTCATCAGATATGTATGATGCCTATTATAATTTAAATACTATACATATACATTATTATGCACTATTTAGCTAGATTTAAAAGTAATAAATAATATCTTTAATAAAATTTTATATAATATGAAAGATTAATTTCAAGATAAGGCTCCATATTATATCTTATTATAGACGGCTAATTAATTAATGCATTCAATAGTTAACTAGTGCAATTATCAAATTACAATGAATTCTCTATTAAATAATTATTACAAGGCTTAAATTAATCCTAATTGAAAATTTTAATTATTAAAATATAATATAAAATAAAATGTAAATTTTTAAGTATTGTTCTAATTCAAAATATGATACTTTAAATTGATTACATTAAAAACATCGCATATAGTAATTGTTATAATGTATCAAATTTGTATCATAACATAAATTTATCATTTTATTCTCTTGAAATAATCCCATACAATGAATATGAGAACATTTTGAATTTTGTTTAAATTATTATATAACACATAGTATCTTAAGTAATTATAATTTCTATCTCCCCTGCATTGCATGAGATTTTTTTTATACATATTATTATGCTAATATGAAATACAAAGTTCAAGTTAAGACCTGTTCATTAAATATAAGGCACATTAGCCTAATATTTCAGAGCTTACGTTATCAATCAATAGGTTTTGAGTTCAAGCTTTTGCATATAGATTATATGTATGAATTTGCTATTAAATTCACTCAAAAAGTCTCAAAAAAAGAAGCATTCATTAAATGCACCTATCTACTTAGCCTATTCAATATTATGAAATTATAATGAAAAAGATAAATTCCTCCAAAACTTTAAAAGAACATTAGAGTTCAATTTTAAAATGAAGTAATCTCTAAAATTATTAAAATAGTATTCCCAAAATAAAAATAAACTATTTAAATTTAAAAGTTAACACTATCATTGCCAGTCCCAAGTCCGGATGTAAAAAGTGGAGGGTTGCAATAAAATGACATCCAAATAAAAACACTGAGATAATCATGACATGAATCCTTTAAAATATTGTGTTAATGTGAGGGTGTCCCCTAGAAGCGATGCATTGTATAGCCTGAATATAGTGAAAAGTGTGCAAGGGCCATTGCATCGACGCCTGGGTGCACTGTTAAATAAAGAAGGGTTCCCACATTATGGATAGATGCGGGCAAAGAAGTTAGTCCATGAAACATGAATTAGGTTAGGAACTTGGAATATAGGTACTCTTTTAGGTAAACTAATGGAATTAACATATATTATGATTTATAAGAAGATAAATATTTTATGTGTTCAAGAAACTAAATGGGTTGGGGAGAAAGCCAAGGAGATTGGTAGTTTAGGTTTTAAACTTTGGTATTATGACATTTATTTTTGAGATGTTGGACACCACACAGATCTTAGAGGGTGTACTTATTGAAGTGATCTGGAATAATATTAAGGATTTATGCACTATCTTGAAATATAGAAATCATCACCCTATACTGGACCTAATCACCTAATAATGACTCCTAAGACATGATGGGTCTTCGAATATACCAAAGATTTTTCTCCTACTTTATATGGAAAAGTAAAGCAGGGTTTATATTAAGCTGGGTTGGTTAAGTTCCTTATGCAGGCAAGCCCCCATAGTTAATTACATCTTAAGAGATGAAATCCCTTAAGAATACTCTCGATTAAAGTAAAAGTTAAGTTCTCCAAAGATTTCAAGGCTAAACTATCAAAGGATCAATTTTATTGGAAACTCAAGTGGGAAAAGTCAAGGAGAAGACTTATTATCGAAGCCAAAAGAGATGAGTAGAGAATTCTCATGATACTAGGAAGCCTAGTGAGCATTCCAATATATCCTATAATTGGGCTTTATATGTTTGAAATTGATGGGATTTATATGCCTTGAATTAAAATTTTATTAAATTACTAGGGCTTATAATCCACCAATACAAGGTTGCAGAAATGCCTAAGAGGTGAGAATTTATGCTAGTAGACTAAAGAAAATAGCTATCTCGAATCCTAAATCTAGGGAGCTTTAGGAAGAGCTAAAGTGTGACCTAAATCTAAGCGAAGATGGGTATAAGGTTCACCTCCACAAGAGAGGATAAACTGCCCGACTGCTGTACTTACAACCACTTGGAATGGCTGCGAGCTAACGCCTCCTACGCTTTAAATCCATATAAGCAAGTCATATGATTTTGCAAGATAGTTAGGTTGTTATTATTTAGGAAGAGACTATAGTCCTTAAACTCACTCTTTAAAGAGACTAGAGCATGAGTGGTATGAGTAATGACTTAGTCTTATGCAAACCTTTCAATTTTTATTTAATTTTTTTTACTCTTCATTTTAACAAAGGCTATAGGATTTCTTATGTCTAAATGCATATTGAATTGAGATTATAAATTAAATTAGAGAGAAATATGTATTTTTTACCACAGAGGAGATCCTCAAAGGTCAAGTCTTTCCCTATCGTGCAAGGATGAAAATCCTCTCTTAACAAGAGTGATATGAATGCATGATGTTAAACATACAACATTCTACTAAGGGGTTGTTAAATCTTTTAATTATCTTGATTTAACACCTAAGATTTATGTGAGGTTATGAATTATTTAAAACTTTAATTATGAGTTATAATTTGGTAGAAAATTTATGTTTTCCGAAGAGCCTAATCACATCTACGCCACACATAAAATCATCATTCATAAAGAAACTATGAAAAGGCATGTCATTTCTAATGCACAATTTAAACAAAATATCAATCAATTTCATAATTAACGTAAAAGAATAAAAGGTCGGTGCGGTCGAGTACCGCTGTATAACCCAAAAAGAGAAAATGGGTAGTCGAGCTCTACTTTTATACAACACAAAATATGAAAGAATAATTAAAATTTATAAATGAATAAGTGCTATGGGGGTCTTCATTCTTCATGTCTCCTTCATTTCTTCATGTCTCCTTCATTTCTTGATGTCTTTGCTCCTTTTGATTTGGTAGGCTTCAAGATAGGACATGGCACCCCAGGACAAAACTCTCTGGCCAATGCTCATCCTAAACTCCCATAGCACTAATCCTAATTCCTAATGCAAAATTACATTAAAAATCAAAAAAATTAAATCTAACTACACCTGTAAGACAAGTGTTAGCTAAATACACATAACTCAAGCAATTATATTTATAATTTGGACTTAGCACCCAGCACATGGGTAACCAAGCCCACCTGTCCTAACTTGGATTATGCTTAGGGGCTCATGCAACCTATAAGCAAAGCATTTAAATTTATTTTTACAACGCCCCCTTAAGCATAATTCCCTGTAGAAAATATGATTAGTCTAATCACATCATAACATCCAGTCTACTAAACATACACCCTAACATCTAGTCTAAAATATTACATCACAAAATAAAATATACATTATACCAAGCACTGCTCTGACATAAAGCTAGAAGTAGTGACTTAATTCTAATGTGTGTGTTAAGGCTTATGTGGTAAGTCTTGGTAAGCATTAGAGTTGTAGTTCTCTAAGTGTGAGAAGAATTTAATTTAACCATAAATGATGATTTCACTTCAAGTTGTTTAATTAATTTGAGAATTTTAATTTGTATTTTGTTTAGTTTCATATGATCTAAACTTAGTATCTAAGTGTTATAAAGAGAAGAAAGAGGATTGCATTCTTTCATCCCGACCTTAAGCCACTTCCTAAAGCATATTAATTTGATTTAGTTCTCTTTAGTGAATGGCTTCTTACAGATTTTCAATTAATCCTAAGTTTAGGTTCACTTTAAATGATCATATTCAACATGAAAGGCATCTTAGGATTAACTTAATTGAATTACCATCTCATGACATATATCAAGTTATTCCTTTCCATCACATGTAGCATGCATATGACTTAATTCTAAGTATAACTATACATGCAACATATTTCTTTTAGCACACTCTAAATGAAAGATTCATATGTTTATTTTGTAGAAAATAGGATTTTCACTCATTAGCTAAATGCACATTCAAGTGTATAAAAGTTTTAAGCAAGTACTTCACCATTGTTAACTAGGGGAGTGCGGTAAAGACCTCCTTGGGGCTACTTAAAGCCTCGCATCCATGAAATATCTAGACTGGATATACTCACTATTCTTGAATACACATGAATGTACAAATGACTATAAGAATGAAAAATCATGCAAAAGTTGTATTTCTTTCAATTGAATTATTTATGCATGTGATCTAAAGTTGAAAAGCATATTTTTCATTCATTAGCTAAATGCACATAAAAGTGTATAAAAGTTTTAAGCAGATACTTCGCCATTGTTAAACCAGGGGAGTCAGGTAAAGACCTCCTTAGGGCTACATAAAGCCTTGCATCACCAGAATGTCCAGACTAGATATACCCACTATTCTTGAATACACATGAATGTACAAGTGACTACAAGAATGGAAAATCATGCAAAAGTTATATTTCTTTCAATTGAAAGGAGATTTTCATTCATTAGCTGAATGCACATATAAGTGTATAAAAGTTTTAAGCATATACTTTGCCAATGGTAAACCAGGGGAGTGAGATAAAGACCTCCTTAGGGCTACTTAAAGCCTCGCATCCCCATAATGTTCAGACTAAATATACCCACTATTCTTAAATACACATAAATGTACAAGTGACTACAAGAATGAAAAATCATGCAAAAGTTATATTTCTTTCAATTGAATTATTTATACAAATGAGCTAAAGTTCTATCTAAATTCTAACATAGAAATACATATGAATGAATTCAAACAAATGTTGTGTCCTCTTCAAGTGGGCTATACACTTGTTAACATTTGAACTTTATGTAAATCCATATAGACTAAATAAAGAGAACTCCATATCCCATGTTCTAAGTCATAGACACATGTAAGCTTATAGATACCTATAAGTATTATCACTCTAAATATTATAGTTGACTTATAAACTTTTGAAAATAACTTTGATTTAAAAGTGATAATAGCCACACATATTATAAATTTAATTTAACACATGCAAGCTTAACATAAGAGAAATTCATTTAAATTTAAATATTTTGAAAACATGAATGCATGAAATCACATGACACACATCATTTAATATGAAAGGAATAATAAGACATAAAACACATGTTTCATTCAATCAAACTAATTCTTAAGGACAATCATCTCAAATATAAGCATTTAAAGAGAGCCAAGGCTTTTTAATCATCATTTTAAGTTTAAATTTTGATTTGATTTAAAGAAATGAGGCAAAGTTTGTTGATCTTAACTCATTCCCATGTTTGTAAATTAATTTGGTTTAATGAAAAGAAATTAAGTTGATTTTATGGGTTAATTAAGTTATGATATGGAATAAATCAATTAATTAATCCTTACCTATGTTACCTTAAAGTAATTAATTTGATAATTATGAGCCAACATGATATGCATGGAAAATAGCTTGCAATGATCATAAGAAATGAAAGGCGTAACGTAATCTCATAATTAATAATTGATTAGGTTAAGGAACTTAGTTATGTACTTTTATAGCTTTCCCACACATGTGGGTTAACCATAATTTCTTTAAATGTCTTTAGGTTATTAAACACCTAAAGATTTACCCATGAATTAATTAATTAGGTTCTGATGTGTTTTAGATTTTAATTAGATTAATGAAATCATCAATCACCTAATTAAATTTAAACTTGATTGCCACATAGGTTAACTATCCTCCAAATGAAGTGGACTTAGGAAAAAGATTAAGAAAGAGGCCCCAATTTAATCCCTAAGTCCCCTCACTTTTAAATAGTGACAAATGAGCATAATTAATTAATTAATTTACTGTTCATGTGATTAATTAATGCTTAATAAAGTTAGGAGAGTATTAAGGCCCAATTAGATAATTCTCCTAATTAATTAACTAATAAATCCCAAGAAAATTAGGGAAGGTAGAGTTCATCCCCTTAAACAATCTCAAAAATTATGGAGTTAATTAATAAATTAATTAAGAATTTATTATGGTAATTAATTTTTTAATTAAACCTTAATTAAGCTCAAATTAATGTTCAAAATCAATTAAGGATCTTTTTACTGAATTTCTCTCTAAAATACCCTCAAAATGAATTTACTTGCATTTTTATGATTTTTCCATGATTTATTATAATTTTATAAAATTTTAGCTGATTTAAATGATTTTTCATGATTTTTATAAAGTTTATTAGTTTATTTTTGCTAAAATAGACTATTTGAGCTTCAGAATGCAATATCTCTCAATCCATAAATTTTTTTGACTTCAAATTTTTATGATAGGTTTATTTTAACTTCAATTCCAATCTTTGAAAATTTTAAATCAATCTGATGTGTATTTTTTATTTATATATTAAAGTTTGATTTTCACTAAAACTCAAATTAAGCTCAAAATATTAAGTGAAATTGGGAATTTTATATTTGTTGGATTCCCCTCTAAAAGAAGAATCCAACGAACCCTTATTTATAATTTTTGATTGAGTACTTTATTTCTTTGAATTTTTTAAGTTCTTAGTGATTTAAATAATTTTTAAAATTTGAAAATGGCCGAGTTTATTACTTAATCCAGTCAGCACCACGCGACGCTTATGTGGCAATGCGATGCCACATGATTGAATTGCGTGGTTCCTCGTGGCATGCGATGCTAAAAAATTGGGCCACGTGGCGCTGATGCAACCCTTGAGCAGGATAGAACGCGGAGCATGCGGTTCCAATCAGACCGTCTGATCTGATCCATGGTCTAAACGGCTAGAAATGTGTGATCTAGCATAAAATCTGGACCGTCTGATTCCCTAAAGTGGGATCGGATGGCTGCTGCTTCTCAGCCAGCAAAAGTGATGGGGAACAGTAAGCCAAGAGCTATTTTACTATATTTTTCATAAAATTGAATGAAATTTCATCCAAATGGGCTCGATTTCGCATCGATTCTCACCATAAAACTCCTATTTTTACATTGGAATTATGTAAAATGAAAGATGCAAGAGTTTTCTATGGAAAATTTCTAAAATTGTGCACACATTGAAGTAAACAAAAGCTCCTAAGATCGGCTACGGTTCTTTGAAAATTATCTCACCGGGGATGGTTTCTGGTAGCAGTGTTGATCCGAGCAAGCTCTTATATGTAAGAAGAAGCTTTGGAATGGACCTAGGCCTTTGCTTCCCTTTAGAATGATGTATCCACCAAGAGTCATTGCTTCCTCATCAGAATCCGCTTGATTTTTGGTGGCTTTAGCTCAAAGGAAGTAGAAGGATGAATGTTGTTTGCTTGGGGAGCTCTTGGAGAATGAAATGAGGGCAGCAGAATGATTTTGGAAGCCTCTATTATGTTGTTTTTGTTTTTGATTTTGGAAGCCTCCACTTCTCCTTTAATGGTGCTTTTTGGCTCCTAGTGGATGTCTTATGGTTTGGGGTGTAAGGAATGTCAGAGAATCATCATAGGTGGCTTAGTTTGGTTGGTCAAGAGGAATTTGTGGGTGTCATAGCAAGGGGAAGTGGAGGTCCTTGATGCCAAGTGTTCCAATGGGGTAGGTGAGGTGAATTCACCACCCTATGAATCATGGCCAGCCCAACCACCTCTTATGTCAGGTTGGTCAGTGTCGTTGGAGCCTAGCTGAACTAATGGATGAGTATCAAGTGACCAAGGAAGAGAAATGATTATTTACATGAGTGTTTTTTCTTATATGATACCCTTAGCCCATGGCTAGAGTGGCCAGTTGGCATTGGATTTGATTTGAGCAGATTTGAAATGAGTCAAAAGTGGGTTTGTTCAAATTTCATGTCATTTGGAGTTCATTTGGTTCAATTTGACCCATTGGATTAAATTGGGTCAAATCAGGTTGGGTTTACCAATTGATCAAATTAGATCAAACCAAGGGTTGGGTTAAGTTCATATGACCATTTGGAATGTGTTTTTGTCATTGGTTTGATTTAATTTGGATTTAAATTAGGTTTAGTATAATTTGACCATTTATGTCAATCTAGGCTAAGTGGGTCAGTTGGGTCAATTGGAAAAATTAGATTCAATTATGGCCTTGATCAAGTTTAACAATCAATTTGAATTGTATTTTGATTTGACCCATTTTGGCCATTTAGGTCAATTTGGGTCAACTTGGGTCAAGAGGGATTAATCCAAATGGATTAATGAACCTAATTACTTAATTAAAATTTCCTTCACATTTAAACAACCCTAATTAACTTTTAGGTAGCACTTTGGGTGTTCAATAACCAAAAATAAAAGATAATAAAATTATGATTAGCTCATATGTGTGAGAAAATCATAAAAGTAATTAAGTGAAACCCTTAAGCTTAATTAACTATTAATCAAAAGCCAATTGCAATAGACCCATTTCATTTCCTAGGAGCATAGCAAATTTACTTTTCATGTGGTTGCATATCATGTTGGCTTATTATTAATTAGTTAATTAACTTAAGGTGATGTAGGTAAGAGATAATTAATTCATTTAATTCATACCTTGACCTAATCAAAATATAAAACCAACTTAATATTCTTCATTAAACCAAATCAATTCACACATGGGGAAATGGATTAGAATTAGCAAACCTCTCTCATATTTCCTAAATTAAATCAAACTCAAAGTAAAAAAAATGTCCTTAAAAAATTTTGGTTTATTTTAAATAGCCTAATCTAATATGATTGTCCTTAAGAATTAATTGGGATGAATGAAATCATGTGTTTATATTCCTTTATTTCTTTCCAAGCATGCCAAATATTATTTGCCATATGAAATCATGCATTTATTCCTTTTTAAAATTAATTAAATGAATGTTCCCTTTTATGTCAAATTGCATGTCCTTAAAGAATATGAGTGACTATTATCACTATTAAACCAAAAACTACTTTTAAAACCTATAAACTGATTCTTATAAATGAAGTAATGCTTATTACAAATATTTATTAGCTTGTATGTGATGATAGTACAAAATGTATACTATGAAATTCTCTTTGCTTCTCTCAACATGGGTTCACATAGGATTTGCAAGTGTATAGTTCATTTGAGAAGAACACAACACTTTCCTAAATCTATTCCTATGTATCTCTATGTTAAGACTTAGGAAGGGTTTTCATATTATACATGTAAATTATACAACCAAATCAAACACAAGTTCTTGCATGATTCCTAATCCATTTGGTTCTTTTTGTACATTCACGTGTATTTGAGAAAAGTGGTATATTAGTCTGGACATCCCGGGGCTGCAAGGCTTTAAGTAGCCCTAAGTAGATCTTGTACCTTACGCCCCTAGTGAAGAAAATAATGGTGTCGTACTCAATTAAAACTCTCATACATATGCATGTGTGATATGGCCAATGAATAAAAAATCAAAATTCAAACAAATAAATTACAACTTTTTTGCATGGATTCTTCTATCTTCGTAGTTATTTATATATTTATATGTATCTAAGTAAAGTGATATATTAGCATGGATATCCCGAGACTGCGAGGCTTTATGTAGCCCTAAGTAGGTCTTGTACCTTACGGCCCTTGTGTATAAAATAATGGCATCATACTCATTTATAACTTTTATAAATGTGAATGTGTGTTTAGTTAATGGATGAAAAATCTCTCTTTTCTACATAATAAAAATATGCATTCATAATTCAATCAATAAATGAAACATTCAAATTTACATTTCTTTGCATTCATCATCAAAGTATGCTAAGATTTACATTACATGTATAAGTATGCCTAAGGTTATTCATATGCATGAAATACATGATGGAAAGAAATAAATTAATGTGTGTTATGTGTCAGTAATCCATAATAATTAATCCTAAGATTCCTTTCTTATTAAATGGGGTTATTTAGAATGAATCTAATTTAGGGTTAATTAAAATACATAATAAACCATTCACTAAAGAAAATTCATTTATCAATTTACCTTAGAAATGATATAAGGTAGGGATGGAAGAGAGACTCCCTCTCTCTTTCTTCTGTTTACAATACTTAGTTGCTAAGTGTAAGCCATATGAAAAAAAAAACTAAATAAAATCTCTAAATCAACAAAACCATTTAAAGATAAATCAACCTTTTAAAAATTGAATCCCTCATATTTAGCAAACCATAACTCTAAAGCCTAGTTAAGAAATGCCACACATGCCTTAACACATCCACATTAGACTAAGTCACCATTTCTAGCCTTATGTTAGGGTGGTGCATGGTTTGATGAATGTTTGGTTTTGTGATGTATTATTTTAGACTGGATGTTATGGTGTATGTGTGTAGTCTGAATGTTAATATCGGCTTAATCATGCTTTCTATAGGGGGTTGTGCTAAAGGGCGCTGTAATAAAAATATTAAATGCTTTTTGAAGTACAGGTTGCTAATACCCCTAAGCATAACCTAAGTTAGGAAAGGTGGACTTGGTTACCCATGTGTGGGGTGCTAAGTCCAAATTATTTCTATGACTGCTTGGGTTATATGATGTGATTAGCTAACATTTATTTTACAAGAGTAGCTAGATTTACTTTCTTTCCTTTTAATGTAATTTTTGCATTAAGATTAAGATAAGTGTTATGAGGATTAAGGATGAAAATTGGTTATAAGACCATGTCTTATACATCATGTGATGCCCTTGGAGCAAACTACATCCCATTCAAACCAAAAGAAAGAGAGAAAATGGAGTGAATTAAAAATGAAGAAATGAAAGATGAAGAGTGAAGAATGGAGGATGAAGAATGAAGACCCCCATAACACATATCATTTCATAATTGTAATTATTATTTCATTATACTGGGATGTATAAGGGTAGAGCTTGGCTACCCACATTTTTTTTTGGGTTGTATGGTGGTACCCGACCACACCGATCACTTATTCTTTTGAAATAGCTTTATAAAATTGTTTGATGTTTTGTTTAGCTTGTGCATTAGAAACATCATGTCTTTTCATAGTTTCTTTATGATTGGTGATTGTTGTGTGGCCTAGATGCGATTAGCCTCTTAGGATAAAAATAAATTTTCTATCTCACTAACAACTCATAACCAAAATTTTAAAATAATTCATAATCTTACCTAAAGCATAGGTTTTAACTCAAGATAATAAAAATATTTACCAATCCCTTAGCTGGATGATTGAATGTATAATGTCATGCATATCATATTCCTCCACTCTTGCTAAGAGAGGGCTTCCATCTGTGCTAGAGAATAAAGGCTTAACCTGTAAGAGCCTTTGATGGAAAGACACTTCTTTCTTCTTTGATTTGGCCCATAATCAATTTCTCATGCATTTAGGCATATAAAATCATATAGCCTGTGTCAAGATAAATTGTCCAAAATCAAATAAAACTTGATAAGAATTTGAGTTAGATTTAAGTCATTACTCATACCCTTCATGATCTAATCTCTTAGGGAGTGAGTTTAAGGACTTAATTTCTCTTCTAGGTAAATAACAGCCTAACCATCTTGCAAAATATATGGTTTGTCTACTTGGATTTAAAGCATAGGAGGAGTTAGCTGGCTACCACTCCAGGTGATAATAAGGCCAGCAGTCAGGTGGTTCATTCTCTCTTATGGAGATGAACCAAATGCCCATTTTTTTCTTAAATTTTGGTCATGTTTTGACCCTCGCCAAAGCTCCCTAGATTCAAGATCTGAGGTTGTTGTCTTCTTTTGGGGCTACAAGCATAAATCCTCACCTCTTATGTATTTCCATAATCTTATATTGATGGATTGTAAGCCCTAGAAATCTAATAAAATTTTAACTCAAACAAATGAATCTCTTCAATTTCAAATACATAAAGCCTAACCATAAGATTGATTGGAGTGCCCACTAGGCTTCCTAGTATCATGAGTACTCCCTACTCATTTTCTTTAGTTTCAATAATAACTCTTCCCTTTTGATCTCTCCCATTTGATTTTCCAAAATACAATTAACCCTTTGATAGTCTTATCTTTGAATTCTTCGGAGATAATAATCGCATACTTTAATCGAGAGTATTTTTAAGGATACATTTCTCTTAGGATGTAATTAACTATGGAGGTTAGCCTCCATATGGAACTTAATGAACCCAGTTTAAATATACCCTGCTTTACTTCTTTATGTAAAGTAAGGGAAAAAATCTGTGGTATATTCAAAGACCAATCATGCCTTAGAAGTCCTTATTAGGTGATTAGGTCTATTATAGGGTAGTGGCTTCTATCTCTCGAGATAGTACACTATTCCTTAATGTCATACCCGATCACCCTAATGAGTACATCTGGGGATCTGTGTGGTTTCACCTCACACAAACACACCCAACATAAAAATAAACACCATAATTATTTTCTAATAAGAAAAATAGATCGTTTAGATTGTAAAGATTATAAAGTCATTCCAAGTGAAAGTTTAAATACCCAACATTGATTATTAGTATTAGATTTTAAGATGAAACATTGGAAGATGAAAAATAAATCAAATTATTATCCTAGGATTAGATGGGGGCACTTAAAAAATATTAATAAAAATATTTTTAAGAGCAAGCTCCAAGAGTTTAGAATTATGGATGTTCATAAGGAAGCTAATGTTATGTGGGAAAAAGTAGCAAGTGAAATTAAGCAAGTTGCTAAAAATGTGCTTGGATAATCAAAAGGAAAAGCTTCTTTTAATAAAAATAGTTGGTGGTGGAGTCAAAATGTGCAATAAAAAATAAAAAAAATAAGTAATGTTGTTATAAAACTTGGTTTAGATGTAAAAACTCAGAGACTTGAGAAAATTATAAAGTGACATGTAGAGATTCTAAGAAAGCAATATATGATGCAAAAAAATTAGCTTTTAGTGATTTATACAATAGATTAAATACCAAAGAAGGTGAAAGATGTATGCATAAGTTAAATAAGTAAAGAGATAGGAAAAGTAAAGATCTAGCTCAAGTGAGGTGTATTAAGGATGAAAATCATAAAGTGCTTTTCTTAGAAAAGGATATTGAAAATAGGTGGATGGAGTATTTTGATAAACTTTTCAATGAAAGATCTGAAACTATGACTAATTTTAACAATCTTAATACCCTAAACAAAAATAGAGAATTTTATTTTTATCATCATATTAGTAAATCTGAAGTTAGAGAAGCTTTACATAAAATGAAATGTGGGAAAATAGTAGGACCTGATAATATTCTAATAGAAGTGTGGAAATGTTTAGAAGTTCAAGAAATTTCTTGGCTTTCAAATCTTTTTAATGTTATTTTAAAGACTAAAAAAATGCTAGATGAGTGGAGAAAGAGTTGGTCGGATCCTATATTTAAGAATAAAGGTGATGCACAAGAGTGAGGAAATTAAGTTAATGTGTAATACATTAAAATTATGGGAGAGAGTAATTGTACATAGGTTACGATGTGATACAAAAGTTTCTCAGAATCAGTTTGGTTTCATGCCAAGTAGATCTACTATAGATGTTATACATTTGTTAAGAGGTTTGATGGAGAAGTATAGAGAAAGCAAGGAGGATCTACATATGATATTTATTGATTTAGAGAAAGCTTATGATAAAGTTTCAAGAGATGTTCTTTAGAGAGTTCTAGAAAAGAAAGGAGTTAATATTAGTTATATTCAAGTCATTAAGGATATGTATACTAGAGCTATTACTTGTGTCCAAACACAAAGAAGATTGACAAAATATTTTCCTATTTTAGTTGAATTACAGCAAGGATCAGTTTTAATCCCATATCTTTTTTTTCTTTAGTTATGGATGTTCTTACTAGGCATTTATAGGAAGATGCACCTTGGTGTATGCTTTTTGCTGATGACATTCTTCTTGTCGATAAGACTAGAGAGGGAGTCCAAGAGAAACTTGAATTATGGATGTCAACCTTAGAGTCTAAATGTTTTCATTTAAGTAGATCTAAAACTAAATATATAGAGTATAATTTTAGTTGTAAAAGTTATAGTGATAGTGTTGTGACATTAGGTGAACAAGTCATTAAAAAGAGTAAGTGATTTAGATATTTAGGCTTTATTGTTCAAAATGATCGTGAATAGATGGAGATACTTTTAGTAGAATTTAAGTTGGATGGTTGAAGTGGAGGAGTGCATCTGGCCTATTGTGTGATAGAAAAGTACCACTTAAACTTAAGGGAAAATTGTATAAGTTGGTGGTAAGACCCACATTGATTTATGGTGCAGAATGTTGGCCAATAAAAGAGAAGCATGGGACTACGTTAAGTGTTGCAGAGATGAGGATGCTCAAGTGGATGAGTAGCTTTACTCTTATAGATAAAATGCAAAATTAGTATGTTTAGGAAAAAGTTGGAGTAGCTCTAGTGGCAGATAAGATTAGAATGAGTCGCCTTAGATGGTTTGGCCACATAAAGTGTCCGTTAATGACCAGAGAGAGTAGATGCATTAGATTTGCCTTATGTTAAGAAAGCTAGAGGTAGACCTAAAAAGATATGGTTAAGATGTATAAAAAATGACCTTAGTATACTTGAATTAAATGAGATTTTGACACATAATATGACACAATGGACACGAAGGATTTAACCACTTAGTGGGATAAAGGCTTGTTGTTGTTATTGTTGTTGTTGTTAAAAGTTAACATAAAAAAGTCAAATCATGCTCATCAAATATATCTAATATTGCAGTCAATCTATATATTATACATTTTATTCCTTTAATTACTAAAAGCTTTAAATTAATTTAAATATTTGAATAAAAATAATGTCTTCTATAAATCAAGTTTTACATCACATGAAAGATTATTTTTAAGAGAGACATTTTAATGTAACTTATGATGTACAATATATTAAATAATGCAATTTAAAGTTAGTTAATATAAAATAATAAAAATAAAAAAGTTGTGCTTTTTCACACATTCTTTTCTTTAAGGCCTTTCCAACTTCAGTTTTAGTAATATTTCAATATATGTGTGTAAATACTTAGAAGATTGTTGACCTCATTTTTGGAATGAGCTCTCAACCCCTCCATCTTAGACATTGAATTTCTCTTAGACTTTAAGAGTTTCTTAGTCTTAAGATACATCTAATGATTAGGTGGACACTCAACCTAACCCTAGAGACTTAGAAGAGTTAGCCATAGGAATAGATCATTCCTTAGGGGTGTTAAGAAAATTTTCCTGCCCTTTAGCTTGAACCAAATTCCTCACTTCCTCCCTTCAAGTCAAACTCAAATCAATTCCAACTTGATTGATTTTCTCCAAACTCATATCAACTCCAACTCTAACTCAAACCTTGAACCAATTTAATGGATTTTCTCAAATCATGAATCAATCCCAAATAACTGAAACTTATGATTGAAGCCCATGATTGGATTCCAAACTCCAAAATATTTCCTAAGTCCTTTAATTCCCTCTCATGGACTTAGCCTAAATCAAATCTAAATCAATTCAAATTCAAGAAATTTTCTGACAACCCATTTATATTCTCATTTATATTTACATATATAAATGAAATATAAATTCAAATCAAATCAAATCCAAATTCAACCAAAATCCAACCTAAACTTTTCAATTCAAAATCTTGAACTTAGCCAAATCAATTTCAAATCAAGCCAAACCCTTGATTTATCTTCATGATTCAAACAATCCTTGAATCATGAATCCAAATATAAACATAAACTCCAATCATCAAATCAAAACTAAATTCAAAAATCAAACTCAAGTCAAACTCTTGTTCACCCTTTTGAACTTGAAATTGTCAAATGAATCCAAACCCATTTGACTTCAAACCACTTGAAAATGGATTTATATTTCAATCATAAGTCCATATGTGAGTTCAACCAAACTCAAATCAAGCTTTGACCGAACTATTTGATCTACTTAGGCTCACTTGACCCAAAGTGACCTAAAGTACCCCTTTTGAGCCAAATTCTAATCCTACCCAAATTGGATTGAACTAAGCCCACCTAAGCCTCACATTGAGACCAACAATCATCATGAGATGATCAATCACTCAAATTGGGTCAAACCAAGTCAAACCTAAGGGTTGACCAAGTCAACACTTAACCAAAATGAAACCTAAACTAGTCAAAATCAACCATAGGCTAAATTGATTGAAATCATTGATCAAAACTCATTCATGATCAATGTTTGAACTTGTCCAAGTCATCATTAGAGCCCCACTTAGCCCAAATTGGCCACTTGACTCAAGTTGACCCAACTTGACCTAAAAAGCCAAAATGTGTCAAAACTTGATCTAAGAAAAATTGATTGAAACTAATCGGTCGAGTTCATTCCAAATCACTTGCTGAACTTGACCAAAGCCCCAATTGGCCAACTAGACCCAACCTAGCCCAATTGACCTTGAACCCAACTTGACCTAAAAGGTCAAATTGAGCCAAATTCAAATATAAACCAATTTGATTGGAAACAAAGATACAAATCCATTTCAAATGGTCAACCAAATATAAACTAACCCATGACCTGACCCAAATAGGTGAAATGGGTCAAATTGGTCAATTTGACCCATTTGACCTAAATGAAATCAAATGAACCAAATCCAAATGTAAATCAAATCGAACCAAATCGATGATGGAAAAACATTTCAAATGGTCATATGAACTTGAGCCAACCCTTGGTTTGACCCAATTTGACCAATTGGTCAACTTGACCCAAGTTGACCCATTTTGACCTAAATGGTTCAACCTGAGCCAAATCACATCAAATTAACTTCAAATTCATTGAAACTTGGCCAAACCCATTTTTCAATCATACCAAACATATTCAAATTGAAATCCAAGACAAATGATCATTTTACCCCTAGGTGATAAGGTAACCTAAAATCAAAACCACTTGGAATTTGGTCAATTCCTTTTCATGGACACTTGGCATCCTCTTACTGAACAAAATGCCCACTAATGGACATGGTGCACATGACCCATTGGGTTTGGGTCAGCCAAACCCAACTCAATGGCCAAATTGATCACCTACTTAGGAATTAAGCACATAGAATCCCTCCTCCACTCAATTAAAGCACATGGGAGCTTCACTACTCCACTCCACACTCAAAACTAAACCATGTGCAAGTCCTAATAGCCTAACAAACCCATTGAATAGGGTGAATTGGATAAAAATGGCAAAGCTCTTCACGACCATCCGATTCACTTAGGGGGAGATATACTCCCTCTAATTCCACTTCATTCCAGAAGACACACACTCGATTGAGCTTAAGAAACTCAGAGCAAGCATTTTACAAGTCTCCCCAAGCTTCCTAGAGTGAATTTTAATTCACCATTTTTGGTTTCTCTTAGACTGAAAATAAGGGAGCTCCTTTAAATTTCCAACTTACTCAACACACAAAATCAACTCAATTCCTCTTACAAGCATCTTCAGAGGAGTCAATCGAGTTGATCTAAAGCTTCTCCCAAGTTTCGAAGGCAAGGGAGGTGGTGTCTAGACCAAGTTCAAATCCATTTGAAGGAGAGCTTGGTCAATAAGAATATTCACTCAACTAAATCACCTCAAATCTTCAACAGGGCTTCGTCCCCACTAGATGAAGCTACCTCAATGGATTCGAGTGCCCGTGATAGCCTCCAGCGATGTATGCCTTCAACCCGAGTTTAAAATAGAGAGTGTCTAGTCCTTCGTGAAAGAAAGTTTCACCTCATGAGAATTTGACCATTAGATCTTCTCCCTTTTACTCTTAGATGGTGTGGGTAAAGTTTGAGGTCAATCCGAGCTCAATCGAGCTCGGATCTTGCAATGGAAGGTGGACAGTTCCCCTTTCCCATAGGCGAGCTCAGGGACAGATTATGGGCCATCCATCCTCTCATTTTGGATGGACGTCCATGATCAAGATGCGTAGGATTCCTGATTTAATCCCTTAAGAACCGCGGGCTTGATCTCAGTCGTCCGATCCTTGATCGGACGGGTGAGGAGAAAGTGCGTAGCGCCGCCGCTGACACCACGCTATGATGGTGATAACTTAAGTGACCTCTCCCATCATGCCACATGGAAAACACATGCCACGTTAGCCTCCACATGACACCGACATGATTAATCACTTAATTAGGCTATTTAATTAATGAATAATCATAGAAATTTTAAAATAACATAACTAATTCAAGAAAAATCATAAAAATACAAGGTAAAATGCACTACAAAGATATTTCTTAAGAGAATAATCTAAATATGTTTCCAATGGATTTTGAGTAGTGTATTTTCCTCAATTAGGGTTTCAATAAAACTTTAATAAGCCTAATTACTCCCTAATTATTTCATTAATTCATTTTAAATTTCTCCAGTATATTTAGTGGGATGACCTCTATATCCCCTAATTTTCTTGGGATTTATTGATGAGTTAATTAGGGAATTTATGTAATGAATCCTTAGTCACCCTCTTTATGTAATTAAGGGAAATTAAGCATGTGAACAATGGATTTGGGGAATTTTCCCTAAGCCATTCCCTAAATCCCTTTCCTTCCTTAATCCAAACTTAATTAAGGGCTAACCCACTAATCACTTTTTTAATTAACTTAATAAAATTTTTGAAACATTCTAGGACTTAATCAATTCATCTTGGGTAGGTGTTTATGTGTTCAATAACCTAAGTAACTGAAGGAAATCAAAATCCAACCCACATGTGTGGGAAGGGTTATGAAAGTACTTAAATTAAACCCATTAATTTAATTAATCACTAATTATGAGTCAATTGCATTAGGCCTTTTATTTCCTAGGTGCATTGCTGATTTAAATTTCTTGTGTGATTTTATGTCATACATTGGCTCATAAATATATGATTAAATATTTTAAAGTGGTATAGGTAAGGGGTAATTAACACACTTAATTCACACCTTAACCTAACCAAAGCATAAAATTGATCTAATTACCTAAAAATTGAACATAAATAACTCACACATGGGGGAATGGGTTAGGACCAACAAACTCATCTAACATTTGTCAAATTGAAATCAAACTCAAACAAAATCCAAACTCTCCCTAAAATAAATTTGATTTACTTTAAATAATCTAATTCATAGGATTGTCTTTAGAAATTAATTAGGATGGATGAACTTTCATTGCTTTCATCACTTTATTTCTTTCTTGACATGCTAAATGTGTATGTCATATGAAATTCATGCATTCATGCTTTTAAAAAAATAAATTAAAAATGAAATGTCTCTTTTATGTCAAATTGCATGTTTTGGATAAAGTAAGAATATGAATGGCTATTATCACTATTAAATTTAAAATTATTTTCAAAACCTATAAATCAATTATCAAAACGGAAAGGTTTGCTACTTATAATTATTTATGAGCTTGCATGTGAGTAAAAATATAAAGATGTGCATAGTGTGGCTTTCCTTCTATTTTCTTTGAGCATAATTTTGAATAGGATTTGGCAAAGTGTATAGTTCATTTGAAAAGAACACAACACTTGCTTAAATACAATCCTATTAATTCCTATGTTATTACCTAAGAAGGATATCCACACTTACACATATAAATTACATAAACAAATCAAACAAACAAACACAAACTTTTGCATCTTTCTTTTTCCATTCATTTCTTTTGTACATGTATATGTATTTAAGAAAAGTGGTATATTAGTCTAGACAACCTGTAAGTCTAAGTACTTAAGTCTTGTACACCCCTGGTGCTAACAATGGCACCGTACTCACTTATGTCTTTCATACATATGTGTGCATATGAAAAATGGATTAAAGAATCCCTCTTTTTCTACTTAACAAAATCATGCATCATAAAAAAATATTCAAATTTCTCAAAGAAATTCTCTTAGCATTCATCAATAAAGTGTGCTAAACATTTTCATTTGTATGTATAGATATGCTTAGGATTAATCCATATGCATGTTACACATGTTGGGAAAGAGATGAAGTGATGTGTGTTTTGTGATAGTATTTCACTTTACTTAATCTTAAAATGTCTTTCTTTTTTAATAGGTTTGTTTAGGGAAAATTTAAACTTAAAATTAATTAAAATATATAATAAAATATTCACTAAATAAAAATCAAATATGAATCTACCTTAGAAATTACTTAAGGTAGGGAGGAAAGTGAAGTTATCTTCTCCTTTTCTCTCTTTACAACATAGTAATTAATTTGTAGGATTAACTTAAACCAAATCAAAATAAAAAATAAAATCAATCAAAGCAACTAAATCTCTTACAAGAAATGAACCCTCTAAGTTGAACATTTTCATATTTAGAAAACTTCAACCTTAAAGCCTAGCTAAGCATACCACATAAACCTTAAATAAGACACACATTAGGCTAAGTCACAATTTCTAGCTTTAGGTTAGGGCGGTGCATGGTTTGATATTTTATTTTATTTTATGATGTTTTGTTTTAGTCTAGAAGTTAGGGTGCATATGCGTAGACTGAATGGTAGGGCGATCCTAGTCAAACCATTGTCTTCTATAGGGGATTGTGCTTAAGGGGTGTTGTAATAAAAATATAATTGCTTTTGTTGTGCAGGTGTTTATACCCCTAAGCATAATCTAAAATAGGATAGGTGGACTTGGTTACCCATGTGTGGGGTGCTAAGTCCAATTTATATATATAAATGCTTGAGATTGTATGGTTTGTTTGGCTAATCTCTATTTTGCAGGTTTTAATTAGATTTCCTTTTTCCCATTTTCATGTACTTTTGGAATTAGAATTTTGGAATGATTATTATGGGGGATTAGGATGAGAATTGGTCATAAGATCATGTCTTATGTACCATGTGAATCCTTTGGGGCAACCACATTCCAACCAACCAAAAGAAGAAAGAAAAAAGAAAAGAAGAAATGAAGAATGAAGACAACCATAACATGAATTCCTTGCTTAATTGTAATTAATTCATTTGTAATTCGAGTTGTATAAGGGTAGAACTCGGCTACCCAGTTTGTTTTTGATTTTGTGTGGTGGAGCACCACCATAAATGGCCTTTTATTCTTTTTCATTGGTTTTATAAATTGATTGATGTTTGTTTAACTTGCGCATTAAGATGGGATCTTTTTCTAGTTTCTTTCTTGCTTTGATGTATGGCCTGGATGATGATTAGGATCTTAGAAAAATAAATTTTCTATCAAATTAAATAACTCAAATTAAAAATAAACAACTCATAACCTGACCTAAAGCTTAGGCTATAAAACAAGATAAAAGAATTAGCAACCCCTTAGTTGGATGTTGTCTTACTTTTCTAATATCATGCATTAAAAGCATATCATTTCACTCTTGATTGGAGGGCTCCCACCTTTGCTAGAGAACTTGGCTTGACCAGTGAGAGCCATGGGGGGAACACACCTCCTTATCTTGCCGATTTTGGCCCATAATCTAATTTTTAATGCATTAGGCATATAAATCCTAAAGCTTGTGTTAAGTTGATTGTCCAAAATAAAAATAAAATGTAATGAAATTTGTATTAGATTTAAGTCATTAAAGCATTCTCTACATGATCTAGTCTCTTAGGGAGTGTGTTTAAGGATTTAGTCTATTTCTAAATAAATAACAGCTTAGGTATCTTGCAAAAGCATTTGACTTTCCTGCATATTTTAAAACCATAGGAGGAGTTAGTTGGCAGCCACCCCCAGGCAGTTATAAGTCCAACAATCGGGTGGTTTATCCTCTCTTATGGAGGTAAATCAAATACCCATTTTCTCCTTAGATTTAGGTCATGCTTTTGGCCCTCACCAAAGCTCCCTAGAATTATGTTTAGGGGTTGCTACTCGCTTTGTGGACTACAAGCATAAATCTTCACCTCTTAGGCATTTTCGTGACTTTGTATCATGGAATTATAAGCCTTATCATTCTAAAAACAAATCAACTTTAATAAATTAATTCAAGTTCAAAAATGTAAAGCATAACCATAGGGTAGTTTGGGATGCTTACTAGGCTTCCTAGTATCTTAAGCATCCCCTACTTATTTTCATTTGGCTTCGATAAGAACTCCCTCCTCTTGATCGACCACACTTGACTTTTTAAAATAAACCAATCGATTGATAGTCCTATCTTTTCAAAATCTTTAGAGACAATGATCATTTACCTTAATCGAGAGTATTCCTAAAGAATCCTATTCCTTATGATGTAATTAACTATAGGGGCTTGCCCCTGTAGGGAACTTAATGAACTCGATTTAAAATAAACCCTACTTTACTTTTCCATGTAAAGTAGGGGAAGAATCTCCAGTACATTCCGAAGACCCAAAGTCCTTAAGAGTCCTTATTGAGCTGATTAGGTCCATTGTAGGGTGATGACTTCTATCTCTCGAGATAGTACACCTCTCCTCAATGTCGTACTCGATCACCTTAATAAGAACATCTGCGGATCTACATGGTGTCCCAACAAGGCATATATTTGTATTTTCAATTATCCTCTTCAAAAGGATAGATGAAGGTGGGAATATTTCACGAGAGAGATCAACATTACTTAATAATCATTTTAATATGATTTTAAAGACTAAGAAGATGCCATATGAGTGAAGAAAGAGTTAGTTGGTTCTTATTTTTAAGAATAAAAATGATACACAGTAGTATGCAAATGGTAGAGAAATTAAGTGAAAATACCATACATTTAAAATTATTAGAGAGAATAATTGAGCATAGTTTGTGAGATAATACAAAATTTTCTCAAAACTAGTTTGGTTTAATGCTGGGTAGTTCTACTATTGATGTTAAATATTGATGAGAAGTTTGATAGAGAAGTATATAGAGATTAAGAAGAATATATGATAAAGTTCCAAGAAAAGTGTTTTGGAGAGTTCTAGAAAAGAATTGAGTTAATATTGTTTATATTCATTAAAGATATGTAAATTTGAGCTATTACATGTGCTCAAACACAAGGAGGATTGATCAAGTATTTTATTTTTTTAGCTGGATTACATCAAAGATAAGCTTTAAGTCCATATCTTTTTGCTTTAATTATGAATGTTGATAAGAAGTTTCTCACAATCAGTTTGGTTTCATGCTAGGTAGATCTACTATGGATGCTATACATTTGTTAAGATGTTTGTTGGAGAAGTATAGAGAAAGTAAGGAGGATCTACATATGATATTTATTGATTCAGAGAAAGCTTATGATAAAGTTTTAAGAGATGTTCTTTGGAGAGTTCTAGGATAGAAAGGAGTTAATATTTGTTATATTTAAGTCATTAAGGATATGTATACTATAGTTGTTACTTGTGTCCAAACACAAGGAGGATTGATAAATTAATTTTCATATTTCAGTTGGATTACATCAAGGATCAGCTTTAAGCCCTTATCTTTTTTTCTTTAGTTATGGATGTTCTTACTAGGCATTTGTAGGAAGAAGTACCTTGGTGTATTCTCTTTGCTGATGACATTCTTCTTGTTGATAAGACTAGAGAGGGAGTCCAAGAGAAACTTGAATTATGGGAGTCAACATTAGAGTCTAAAGGTTTTCTTTTAAGTAGATCTAAAACTGAATATATGGAGTGTAATTTTAGTTATAGAAGTTCTAGCGGTAGTGTTATGACATTAGGTGAACAAGTCATTAATAAGAGTGAGTGATTCAGATATTTAGGCTCTATTGTTCAAAATGATGGTGAAATAGATGGAGATGTTATTAGTAGAATTCAAGTTGGATGGTTGAAGTGGAGGAATGCATCTGTCCTGTTGTGTGATAGAAAAGTTCCACTTAAACTTAAGGGAAACTTTTATAAGATTGTAGTAAGACCTACAATGACTTATGGTGCAGAATGTTGGCCAATAAAAGAGAAGCATAAGACTAAGTTAAGCGTTATAGAGATGAGGATTCCAAGGTGGATGAGTTGCTTTACTCTTAGAGATAAAATTCAAAATGAGTATGTTCGGGAAAATGTTGGAGTAGCTCCAGTGGCAGATAAGATTATAGAGAGTCGTTGTTGATCTCATTTTTAGAATGAGCTCTCAACACCTCCATCTTAGGCATAGGACTTCTCTTAGACTTTAAGAGTTCCTTAGTCTTAAGACACAACTATTGATTAGGTGGACACTCCCCTAGCCCTAAAATAATTAGAAGAGTTAGCCATAGGAATAGTTCATGCCTTAGGAGTGTTAGGAAAATTTCCTACCCTTAGCTTAAACCTTTGCTCACTTTCCTTCCTTCAATTCAAACTCCAAATCAATTCTATTTGATTTCTCCAAACTCAAATCAATTCCATGATTCAATTCCATGATTAAAATCCATGATTGAAATCTATGATTGAAAACCCATGTTCAAAATCCATCAAAAATTCCTAAGTCCAAATTTTGCCCAAGTCCTTAAGCTTCCCTTGAATACTTAACCTAAATCATGATTCAAACCCATTCAAATCTTTGAGATTTTCTCATGATTCATTTATATTCTCATTTATATTTATATATAAATGAAATATAAATTCAAACCCATCAAATCAAACTCAAAAATCCAAATCAATTCATGAAAAGTTTCTTAAGTCCCTTTAATTTTCCATTAAAGGACTTAGCCAAAATCAACTCTAAACCTTGATCAAATCATTTCAAATTCATGGGACTTTCTCAAAACTTATTTATATACTCATTTATATTCTCATATAAAAATGAAAAATATATATAACTCAATCAAATTAAACCCAAAAATTAAATTCCAAATTCAAAATCCTTGAAATTCCCTTAAAACCCTTAATTTTTCATTAATGGATTTAACATAAACTTTGATCAAACCATCTCAAACTCATGGAATTTTCTCAAAATGAATTTATATTATAATTTATGTTCTCATATATAATTGAAATATAAATATAAATCAATCAAATCCAATTCAAAAAAGTAAATTTCTAATTAAAAATTCTCTTAAATCCTTTAAATTCCCTTTAAAAGATTTAACCCAAATCATGATTAAACTCCTTCAAATTCTTGAAATTTTCTTATGATAAATTTATATTCTCATTTATATTCACATATATATATGAAATATAAATTCAAACAATCAAAATTAACTCCAAAAATCAAACTCAAATCAATTCAAAATCAAATCAAAATCAAATCTAAGTCTTTCAAGTCAAAATCTTGAACTTAGCCAAATCAATTCCAAATCAAGCCAAACTCTTGATTTTCTCTCATGGTTCAATCAATCCTACAATCTAGAGCTCATATATAAATTCAAACCTCAATCAGACAATCAAAACCCAAATAAAAAATCAAACCCAAAACCCCTTCATATTCCTCCTTTGAATATGAAATTGACAAATGGATCAAAACCCATTTGACTTCAAACCTCTTGTAAATGGATTTATATTTCAATCACAAGTCCATATACAAGATCAATCAACTTCAAATCAAGCTTTGACCAAGCCATTTGACCCACTTAGGCTCACTTGACCCAAAGTAACCTAAAGTACCCTTATGAGCTAACTTTTGATCCTAACCAAATTGGATTTAACCAAACTCATACTTACCTCCCATCATGATCAACAATCATCATGGGATGACCAATCAGTCAAATTGGGTCAAACCAAATCAAACCTAAGGGTTGACCAAGTCAACACTTAACCTAAAATGAAACCTTACATAACCAAAATTCACCATAGGCCAAATTGATTGAAACTATTGATCTAAGTTCACCCATGACCTATGTTTAAACTAGACCAAGTCAACCTTTGAGCCTAACCTAGCCCAATTGGCCTACTTGATCCAAGTTGACCCATTTTGACCTAAAGGGCCAAAATGTGTCAAAACTTGATCTAAGCCAAATTGATTGAAACCAATGGGTCAAGTGCATCCTAAATCACTTGTTGAACTTGACCAAAGCCTCAATTGTCTAATTAGACCCAACCTAGCCCAATTGACCTTAGACCCAACATGACCTAAAGGGGTCATGTTGAGCCAAAATTGAACATAACCCAAATTGATTGGAAACAAAGATATCAATCCACTCCATATGACTAACCTAACCTAAACCTACCCTTGACCTACCTCAAATAGGTCAAATGGGTCAAATAGGTCAACTTGACCCATTTGACCTAAATGAGTAATATGCGCCAAAACCAAATCTAATCCAAATTGAACCAAACCAAAGGCACCAAATATTTAAAATGGTCAGATGAACTTGACCCAACCCTTGGTTTGACCCAATTTGACCAATTGGTCAACTTGACCCATTTTGACCTAAATAGGTCAATATGAGCCAAGCCCTATCAAATGGATTCCAAATCCATTGAAATTTGGCCAAACCCATTTTCTCAACATACCAAACATACACAAATTGAAAAATAGCAAAATAACCATTTTACCCCTAGGCCATAGAACAAATTTTGGCCTAGCTCATAGGTATTTTGGCCATACACTCATCACAATCACTTGAGGCTTTCCTAAAAGCTCAAAGGGAGTTAGTGATGAGTGGTGTACCCAACCCAATGGGTTTGGGTTAGCCCATTTGGCCCATGGACCAAACATGACTATTAGACTTGAAATTCAATTTTCAAACTCCCCCTCAAGCTCAAGTTGATGCACATGGGAGTTACCAACCATGTACACACTTCAAACAACCTAAACAACCCACTCCATAGGGTCAATTGGATTAAAATGGCAAGCTCATTGCTGGCCATCCGATTGCCATAGAGGGAGATATACTCCCCCTAATTCAATAAAATTTTAATTCACTCTTGATCGATTGGAGCCTAGGAACTCTTAGCAACCACCTCAGAGCTTTCCCAAGGCTCCTAGAAAGGGTTTGAATCTTGCTTTCTTCAGTTTTGCATAGTGCAAAATAGGGGAGCTCACCTTAATTCTCAACTTCTTCTATACTTGATTTCATCCAAACTCCTCTTGCACACTTGATCTAAGGACCAAGTCGAGCCCACCCAAGCATCCACTTGAGTTCCCATAGCAAGGAAGAACTTAATTCAATCAAATCCGCAAGGTAGACCAAGAGGAGTTAGTCCACCCATTCATCCACTCAATCTCAAGACCTAGGAACTTCAACAAGGCTTCATCTCCACTAGACGAAGCTACCTCATCGATCTCGAGCGTCAGTGAGGTTAGTGATTTTTCGAACACTTAGATTGATAGGTGTTGGTCTTTTGTAAAAGGAATTTTCATTGCATGTGAAATCCACCATTGGATTGGTCACTCTATTCCTTTAGATGGTGTGGGTTGAGTCTTAAATGAATCTATGCTAGATCGGGCTCAGATCTCCCATTGGATCATGAATGGTTCACGTTCATCCTCAGGGAAGATTATCTCACCGGCCCATCCGCATGTTTTAGATGACGAGATTGTTAGGCACGCTTTATATATCGTTATTTATAAACACATGTATCTTAGCCATTCGATCTTTGATCAACGGATGAAATATGTGTGCCGCCACCCCCCTGATGTGATATTTAAGTGGGTAGCTCATCATGCCTATAAAGTGTATTGACCACCCATGCGCCATGAGCGGTATTAGCGTGATTAGTTAAGGATTATTATTAATTCCTAATTAATTCAAAAATCTTCAAAAAAAATTCATAACTCCTTCAAGAAAAATCAGAAAAATAAAAGGAAAAATGCTTTGGATAGATAATTTCATCTAAAATATTTTGAAAAATTTTTTAATGAATTTTGAATTACCCTTTTCTCTAAATTTAGGTTTCTTTAAGAAGGTTAATTAGTTAATTATTCCATAATTAAGTCACCAATTGATATCAAATTTCTAAGATTCATTTTAGGGGATGACCTCTGCCTCCCCAAATTTTCTAGAGATTTATTGAGGCGTTAATTAGGAAAATTGCTATTTCATTCCCTAATTACCTCCTTCATATAATTTAGGGTAATTAAGGTGTAATTAGTGGATTTACCCTATGATTAAGTTTGAATAAGGTCAGATCCAGTAAGTAGGGGTTTTATGGAATAATTTTGGGACATTTCTCCTAAGCTATTCCCTAAACCCCTTTTTCTCTCCTTAATTCATTCTTAATTAAGGGTTAATTTATTAATTATCCATTTAAACAATTTTCAAAAATTCTAAAAATTTCCAGAACTTAATTAATCTATCTTGGGTAGATGCTTAGGTGTTTAATAGAATAAGTATAATTAAGGAAATTAAAACCCCTTTCATAAGTGTGAAGGAGTGTTTTAAAAGTACTTAAGCTAAACCCCTTAGCTTAATTAACTTTTAATTATGAGCCAAATTGCATTAGGCCTTTTCATTATTAGGTGCATTACAAATTTAAAAAGCTTGTGAGTTTTATGTCATCTCATTGGCTCATAATTACTTAGTTAAAATTTCTAAGGTGGTGTTGGTAAGGGTTAATTAAGCCACTTAATCCATAACTTAACCTAATCAATGCTTAAAAATATATTTAATTATCTAAAAATTAAACAAAATAAAAAAAAATATATATGGGATGGGTTAGGAACAACAAAGTCATCTCACATTTTCAAAATTAAATCAAACTCCAAACTAAATAAAAAACATTTTGAAATTCACTTTGATTTATTCTAATTTTTTTTATTCCATAAGAATGTCTTTAGGATTTAAGTAAAGTGAGTTTGTTTACATGATTTCATTGCTTTAGATCTTTCCCAACATGTTTGGTTGTATGCCATGTGATTCATGCATTCATAATTTCATGTTTTAAAATTTTAAAAATGAAAATTGGTTACTTTATGTCAAATGTGCATGTGTTGGCTAAAGTAAAATATGAATGGCTATTAGCACTACTAAATCCAAAATATTTTCAAAATTTGTAAATAAAATATCAAATCTAAAAGTGTTATATTCATATCTTAATTATAAGCTTGCATGTGATAGATTATAAAGTCATGTTTAGTGTAGCATTTCCTTCCTTTCTTATGTTAGCATAGTTTTGAATAGGAGTTGGTAAGATGTAGGGTTCATTTGAAAAGAAACCAACACTTACTTAATCTCATACCCTATTCATCCCTATGCCATCATCTATGAAAGATTGTTTATACTTGCATGAATAAATTGCATAAACAAAAACAAAACTATTAAACAACTTTTGCATATTCTCATTTCTTTTATATGCAAGTTTGTACTTAAGGAAAGTGGTATATTAGTCTAGACAACCCCGAGGTTGTGAAGCTTTAAGTAGCCCTAAGTAGGTCTTGTACCTTACTTCTCTGGTTAACAGTGGCATTGTACTCACTTATGCCTTTCTTACTTTCATGCATGTATGTAAAATTTTAGGACAAGGAAAACCTTTTCTACTTAAGAAAATCATACATGTTTAACTTCTAAATTTTCTTAAATGGATTACTTAGCATGCATCATAAAGTGTGTTAACTATTCTCATTTTCATGTATAGATATGCCTAGGGTCCATCCATATGCATGTTATATATGTTGGGAAAGAAATGAAGTGATGTGTGTAATGTAAATTTTGATTCATTTTATTTAATCTTAAAATGCCTTTCTTTTTGAATAGGTTTGTTTAGAGTTTGTCTAAACTTAGGATAGAGTTTGTCTAAACTTAGGATTGATTAAAAGATGTAATCAAAACATTTACCTAAGTGAAATTAAAATGTGAACTTACCTTAGAAATTACTTAATGATTAGGGAAGGAAAGAGAAGTTCTCTTCTCTTTCCCTCTCTTCATAAATTAGTAATTAATTGTAGGTTTCACTCAAACCAAACTAAAAC
The DNA here is from genome assembly GCA_021442155.1 of Cymbidium sinense. Lineage (NCBI taxonomy): Eukaryota > Viridiplantae > Streptophyta > Magnoliopsida > Asparagales > Orchidaceae > Cymbidium > Cymbidium sinense. The sequence continues at coordinate 118,006,129 of CM038220.1, read as the reverse complement.
ATGAAATAAAAATAACCTAAAACACTTAAACAACTTAAATGAAACCCACCTCTAAGTTGAACATGTCCTTCACACTTAAAAAACTTGAACCTAAAGTCCTAAGCTAAGCATACCACACAAACCTTCAAAGCACACACATTAGCCTAAGTCACCACTTCTAGCTTTAGGTTAGGTCGGTGCATGGTTTGATGTTATATTTTGTTTTGTGATGAATGTTTTAGACTGGATGTTAGGGTGTATGCTCGTATAATGAATGATAGGACACGCTTAGTCTAACTATTCTTTTTTGTAGGGGATTGTGCTAAAGGGGTGCTATCATAAATAAAAATATAAATGCTTCTTACTTTCAGGTGCTTATACCCCTTTGCATAATCCATAGGCCAGGTGGACGTAGTCACCCATGTGTGGGGTGATAAGTCTAATATACATGCTTGGGGTTTGTGTGGTGTGATTTAACGAACCTTTATTTTGCAGGTGTTAGATAGATTTCTACTTTTCCTTTTCATGTAAAAATTTGTATATTTAAGATTTTGGAAAGATTTGTTATGGGGATTAGGATGAACATTGGTCATAAGATCCCATCTTATGCACCATGTGAGGCTTTGAAGCATCTACCATCTAACCATCCAAAGGAAGATCCAAAGAAGAAAGAAGAAGAAAGAAAAGAAGAAAGAAAGAAGAAAGAAGAAAGAAGATAAAGCTTGAAGACCCCCATAATAATGAATTCCTTTTGCTTAATTGTAATTCAATTCATTTGTAATCCAGGTTGTATAAGGATAAATCTCGGCTACCCACATTTGATATTTTTGGGTTTGTACGGTGGTGCCCGACCACAAACGACCATTTATTCTTTTTTGATTAGCTTTATAAATTATTTGATGATTTGTTTAGTTTTTGTATTAAGTGGCATAATTTTTCTACTTTTTTTCTTGCTTTATGTATGGCTGGATGTGGATTAGGCTCTTTATGAAAAAATAAATCCTTTACCCAACTTAAAAATTCAAAATTCAAAATAAAACAACTCAGAATCTCACCTAAAGCTTAAGATTAAAATCAAGATAAAAGAATTATCAACCCATTAGCTGGATGAGCATTTCTTTATAATATCATACACAAATGCATCTTATTTCACTCTTGATTGGAGGGCTTTCATCTTTGGCAAAGAACCCTGCTTGACCTTTGAGGGCTGTGGTGGAAACTCACCTCCTAAACTTCTCAGGGATTTTGGCCAATAATCTAGTTTCTCATGCATTAGTCATAAAAATCCTATTATCCTGAGTCAAAATAATTGTCCAAAAATGAAATAAAATGAAATTTGAAATGCTTTAGATTTAGGTCATTTGAAGCATACCCTTTCCATGATCTAGTCTCTTTAGGGATTGAGTTTAAGCACTTAGTCTCTTTCTAAATAAAAATAACCTAGCTATATTACATAAGCATAAAGACTTTACTACATGTATTTAAAATCATAGGAGGAGTCAGTTGGCGGCCTCCCCTAAGCAGTTATAAGTCCAAGCTATCGGGTGATTTATCCTCTCTTGTGGAGGCAAATAAATTACCCGCTTTTCACCTTAGATTTAGGTTGTGCTTCCAGCCCTTGTCGAACCCCCTAGATTTAGGTTCTCAGGTTGCTTCTCCCCTTTGTGAGCCATAAACATAATTCCTCACCTCTTAAGCATTTCCGTAATCTTGTGTTAAGGAATCTTAAGTCCTAAAATTCTAAAATGTAAAGCCCAATTTTAGAATAGTTTGAGATGCTCGCTAGGTTTCCTAGCATCGTGAGCATCTCCTACTTATTTCCCATTTTGGCTTCCATAATAACTCCCTCTTTTGATTAATCTCATTTGATCTTCAAACATAAATCAATCGATTGATAGTCCTTCCTATTGAAATCTTCTAAGACAATGATCATTTACCTTAATCGAGAGTTTTCCTAAGGGATCCTGTTCCTTAGGATGTAATTAACTATGTGAGCTTACCCTCGTAGGGAACTTAATGAACTTGGTTTAAAATAAACCCTGCTTTACTTTTCCATGTATAGTTGGGGAAGAATCTCTGGTACATATGCAAACCCATCATCCTTAGGAGTCCTTATTGAGGTGGTTAGTTCCATTAAAGGGTAGTGACTTATGTCTTTCGAGATAATACACTATACCTTGATGACGTATATGATCACATGAATAAGTACATCTGTGAATCTGTGTGGCATCTTACCAAGATGAATTTTTATATAGGGTGTTGCCTCTTTCATTTCTCACCAACAGATTTAAAAGGTGACTCCCTCTATAGGAATTTTTCTCCACAAATTTTTCAAGCGACTCCGCTGGGGATGGGTCCTCTCTCCATCTTTGGTAAATGATCATTGTCTTTGAGTATCGACAGTGGGTTTGTACTTTTGTATTAATCCAAGATTATCCTTTTTTTTCCATTGGCACTTAGCTCATTTCATTCTTTAGTTGAGTTAGCCAACATCTTTAGGTTTTAGGACCACATTCCTTGTTGGTCTTAAAACCCCTGTTGGGTTCTCCAATGGGTAAAATAAAAAAAGATTCAAATAAAAAGAAACACCTCTTAAAGACTTCCTCCTTATCATCTTCATGATAAGGAAAGGTTCATCCTAAAATAAATAAAATCTTCCATAAAGAACTTTAATTTTTAAAAAGCACCCTTTTAAAAAATGCACTTAATAAATTTTTTTCAATAAAATTTTGTCACCTTCATTTAACAACTTCCATAATTGTTACATGTAGGGATTATGAAAATTAAAATTAATAAAATCTTCCAAAAGCACAAATGTACATCTTCTTTCAATTCACTTTGATGAAGATATCATTTTCAAAATAAAATGAACAATCATCCTTTCCAAAAATCACAATCATAATCATAAAATTTTCAAAAGCACACATGAATTTTTCTATTCAATACACTCGCATTTATTGAATAGAAATTTCATTTGTAAACAAAAATCAAAGTTTTCAAAAAGCACACATGAATATCCTTATTTAATTTATTAAATAAAGATTTCATTCCCAACTAAAAATAAAATATCATTTAGGAAATTCCACTTAAGCATATCCCACATATGTTTTAAGTTGGAGTTCCTCTCTTTCAAAAAGCAACAATCACACATAAAATAAAAATTTCACATTTCTAAAATAAAATTGATCTCGATCCTACATACTTAAATTTCTTGAATGGAGATCCTATTTTCAAAAAATTAAAACTTCAATAATAATATTTCAAAAAATTTCAAAGCACATTTTGGAACCTCACTTAACATACTCAAATTTGTTAAGTGAAGTCTCCAAATTCAAAATCCAAAAAAAAATTTCTTAACACATTTTTGAAACTCCATTTAACATACACAGATTTGTTAAGTAAAGTTTCAAAATCCAAAATCAAATCAACAATCATAACTCAAAAATATTCTAAACACATTTTGGAACTTCATTTAACTTACACAAATTTATTAAGTAAAGTTTCCAAAGTTCAAAATCCAAAAAAATTTCAAAATTGAAAACACATTTTGGAACTTCATTTAACATACACAAATTTGTTAAGTAAGGTTTCTAAAATCCAAAAAAATTTCAAAATTCTAAACACATTTTGAAGCTTCATTTAACATACACAAATTTGTTAACCAAAGTTTCCAAAATCCAAAAAAAATAATAATAATAATCCAAAACACATTTTGGAACTTCATTTAACATACACAAATTTGTTAAGAAAGGTTTCCAAAATCCAAAATCCAAAAATTTTAAAAAAAAATTTCTAAAGACATTTTGGAACTTCATTTAACATACACAAATTTGTTATGTAAGGTTTCAAAAATCCAAAATCCAAAAAATTTTCAAATTTCTAAACACATTTTGGAACTTCATTTAACATACACAAATTTGCTAAGTAAAGTTTCCAAAATCAAAAATCCAAAAATAATCAAACAGTTTTCTACACACATTTTGGAACTTCATTTAACTTACTCAAATTTGTTAAGTAAAGTTTCCAAAGTCTAAAATCCAAAACATTTCAAAATTCTAAACACATTTTGGAACTTCATTTAACATTCTCAAATTTGTTAAGTAAGGTTTCCAAAATCCAAAATCCAAAAATTTTCAAAATTCAAAACACATTTTGGAACTTCATTTAACATACACAAATTTGTTAAGTAAAGTTTCCAAAATCCAAAATCCAAAAATAATCAAAATTTTCTACACATATTTTGGAACTTCATTTAACATACCCAAATTTGTTAAGTGAAGTCTCCAAATCAAAAAATTTCTAAACACATTTTTGGAACTTCATTTTACATACCTAAATTTGTTAAGTGAACCTTCCAAATCAAAAATCAAAATCATCAATCAAAAATTCAAAAAATTTCAAAACATATTTTGGAACCTCACTTAACATACCCAAATTTGTTAAGTGAAGTCTCCAAATCATATTTCAAAATTTTCAAACATATTTGGAACTTCATTTAACATACTCAAATTTATTGAGTGAAGTCTCCAAATCCAAAAATTTCAAAATTTTCAAACAATATTTAGAATTTCATTCAACATGCTTAAATTTGTTAAGTAAAGTTTCCAGATCAAAAATTCAAAACTTTCAAAACATATTTTGGAACTTTACCTAGCATACTCAAATTTTCTAAGTAAAGTTTTCAAATAAAACATTCAACATTTGAATCCTTTGCATACCAAATTTGCAAAAGGGAAGTTTCCATTTTTTTTTTTGAAAATGAAATCAAAATTTTAAATACACCATTTGGAATTTCATTTAGCATACTCAAATTTGCTAAGTGAAATTGCTATTTCACAAAACCAAGTGAGATTTCATTCTTAGCATGCAAAATTTGCTAAAGTTTAATCTCCACTTTCAATCATTTCAAAAATAAAATGAAACACTTAGGATTTTCTTAGCATACCTAAATTTGCTAAAGAATCATACCCTTTTAAAAAAAAATAAAAACTTTCCAAATAAATGAAACACTTAGGATTTTCTTAGCATACCTAAATTTGCTTAGGATACTATTTTCAAAAATTAAATACACTTGGATTTTTCACTAAGAATACCTAAATTTGCTAAGTAAGAATTCCAAATTTTTTTTAAAAATCAAACAAAACAAAATTTTCAAAAGAAACAATCACTTTTACTTTACTTAGCATACCTAAATTTGCTAAGTAAGTAAAATTTCCAAACTATTCAAACAATACAAAATCATTTTGACCCTTACTTTAACATATCCAAATTTATTAAAGGAAAGGATCATCAAAATCACAAATTCAAATTGAAAAGAAAAACTCAAATGAACCTATGGAAGCATCTTATCAAAAAAATTTTAATCCATATTTCAACATACCTAAATTTGTTGAAGTTTGGGTTCATACTCAAATTCCTCTTTCAATCAATCTTTCCAAATTCATTTCAACCACACTTAACACTTCCAAGTTATTGGATGTGGGTTCAAATTTTCAAAATTCAAAAATTCAAAATCTATGTAGACAAAAAATTGATGCACATTCATTTTTCATTACAGATTATTTTAAATGCAAGTACAATTTCAATTGTAGTTTTAGTCAGTGCAATGGCAAGCTCTCAAAAATTTGTCTTTACTTTCCCTCACGGTATGGATCTTGCCTTAGACTAGGCTGACTTCCCTCATTTGGATCATACCCATTTGATCCATTTTGTCCATGGATTTGAGAGGGCCAAGATCACTTGTGAAGGCATTCCCTCTTATGCCGAAGAGTGGTCGGTAAGCGGTCATTGGGTAGACTTAGCCTCATTGATGTATCCTCCGAAGAGGAAAGCGAGCATAGACTTCAATTGTTTTAATCGGTAGTTGGTTTGAGACAGTTCATCCAGTTGCTGTTTCTGTGAGCTAGATACCATCTGACTCTAAGGGTAAAGCTCCCTTGGTTTTAGGGCTTACCTCCCCCACATTTGAGTATGGATCTAGCTCACACTCCTCTCATCCTACTCACACCCAGCATAGGAATAAGAACTGTTTGGTCAAATGATTCCATACCTGGATAGCTAGAGAGTTAGAGGCAGCTGCCAGGTCAGCCATGGATGAGTCTCCTATGATCACATCACCACTAGTTACAAAAAATAAATTTCATCCTCTCTCAAGATCAAATAGAGAGGATGCCAAGAGGATCTATTTGTCACCTCCTTCAGTGGTGCATCTACAGCCAGCAGTTTTTAGGAGTAGTAGGTCATATGTCGGCTCTAGATGCTAGGTAGCCATGGATGCTGGAGGATCAGTTTGATCTTGATCTATTATCCCCCAGCAGGAGTATCTAGAGAGGGCCATGAGGCTGATCATCATTCTGAGCGATGGAGGTTGGTAGTCTACCATAGCTGGTTGATTTCTTGATGCTACCCATGCCTATCATCGATGTATTCTCCTTACGGGACTAGCCATGAGGCCGCTCACAGAGAGTTGGTGGAGTCTCCAATCACCCTTAGCCATCTCCATGCGGTGATCACCCATTCCATCCAAGGCCATGAAGGCGCATCTAGGGAGAAATGTACCATTTATGATCATGACCAGGATCTACTCACACCACCCATTATGGTGGGTCGACTCTCTGCTTCCCTAATAGTGGTGTGAAAAGAGTGGCAACCCCAGAGCATCGTGGTCATTTTTTCACCAACTCCACCCATTCAGCGAGATGAGAAGATGGTGATAGTAATCATGAATATTCAGAGATATTTGATGCAGGTAGAGGATCATCCAAGGGTTACCCTATTAGCATTATCTCATTCTTAGTGAAATCGATCACAGATTGACTCCCCAAGTAGATGAGGTCGGTGCCTCTCATTCATGATAACAGTAGCTTTTTGTACTCGAGTTAGATCGATCTTTAGATGAGACAGTTGCACACTATTTTATAGAGAAAAAGGAGACCTATCGGTCCCAATGAAGATGACTTGATGGGGATTCAGCTAGCATATGCATGGTCTATACTAGAGGTTCTCTTCTTAGGGAGCAGCAGGCTATGGAAGGTGATGAGGTTGATCAAGGAGACACCGTAGAATCATCCCATCACCTCTGATTATAGTTAAGGAAGAAAGATGATTGATAGGGCCAGTTGCGACTTGTTGGGCGATTATAAGCAAGCCCTTCCGATCATCCTAATGTCGATGTCGGTCGGCTGGTAGTGCTTAGATCCAATTAAGACTCTACCTTTTGTTGAGAAAAGTATCACTAGTCTGTATAGGAAGGTAGTGGATAGTACCTCCAAACATGAAAAAGGTCTGAAATCCATGGTTGAGTTGTAGGTGATGGAAGCCTCAGCTCAAGCCCAAGGAGGATCATCAGTTCCAAAGGGTAGACCCTACCTAGAGGAGTTTGATGCCATCTAGTATCCCAACGGTTTTGTGCCTCCTTCCTTTAAGAGCTTCGATGGCAGTGAGATCTCGAGATAACATATAGCTCACTTCAGGGCCAGTTGTTGCAACACAGGTGGCAGTGACACTTTACTCTTTAGACTCTTCGTTAGTAGCCTAGCTGGTATTACCTTTGATTCATATGCTAAATTGTCCAATAGTTCAGTAAAGACATTTACTAAGCTAGAGCAACTCTTTATTAAGAGATTTTTTAAGGCTCAGCAAATGGGTTACTGTAGGTGATCTTGTTGTAGCCCAACAGCACTACGGTAAGACACTTATTGATTATATTCTCTGATGGCATGACCTGTGTATGAAGTGTGAACCACAGCTATCTGAACAACATGTCATTGAGATTCTCTTGAAGAATATCCATGGCCCAGTCGCCTTCATGCTTAAAGGCTTCACCATAAAGACATTTGATAAGCTAATCAACAAGGAGAGTCCAAACAGTTGCCTTTTTTGGATCAGTTGCCAAAAAATCAAGGTCATGAGAAGAACTTAGCGCGGTTGACAAGAGCGACTAGAGATCAGTCCCGACCATGACCTGACCTCCACCTCCTTTGCCACCAGAGGACCATAGGCCTCCACCTCGGCCTCCATGGTGACAACCACCTCACCATACCACCGTGACATGCATATCCACACAGTGTAGCTTCATACTCTATTAAATAAGTTAAACAAACCTTATTCTTTTAAGTGGGAGGTAATCAAGAAAATATTTAAGAATCTTTTAAAGAAACCTGATTTTTAGCTACAGAGCCTAGGAGAGAAGTAGGCAAAGTCATGATCCAAACTTTTACCCTTACCATGATCGGCCAAGTTTTGGAGATTGCTTTATATTCATTAGCTTGAACATTAAAAGATCACTCTTTGTTATCCCGAAGGAATACCTTATGGAACAACCTTCCAATTTCATTAGGGTAATTCTTGGGGATACAAGTGATCCTACTAAAACCAAAGAAGGTTGGGACATCTCTTTGTCTAAAATATCTAAGAAAATAATTCGTAAGATCAAGATTTGCTTGCGGGCTTGAGTCACTCAAACCTCCAACACCAAGGAAGGTTTGCAAGTTGCCGATGTCAATCCTAGAAAGTGGAGCTTCAAGCATGTGTCACAGATAGCCCTTTAGCACAACCATGTCCAACCTCCACCTTGGTTCTTGGTGACTTCTTCCATTTCACTAGTTCTTCTATTTCTTCTAGTAGAACTCTTGTATCATGGATAAGGGCATTAAATCCCTTACTCCACTCTCTACTTGACTTCTACTTTGTACTCCAAAAATTTCCAAGAAATTGAAGAATAAAGCGATTTGAATTACATGTGTCTCCGATGAGTTGACTTCTTATTTAATAACTCTTCAAGTCTAATTAACTATAACAACTCTGATCTTCCTCTCTCTGGTTCAGAGTTAGACTTTCCAACTCTGAATACTATATGTTCACCTCTTGAGATAGACTTGGAATCATTCGATTCTGAGAGTCCCATAGGAGACACTGTAGGTGAGCCTGAAGTGCAGAAAGAACTTGCCACCACTTTACCTCCAGAGATTACTGAAGTCAACCTCCATAGTGGAAAGGTTCTACCTCCTAGGGCAGCACCTCTAGATAGAGGAAAATAAGTTATTGGTATTGAAGATCAAGAAGCCCTTCCACAGGATGCTCCACCCTTGGATATGCTTGTGGAAGACTAGCCTACAACATCCTTTCTCATCTAAGAAAGTTGTCATCTAAGCTAAGCATATATGATGCCCTTATCTTATCCAAAGAGATGAGGGAATCACTAATCAAGGCTCTCCTTGATCCTGAAATATGCTTAGCTCAATTGATCGCTATAGGTGAGGAAGTACATTATGTAAAAGAAGCCCAAGGGATCACCTTCATAGATGAAGACCTTCTACTAGGGGTCTTGGAGCACAACTATTCCCTATACATTACAGTCAACATGGACAGGGTCAGACTAGTCAGGGTTCTCATAGATTTAGGTGTATCAGTAAACATTATGAGTCTAAAGACCCCTGCCTATTTGAAGATCGATATCTCTACTCTCCGAGGAGATAGGATGATGTTGAGAGGATTCATTGATCAAGGAGAGCGAGCTTTGGGTTCTATAGTTTTGCCATTGGAGATCAGTGACTGGAAGACTGAAGCTAAGTTCTACATCATTGATTTGAATACTTCATTCACTGCTTTGCTTAGTAGGCCTTGGATATATCATAACAAGATCTTTCCATCCTCCCTTCATCAGTGCATCAAGATCAGAAAAGATGGAATTGATTACCGTGTCAACGGGTACGAAAAGCCATTCTCAGTTAGAGAGGTTGAGATTTATGAGGATGTGACCTACTATCTTCCTCAAAACACCCTTTCTCGTGAACTTGGACAAAATTCAAATGCAAATACAAAAGCAAAAAAAAATGAAGCAAAATAAAAGATAAAATAAGATGAAAAGAAAAATAAAAGTCCAAGTGAGTAAGAAAGGGGAATTAAAGAAGAAGTGGATCAGCATATCACGTTCCACCCACAATTCATTCCATCATATGGACATGCGGGTAGAATGGCTCAACTTCCGCCAAGTAGAGGCAGACAGAGCAATTCAGAGGTGGAGACCCTAGTTGGCCTTGACAATAGAGGTCATGTTTATTCAGAGTACCCTTATTCACATAGACTTGGAAATCTAGCAAGGATGAGTCTAATGTGATTGGTATACCAACCCCTCTCGGGTTCCATTGTAGGTGACTTTTGATCAGCAGAGATGAAGACCAGGGAAGCAAAAAGTGTTCAAATCTAGTTTATATGAAACTATGATTGGGAACCTTAGCTCTTACACATCTCAAAAGTTGAAGGTTTTATAGTTAAGGAAATCCCTAAGTCTTCCAGTGACATGAAGTAGAAGAGGTTCTTTTTGGGTTCATCATCCTCAAGTCTAGAGTTGAATGTAGGACTTGAGGAAGATACTTTTAAAGAATTAACGGAATTACCTTTTGACTTTTACTCACTTGTGTTCGTGGATGACAAGTCTTAGCATGCTTAGACATCAAAGAATACTTGGTAAACACCAATTCTAGCTATCTCAGGCGTTGATCCTTTACTATTGCATTATGACTCTCTTGGTTCATTGCACATGCCAATGATGAGGGAAGGAAAGCACTCACTACCTCATCCCAATCCTTGATGAAACAAATTATCCATCTAGAAACATTGCCTTTGATCTTTTCATCTCAAAGCACTACATGCTTTCTGAAAACTTCAATCTTTAGAACCAATCCCTTACAAGACCTCATGACACGGCCAACACTCGGATGTTTGGCCCATTGGTCCATGATACTCTGGTTTGATATCACTTTTGTACCCTCATGCGTAAGGATAGGCAGCATTTCTTTGGCACACCTACTTCCGATTCTCGCAGTGATGATCTCCAAATAAACAAATCATGAACTTAGGGAGAAAACCTAATGGAGATGTATTTTGATGGTGGTGCTTCTTTTCTTAAAGGTGAAGCACCGATCTATTCTCTGGAAAGCAGGGTGAATAGTTCTTCTAACTCCAAACTATGATGTGATGAGATTCTCATACTATCTTTCCAATCCCTGCACCAACAACAAAGCTGAGTATGAGGCTTTGATTGCCTGCTTGGAATTATCCATCGCTATCAACATCGAGATCATCAACATCTTTGGGGATTCTCAGTTGGTCATCAACCAGATTATCAGGTCTTACCAGGTCCTCAAGCCTAAGCTTCATCACTATTACGAGTATACGATGAAGTTGTTGACCAAGATTCTTGAAGTCACTATCTATAAGGTTTCCTGAGTAGAGAACGCAGTAGCAGATGCCTTGGCAAAACTTGCCAAAGAATTGGCATGTCTGGATGATGAGTCCATTTCAATAAGGGTCCAAAATAGATAAGTCTTATCCCTTATTGATTCAGAACTCATCGAGAGACTTTATCTTGAAAGGGAGGTTATCATTGTCATAATGGACAAGGAGCTAGATTGGAGGCAACCATTCATAGATTACTTGAACACCAGCAAACTACCTCAAGAGAAATCTCAAGCCCATCGGTGAAAGAGTGTTCTTTCTATGCTCTTATTGATGGCACCCTATCAGCTTTGACCAAATGTGGTTATGTTGTTTCAAACATGAATCCATGCATTATAACGGTAAATTCAGTCTATGTGGAGTCATCATCGGTTTGAAGATAAAGTCAAAATCAAAAGACTTGGATACTCCGGCCTTGATCACATATTGCATGGATGTAGCTGGAGATGCCATGGTGGTGCACTGTGGTCCTCCACCAACCATCCAACATTCTACACCCTACTTTGGCTTCATGGTCATTTGAGTGTTGGGGTACCGACATTGTACATCCGATCGATCCTCATTTTTCTAAGGGGCATTAATTCATCTTAGCTTCCACAGACTACTTTTTCAAGTGGGCAGAAGCCATCCCACTCAGAGAGGTCACAACTCACCATGTGCTTCAATTTTTCAGGAACCATATCATATATAAGTTCAGGGTGCCTCGATGAATTATATCCAATAATGGTACTGCATTTAAAAGCATGAAGATCAATAACTTTACCAGAAGATAGGGTATAGATTGGAGATACACCACCATCTACTACCCTAGAGCTAATGGCTAGTAGAAGCATTCAATAAAACTCATCCTCATGAAGAAGACTCTTGATGAGAACAAATGATAGCAGTGGTTGGTTGAAGCCTTGTGAGTTTACCGCCATCTAGAACTCAAACTCATTCTACCCCATTTTTCTTAATGTATGACTACGAAGCCATTCTTCCCTTAAAAGTTCAACTCCTATCACTAACGATAGCATTGGGTAGCAAGATCACTACCGAGCAGAATGCCAAGTTGTGGTTAGAAGAGCTCAAAGGTTTAGATGAAAGTCACCTACGGGCATGCTAGAACCTTGAGTTGTACAAGGACAAAATGATTCAAGCTCATAATAAGCTGGTTTGCCCTAGGTCTTTCTGAGTAGGAGAACTTGTGTTAGTCTTAAGGAGACCAATTGTTGTCTGTTGAAAGATGGGAGGCAAGTTTGAACCCAATTAGGAAGGCCCTTATGTCATAGAGATGGTCTACAAAGGAGGATTTTATTAGCTTATTGATTGTAAAAGGGAACACCCGATGCTTCTAATTAATGGGCTCTACCTAAAAAAATATTACCCCTAAAATAAAACTTGTTTGAAAACTATCATAAATAAAAAGAACAAAATCTGATTTCATTCATCAAATCTTCTCTTCTTTCAAAGTGTTATTTGCTTGTCTTGCGAATCCACCATGACGTGTATAGGGTAGGTGTAAGAGTCCCCCAGTGGCATCCTATCCCTCTTTCACAACACAAACACAATCTCCCGATGCTTTTAGAATGGGTGTAAGAAAACTTGAGAGGCATCCTATTTCGATTAGCATAACTAAGTTAGGTGTGAGAGAACTCAAGCAACATCCTTTCTTAGTGGGAATTCTTGTTGCCATCTGTGGCATCATTTCATAATTTTGGTGTGTTTTAAGGTAGGTGTAAGAGTCTCCCAGAGGCATCCTATTCCTTTTAGCACATACATAAAACAAACACAAATCTTTTGTCTCAAGGTACTTTGATGTGGGAGCAAGCCTCCTGTGACACTCACTCATTGGCTGCTCTAGGTCGAGTCTACATATTACCTCGCTAGTATGTCACCCCAGTGATCATTTGTTGGAGGATGTGAGTCCCCTGCTTTCTTCCTAACATGATCATTGCAAATCAAAGATCATTTTCTTAGTATGGTATGCTTCATTCAGCAAGCTACCTCATGTTGACTTTGCCTAAGAAGATGTGAGTCCCTGCTTTCTTCTTATAGCCATCATGCTCAACTAGGTTGAGTATATTTGAGGTTTAAGTCCCAGGCTCCTTTCCTCTTGACTTTAAGTTGATTTGTCTCTTGGCATTCTCAGAGTCTCTCTTGGTGGGATAGCGTCATGAAGAAAGACTATCCCGTCAATTTTGCTATGGGAGGATGTGAGTCAGAGCTTTCTTCCTGTGATTGTTGCAACCATGGGCACCTTAGGTTGGTTGATATTATTATCTTGTGATTACTCACTTGGTGAGTACACCACTCTTGGCAGATATGATTTCCCGTGCTTTCTCCTTATGTTGGACATCGAATACCTATTGAATTTATGACTAACCATGTCATTTTCTCTAGGGTGTTGGATTAAGCCCTTTATCAGCCCCATTCCCTATGGACACTCTATTTGAATCAAGTCCTTTGTGACCCCACTTAGACACTACCCGGGTTACTTTTGGATTGGACAATTCCCCTTTCCTAGTAGCCACCAGTTGGAAAATTATTTGATCATATTCTCCACTTGATAAATTTGAGATAAGACTTGGGTGATATAATCCCTTCTCGTTTGATTTCAAACTAATAGGTCCATAAAACAACTAAAAAAAAAAACAAAATTAATTCACTTATGGATTAGGATTCATGCCCCAAAGGCCCTTCTCAGCAAGCATCTATCTTTTGCGTGTCGGCAAAATCCCCTATAGAATTGACTACGAGGAGATAAATCTTTGGGTAGGTACTCACTCTGTAGTTGCCAGGTCAGTTCAATCTTTTTTCCATAGCAGTTACGACATCATCTACTTTGGAAGATATAAGACGATGCATTCTTTCTAGCATGATTGTCTGATGGATAGCCTGGTCGGGTTGATTTGTTGCCCGGCAATGTCACCCAATGATCTTTTCTAGTGGAAGATGTGAGTCCCAAGCTTTCTTCTCTTAAATTGATCATTTAAACCAAAAGACACTCCTTTGGTGATAGTTCTCCCATCGGTGGGCCTACTCCCTTTATTTAAATATGTGATAGTCTAGGCTTCTAAGCTCCTTCCGATTGATCCATCACCATAATCCATCAAATAAAAATAAAAAATAAATTAATCTTGACTATTTTGAGTGATTTAAGTCCCCATGGCATTCACTCAATAGTTCTAGGTGGGTTCAATTTGTTGCCCAAAGCTCAATTGTTTTATTTCTCTAGAAGATGTGAGTCCCATGCTTTCTTCTTAAAACTTGATATATACCAAAAGAAATTTCTCCCTTGGTTGGTTACCTATGGTTGGTAGTACTCCCTTTGAATTGGTAAATCGAGATTCAGGCTTCCATGGCTACTCATACTTTTTCATACATCCATCATAATCAAATAAACAAAACTAAAAATGAATAATCTTGACTACCTTTAAGTTGATCTAAGCCCCCCAATGGCATTCACTCAATAGTCAGCCCTAGGTTCGATTTCAATCTATTGCCTTGCTAATAGATTACCCCAGCAACTAGTCTCTACTTTGGAAGATGTGAGTCCCCATACTTTCTTCCTAATACAACTGCTTCATACTAAAAGGCATCCCTTTGGTTGGTTAGTCCTACTATGTGTTTAGTAGACTACCCCTTTGGATTGGCAAATCTGAGTTAGGTCTTAGCCTCCATGGCTCCTACTTAGTACAACCCATTGCAAACCAACAAGGTTTACCTTAAAATTCAAACCTAAAAAATTTGAAACAAATTCAACCTTCTCCCTTAGTGGAGTTCTCTCCTTAGTAAGATTCCAATCAAATCAAACCTTTCATCCCCTTGTGGATGACTTGAACCTACTTCCCTAGTGGATGGTTCACACTCTATCCCTTAGTGGATTTCTTCCCTCTCTCTTATGTCTTGGACATACGTAGAGCCATATTGTACTAAGCTCTGGATTCTTCCTTTTCCTTGGGTCAAGAATAGATAGTTTCTATTGTAAGTGATATCTGGGTGTTGTTGGTCATTTTCACCAATATGTCTTGTGTTCTTGGTCACCACATATTGGGTGCCCTTTGTTGACCTCATTTTTAGAATGAGCTCTCAACACCTCCATCTTAGGCATATGACTTCTCTTAGACTTTTAAGAGTTTCTTATTCTTAAGACACATCTAGTGATTAGGTGGACTCTCCTAAAAAGAGTTAGCCATAGGAATAGTCATGCCTTGGGGTGTTAGGAAAATTTTCCCTTAGCCCACTTTTCATCACTTTCCTTCCTTCAAGTCAAACTCCAAATCAATTTTTGATTTTCTCCAAACTCAAATCAATTCCATGATTCAATTCATGATTGAATTCTATGATTGAAACCCATGATCAAATCAAAATTCTAAGTCCTTAATTCCAACTTAACCAAATCATGATTCAAATCCATTCATTCAAATCTTTGAGATTTCTCATAATTCATTTATATTCTCATTATATTCATATATAAATGAAATATAAATTCAAACCCATCAAATCAAACCCAAAAATCCAAATCAATTCATGAAAATTTTCTTAAGTCCCTTTAATTTTCCATTAAAGGACTTAGCCAAAATCAACTCTACACCTTGATTAAATCACTTCAAATTCATGACAGTTTTTCAAATATTATTTATATTATCATATATAAGTGAAATATAAATATAATTCAATCAAATCAAACCCAAAAATTAAAATTCCAAATTCAAAATCTTTGAAATTCCCTTAAAACCTTTAATTTTTCATTAAGGGATTTAACCTAAACTTGATCAAACCATCTCAAACTCATGGAATTTTCTCAAAATCAATTTATATTCTCATTTCTATTCTCATATATAAATGAAATATAAATATAAATCAATCAAATCTAGTTCAAAAAAATTAAATTTCTAATTAAAAATTCTATTAAATCATTTAAATCCCCTTTAATGGATTTAACCCAAATCATGATTAAACTCTATTAAATTCTTGAAATTTCCTCATGATCAATTTATATTCTCATTTATATTCACATATATAAATGAAATATAAATTCAAACAATCAAAATCTCAAAAATCAAACTCAAATCAATTCAAAATCAAATCTAAGCCTTTCAAGTCAAAATCTTGAACTTAGCCAAATCAATTCAAATCAAGCCAAACTCTTGATTTTCTCTCATGGTTAATCAATCCTAATCATTGAGCTCATATATAAATCCAAACCTCAATCAAACAATCAAAACCAAATAAAAATCAAACCCAAAACCCATATTCTTCCTTTGAATATGAAAATCAAATGGATAAAAATATATTTGACTTCAAACCTCTTGTAAATGTATTTTATTTCAATCATAGAATACAAGATCAATCAATTTCAAATCAAGCTTTGATTTGACCCAATCCACTCCATACGAATAACCTAACCTAAACCTACCCTTGACCTTCCCCAAATAGGTCAAATGTGTCAAATAGTCAACTTGATTGACCTAAATCATATGGAAAACTAAATCTAATCCAATTGAACCAAACCAAAAGGCACCAAAATATTTCAAATGGTCATATATGATAACCCTTGGTTTACCCAATTTGACCAATTGGTCAACTTGACCCAAGTTGACCATTTTGACCTAAATGGGTCAACATGAGAAACCACAAATGGATTCCAAATCCATTGAAACAATCCATTTTCTCAACATACCAAGCATACCCAAATTGAAAAAATAGAAAATGACCATTTACCCCTAGGCCATAGAATAGCTTTTGGCCTATCCCATGGGTATTTTGTTCATACACTCATCACAATCACTTGAGCCTTTTGTAAAAGCTCAAGGGGACTTAGTGATGAGTGGTGCACCCAACTAAATTGGTTTGGGTTAGCCCATTTGACCCACAGACCAAACCCGACTCTTTGGCTTGAAATTCAATTTTCAAACACCCCCTCAAGCTCAATTTGATGCACATGGAGTTAGCATTCCACTGACCAACGGCCATTTTCTCAAACAACCTAAATAGACCACTCCATAAATTGATTGATCAAAATGACAAATCATGTTGATCCCAACATAGGGGAATACTCCCCTAATTCACTAAATTTTAATTCACTCTTGATCGATTGGAGCCAAACTCTTAGCAACCACCTGAGCTTTTTGAATCCAGGAGGATATGAATCTTCTTTTCATTTTGCATGCAAAATAGGAGCTCACCTAATTTTGAACTTCTTCATATACTTGATCTCATCAAGTCCTCTTGCACACATCCCAGGACCAAGTCGAACTCAAACATCCACTTGAGTTCCCAATAACAGGAAGAGCTGATTCAATCAAGCCAAGTGAAATCAGAGGAGTTGGTCCACCCATTCATTCACTCAACCTCAGACATGGAACTTCAGCAGCCTCCACAGACAAAGCTACCTTCTCGATCCCTCGGTGATCACCGTGAGGTTAGTGATTTTGACCACTTAGATTGATAGGTGTTGGTCCTTTATGAAGAATTTTTTATTGCATGTAATCCATTTGGATTGTCCACTTTATTCCTTTGGATGTGGGTTGAGTCTTCTGAATCTATGCTAGATGCTCGATCTCCCCGGATCGTGACGGTTCATTCATCTCGGAAGAACTTGGCTCATCTCACCATCCATCCGTGCATTTTAGATGGATGGTGAGATTCAAATTTTATATATCCATTACGATTTATAAACCATGGGGATCTCATAGATCTTTGATCGGACTTATAAAAGTATTACATTGCCGGCCGCCCACGATGTGATATTTAAGTGGGTACATGGTGTGACGCGTGTAAATCGACCGTGCAACGCATTTGCGTGTGGTATTAGGCAAGGATTAGTTAATTATTAATTCTAATTTAAAAATCTTCAAAAAATCATAACTCCTTCAAGAAAATCAAAAAAAAAAGGAAAATGCTTTGGATAGATAATTTCATCTAGAATATTTAAAATAATTTCAATGGATTTTGAATTCTTTTTCTAATTTGGGTTTCTTTGAAAAGTTATGTTAATTATTCTAATTAAGTCACCAAATGATCTCAAACTTAGGGTTCATTTTAGGGGATGACCTCAGCCTCCACTATTTTTCTTGAGATTTATTAAGGCCTTAATTATTGAAATTGCTATTTCATTCCCTAATTACCCCTTCTTGTAATTAAAGGTAATTAAGGTGTAATTAGTGGATTTGCCCTATGATTAAGTTTAATTAAGGTCAGATACAATGAGTAGGGGTTTTATGGAATACTTTTGAGACATTTTCCATAAGCTATTCCCTAAACCCCCTTTTCTCTCCTTAATCCCTTCTTAATTAAGGGTTAATTCATTAATTATCCCTTTAAACAATTTTCAAAATTCTAAACATTTCCATAACTTAATTAATCTACCTTGGGTAGATGCCTAGGTGTTTAATAGCCTAAGTCTAATTAAGGAAATTAAAACCCCTTTCATAAGTGTGAAGGGGTGTTTTAAATGTACTTAAGCTAAACCGCTTAGTTTAATTTACTTTTAATTATGAGCAAAATAGCATTAGGCCTTTTCATTATAATGTGCATTGCAAATTTAAATACCTTGTGGGTTTTATGTCATCTCATTGGCTCATAATTACTTAGTTAATTTTTCTAAGGTGATGTAGGTAAGGGTTAATTAAGCCATTTCATACCTTAACCTCAATTCTTAAAATGGATTTAATTATCTAAAATTAAACAAAATACAACACACATGTGGGAATGGGTTAGGAACAACAAACTCATCTCACCTTTTCAAAATTAAATCAAACTTCAAACTAACAAAAATAATTTTTGAATTCACTTTGATTTATTCTAAATTTTCTTATTCTTAAGAATGTCTTTAGGATTAAAGTAAAGTGAGTTTGCTTACATGATTGCATTGCTTTAGATCTTTCCCAACATGTTTGGCTGTATGCCATGTGATTCATGCATTTATATTTTCAGGTTTCAAAATTTTAAAAATGGAAATTATTTACTTTATGTCAAATGTTCATGTGTTGGCTAAAGTAAAATATGATTGGCTATTATCACTACTAAATCCAAAATATTTTCAAAATTTATAAATGAAATATCAAATCTAAAATTGTGCTATTCATATCTTAATTATAAACTTGCATGTGATAGATTATAAAGTCATGTTTAGTGTAGCATTTCCTTCCTTTTTTATGTTAGCAGAGTTTTGAATAGGAATTGGTAAGATGTAGGTTTCATTTGAAAAGAACCCAACATTAATCTCATTATTCATTATGTCTCATCTAAGAAGGATTACTTATACTTGCATGAATAAATTGCATAAACAAAAATGAAACTATTAAACAACTTTTGCATATTCTTTTCCATTTCATTTCTTTTATATGCATGTTTGTACTTAAGGAAAGTGGTATATTAGTCTAGACAACCCCAAGGTTGCGAGGCTTAAGTAGCCCTAAGTAGGTCTTGTACCTTACACCTCTGGTTAACAATGGTGTTGTACTAACTTATGCCTTTCTTACTTTCATGCATGTATGTGAAATTTTGGGATAAGGAAAACCTTTCTACTTAAGAAAGTCATACTTGTTTAACTTCTAAATTTTCTTAAATGGATTACTTAGCATGCATCATAAAGTGTGTTAACTATTCTCATTTGTATGTATAGATATGCTTAGGGTCCATCCATATGCATGTTATATATGTTGGGAAAGAAATGAAGTAATGTGTGTTATGTGAATTTTGATTCATTTTATTTAATCTTAAAATGCCTTTCTTTTTTGAATAGGTTTGTTTAGAGTTTATCTAAACTTAGGATTGATTAAAGATGTAATCAAAACATTCACTAAATGAAAATTAAAATGTGAACTTACCTTAGAAATTACTTAAGGATTAGGAAGGAAAAGAAGTTCTCTTCTCTTTCTCTCTTCATAACTTAGTAATTAATTGTAGGTTTCACTTAAACCAAATTAAAACATGAAATAAAATAACCAAAAAACACTTAAATAACTTAAATGAAACCCTCCTCTAAGTTGAACATGTCCTTCACACTTAGAAAACTTGAACCTAAAGTCCTAAGCTAAGCATACCACACAAACCTTCAAACCACACATATTAGCCTAAGTCACCACTTCTAGCTTTAGGTTAGGTCGGTGCATGGTTTGATGTTATGTTTTGTTTTGTGATGAATGTTTTAGACTGGATGTTAGGGTGTATGCTCATAGAATAAATGGTAGGATGTGCTTAGTCTAACTATTCTTTTTTAGAGATTGTGCTAAGGGGTGCTATCATAAATAAAAATATAAATGCTTCTTGCTTGCAGGTGCTTATACCCCTTAGCATAATCCATAGGCCAGGTGGACTTAGTCACCCATATGTGGGGTGATAAGTCCAATATACATGCTTGGGATTTGTGTGGTGTGATTTAACTAACCTTTATTTTGCAGGTGTTAGTTAGATTTCTACTTTTCCTTTTCATGTAAAATTTGTATATTTAGGATTTTGGAATGATTTGTTATGGGGATTAGGATGAACATTGGTCATAAGATCTTATCTTATGAACCATGTGTGAAGCTTTAGCATCTCCACCATCAACCATCAAAGGAACAAAGAAAAAAAGAAGAAGAAAGAAAGAAGAATAAAGCTTGAAGACCCCCCCATAATGAATTCCTTTGCTTAATTGTAATTCAATTCATTTGTAATCCGGGTTGTATAAGGGTAGAGCTCGGCTACCCATATTTGATATTTTTGGGTTTGTGCGGTGGTGCCCAACCACAAACAACCATTTATTCTTTTTGCGATTAGCTTTATAAATTGTTTGATGATTTTGTTTAGCTTTTGCATTAAGTGACATGATTTTACTAGTTTCTTCCTTGCTTTATGTATGGCCTGGATGTGGATTAGGCTCTTTAGGAAAAATAAATCTTTTACCCAACAATTAAAATTAAAATAAAATAACTCATAACCTCACCTAAAGCTTAGGATTAAAATCAAGATAAAATTAGCAACCCAGCTGGATGAGCATTTCTTTATAATATCATGCACAAATGCATCTTATTTCACTCTTGATTGGAGGGCCACCTTCTTTAGAGAACTCGCTTGACCTTTGAGGGCCATGGTGGAAACTCACCTCTACTTCTCGTTGATTTTGGCCAATAATCGATTTCTCATGCATTAGTCATAAAATCCTATTATCAGTCAAAATAATTGTCCAAAAATAAAATAAAATTTTGAAATGCATTAGATTTAGGTCATTTGAAGCATCCTTTACATGATCCCAGTCTCTTTAGGGAGTGAGTTTAAGGACTTAGTCTCTTTCTAAATAAAAAAAACCTAGCTATCCTGCATAAGCATAAAGACTTGCTTACATGTATTTAAAATTATAGGAGGAGTTAGTTGGTGGCCACCCCCAGGTGGTTGTAAGACCAAGCTGTCAGGTGGTTTGTCCTTTCTTGTGGAGGCAAACCAACTAACCACTTTTCACCTTTGATTTAGGTTGTGCTTCCGGCCCTCACCAATGCTCCATAGATTTAGGTCTGAAGTTGCTTCTCCCCTTTCTAGGTCATAAGCATAATTCCTCACTTCTTAGGCATTTCCTTAATCTTGTGTTAAGGAATCTTAAGTCCTAAAATTCTAACCAAAAATATAACTCGAACAAACTAAGTCAATCTCTAAATGTAAAGCCCAATTTTAAGATAGTTTGAGATGCTCGTTAGGTTTCCATGCATCGTGAGCATCTTCTACTTATTTCCCATTTTGGCTTCGATAATAACTCCCTCTTTTGATCAATCTCATTTGATCTTCAAACATAAACCAATTGATTGATAGTCCTTCCTATTGAAATCTTCAAAGACAACTATCATTTACCTTAATTAAGAGTTTTCCATAGGGATCCCATCCCTTATGATGTAATTAACTATGGGGGCTTGCCCCCGTAGGGAACTTAATGAACCCAGTTTAAAATAAACCCTGCTTTACTTTTCCATGTAAAGTAGGGGAAGAATCTCTAGTACATATGCAGACCCATCATCCTTAGGAGTCCTTATTGAGATGATTAGTTCCATTAAAGGGTAGTGACTTCTGTCTTTTAAGATAGTACATTATACCTTGATGACATATCCATTCACCTGAATAAGTACATCTGCGGATCTTCATGGCATCTTACCAAGACAAATTTTTATAGAGGGTGTTGCCTCTTTCATTTCTCACCAACATATTTGAAAGGTGACTCCCTCTATACGAATATTTATCCACAGTCGCCTTAGATGGTTTGGCCATATAAAGTGTCGACCCTCTGATGATCTAGTTAGGAGAGTAGAGGCATTAGATTTGCCTTATGTTAAGAAAGGTAGAGGTAGACCTAAAAAGACTTGGTTAAGATGTATGTGACCTTAGTATACTTGAATTAAATGAGAATTTAACACATAATACAACATAATGGAGACGAAGGAATCATGTAGATGACCCGACTTAGTGGGATAAAGGCTTGTTGTTTTTGATAAGAAGTATAAAAATAATTTTATTTTAATAAAATTAAATAAGAATTTGATATTTAATAGACAAATAATGAAATAAAGGATATTATTGTTGTAGTAGCATGTAAATGTTCTATAAATATATAAATATTGGTATTATAAATTAATAAGAATGCATAACTTTCGATCATCAGCCAGTCCTCCATTGGAGAAAATATTACGTATGGAGTTTGAATGTAGCTCTACATTCAGATGCCAATCAGATTTGGATATGTGTCAAAGCTTAAATTATTGAATTTTTACTTTTACCTCATGGTAATGGTAGGACCTGATGCCATTAACGTGATCGGGACCCAACCCGGCCCATTAAAATAATGGGATTGCACTGAACGTCATTTCTGAGTGTGGTTGGACATCATTTCCAAGTGCAAGATAAATTTAAGTATTTTTATTTTTGTACTAAGTTCATTTGTGTAGAGATTGTATCCAGCTCCCTCCCGACGTGCATCACTACAAGCATCCAATAATCCTCCAGGGTTGTGTTAATTCTCGGGCATTAAAATTCAAGGTAATATCTCATCTTCTCCATCGAAATGACTCCATGAGGTATTATTTTAGTCATTCTTGAACTTTAGATATTTTAGAGTTTTCACATCTATTTTTGACTGTTAGCATCTCATCTCCTCCATCAAATATGACTATATAAGGTATTTTTCTAGACTCTTTTCAAGCTTAGAGCCTTTACCTCAGTACATTTAGTATAGCCAATGTTGTACTATTTTATTTTATGTTTATACAGTAATGTATTGAGATTTATGATATCAAATTTATTTTTTAAGTAATTTTAAATTATTTTGATGGGCAGTGAGGTCAAATGACACCATTTTTCTAGTAGTACAATCTGTACACTTTGGAGTGTACTCCTTTTTGATAAGTATTGCAGCATGTACTCCCCGATTTAGGTTTTAAGCGGTATGGAGTGCCTTTCAAAAGGATTTGAGTAGTTTTGTATGTGCTTTTCAGGAGTACAATCTATACACTCTTGAGTGCACTCCTTTTTTTAAAATTTAAATGATGGGGGATTTCCAATTATGGATCTAAATAGTTTTTTAAGTTATTTTGAGTTCTTTCTAAGAGGATTTGAGCTATTTTCTATATGTTTTTCAAGGGTACTTTAAAGTACTGTGGGACTTCCAATTATGGATCTAAATAGTATTATAAGCTATTTTGAGTTCTTTACAAGAAGATTTGGGATATTTTCTATCTATTTAGGAGGAGTACAATCTGCACACTCTAGAGTGTACTCCTTTTTTTAAATTTTAAAGCACTATAGGACTTCCAATTATGGATATAAATGATATTATAAGCTATTTTAAGTTTTTTCCAAAAAAAAATTTGGGATGTTTTCTATCTGTTTAGGAAGAGTACAATCTGGACACTTGAGAGTGTACTCCCTTTTCTAATTTTAAAGCACTATAGGACTTCCAATTATTGATCTAAATGATATTATAAGCAACTTTGAGTCATTTCTATGAGGATTTGGGTTGTTTTCTATCTAATATTCAGGAGTACAGTCTATACACTCTATAGTGTACTACTTTTTTAAAATTTTAAAGCACTATGGAACTTCTAATTATGGATCTAAATGGTACTCTAAGTTATTTTGAGTTCTTTCAAAGAGGATTTGGGATGTTTTCTATCTATTTTTTAGGAGTATAATATGTACACTCTAGAGTGTACTCCCTTTTTTTAATTTTTAAAGCACGATGTACTTTCCAATTATGGACCCATATGATATTGTAAATTGTTTTGAGTGCTTTCCAAGAGGATTTGGGTAATTTTGGTTCATTTTTCCAAGTGTGCAATCTGTACACATTAAAGTGTACTCCCTTTTTTTAAAAAATTTAAATGATGGGGGACTTCAAATTATAGATCCAAAAGGTATTATAAGTTGTTTTGAGTTTTTTCAAGAGGATTTGAGCTATTTTCTATCTATTTATGAGGAGTACAATATCTATACTCTGGAGTGTACTCTCTCTTTTTTAAAATTTAAATGATAAGGGACTTCCAATTATGGATCTAATTGGTATTATAAGCTGTTTTGAGTTCTTTTCAAGAGAATTTGGGCTATTTTTTATTTATGTTTCACGAGTACAATCTGTACACTCTAGAGTGTACTCTATTTTTAATTTTAAAGCACTATCAGACTTCCAATTATGGATCTAAATGGTATTATAAGCCTTTCAATAGGATTTAAGTCAGTATTTTTTAATTTTTCAGAGTGTACAATATGTACACTCTAAAGTGTACTCCTTTTTTTTAAATTAAAATAATGTGGGACTACCTAATTATAGATTTGAATGACATTATATGTTACATGGAGTGCCTTTCAATAGGATTTGAGTAATTTTTTTCAGCTTTTCAAAGTGTATAATCTGTACACTCTAGAGTGTACTCCTTTTTTTAAAAAAATCTAAATAATGTGGGACTACCTAATTATGGATCTGAATGACATTATATACTACATGGAGTGCCTTTCAATAGGATTTGAGTTAATATTCTTCAATTTTTTAGATTGAATCATCTGTACACCCTAGAATGTATTCCCTTTTATTTTAAATTTAAATAATGTGGGACTACCTAATTATGATCTGAATAACATTATATGTTGCATGGTGTCTTTCAATAGGATTTGAGTTTTTTTTTTTTTAGTTTTCCAGAGTGTACAATCTGTACACTCTAGAGTGTACATATTTTTTTAAATCTAAATAATGTGGGACTACCTAATTATGGATCTGAATTATATTATATGCTGCATGGAGTGCCTTTCAATAAGATTTGAGTACTTTTCTTTTAGTTTTTGAGAGTGTACAATTTGTACACTTGTGGTGTTTATTTTTGGATATGGGACACCACGCAGATCTTAAGGGGTACTTATTGAAGTGATTGGGTATGAAATTAAGGTATGATGTACTATCCCAAAAGATAGAAACATCACCCTACAATAGATCTAATCACCTAATAAGGACTCCTAAGGCATAATGGATCTTCAAATATACTAGAGATCTTTTCCCTATGTTACATGGAAAAGTAAAATAGGGTTTATTTTAAGCCAGGTTCATTAGTTCCCTATGGAGACAAGCCTCCATATTTAATTACATCCTAGGAAATGAAATTTTCTAAGAACACTCTCGATTAAATTAGGCAATTATGGTTTCTAAAGATTTCAAGGCTAGACTATCAAAAAATTGGTTATATTTGGAAGATCAATTGGGAAAGTCCAAGGAGAAGACTTATTTTTGGAAGCCAAAAGGAATAAGTAGGAAATGCTCATGATATTCTGAAACCTAGTGAGCATTCCTATCTACCATATAGTTGGGCTTTATATTTTTGAAAGTGAGGAGAATTATTTTATTTGAGTTAAAATTTTATTAGATTACTAGGGCTTACAATCCATCAACACAAGATTGTGAAAATACCTAAGAGGTGAGGATTTATGCTCGTAGCTTGAAGGAAATAACTACTTCAGATCCTAAATCTATGGAGCTTTAGCACGAGCTAAAACATGACCTAAATCTAAGCAAAAAATGGACATAATGGTTTACCTCCATAAGAGAGAGTAAACCCGTCTGACTACTGGACTTATAACCGCCTTGAGTGGCCACCAGTTAACACCTCCTACACTTTGAATCCATGTAGTCTGGTCTTATGCATTACAAGATAGCTAGGATAGTTATTTAATTTGAAAGAAACTAAAGTTCTAAACCCACTCCCTAAGAGACTACAACATGAGCGGTATGAGCATATGACTTAATCTAAAATGCAAATCTTTTCAAATTTTATTATTTTTCACTTATTCATTTTTGACAAAGGCTTGGGATTTCTTTATGCCTAAATGCATGATGAAACAAGGTTATTGGCTAAATAAACAAGAATAAGGTGTTCTCCACCATAAGGGCAGGTCAAGCATTCCCCTATCGTGAAAGGATGGAGATCCCTCATATTCAAGGAAGAAGGAATATGATGTGTGATGTGAGGCATACAACATATAGCTAAGAGATTGTTAAATCTTTGAATTATCTTATTTAAAACTTAGGCTTTATGATGAAGTTATGAGTCAATTAAAATTTAATTATAAGTGATTAGTTGGGCAGAAAAATTAATCTTTATCCTAAGAGTGTACCATATCCAGGCCACACATTAAAACATCAAACATTAAGAAACTATGAAAAGCATGTCATTCTAATGCGCAATCTAAACACAACATCAATCAGACATGTATAATTTCATAAAAGAATAAAAGGCCAGTGCGGTCGGGTTCCATCGTACACCCCAAAAAGAGAAAATATGGGTAGCTGTGATCTACCCTTATATAACCCTTATTACAAAATAATGCATGCTATGGGGGGTCATCTTTTCTTCATTTCTTCATGCCCTCCTTCTCTTCCTTTTGATTTGATTTGCTCGAAAGGCATCACAGGGCACCCCCAGAACTAAGCATTATAGCCACTACTCATCCTAATCCACCTAGCACTAATCCTAATTCCTATTACAAAATTACATTTTATATGAAAAAATAAATCTAACTACACCTGTAAAATAGAGGTTAGCCAAACATACATTCGATTCTAAGCAGTTATATCATAATTTGGACTTAGCACCCAGCACATGGGTAACCAAGACCACCTGTCTTAATTTGAATTATGCTTAGGGGCATAAGCAACCTGCAAGCAAAGTATTTATATTTATTTTTACAGTGACCCCTTAAGCACAATCTTCTGCATAAAATAATATTATACTATCAACAGCCTAACATTCAGTCTACGATCCACATTCCTAACATGCAGTCTAAAACATTACATCACAAAATTAAACACAACATCATACATACAATCAACATATTGACCAAACCTAAATCTAGGGTCGGTGACCTAGTATTATAGTGTTTGTGAAATTAAATCAAATTGATTATGTATTAAATTAATGAGAGTTTATCTTACTTTAATTTAATTTGATGTGATTAACCTTATTAGTTTATGGGTTTGCTTAGGTCTAATGTGATTAACTTAATTATATAATTAGTTTAATTAAGAGGTGTGATTAAATTAATTATTAGATTAGTTAAGTGTTTGATTTAAGCTTAATTTAAGAATTAGTTTTAATATGATTTATTTAAATCAATTTGATTTATTAAGATGATGGATTAATTCATTAAGTTTGCATTAATTAGATGCTTAATTAATTAGATTTGATTAAAGATAATTAAATTTTAAATTATTAGATTAATTAAAGTATTATTTAATTAAAAATTAATGACTTAATTGCCCACATGTGAGTGATTTGATTTAATATATTTACTTAAGTATTTTTAATTAAATTTGATTGATTAAAAGATTATTATTATTATTATTATTATTATTATTTGATTAAATTAAATGAATTACTTGTTTATTTTTATTTCAATTAAGTTTGATTATTTATTATTAGAGTTTTATTTGATTTCATTCATTTATTATTTTATTAAATTTCATTTAATACTTTAATTATGAGTTTATGTTTTATTTAGTTATTAGGTTTATATATTAATTATCTTATTCCAAATGGATTGGTTTAGATGTGATTTAGTTATCTATTAATTTGATTATGTTTACCTTAGCTTCATTTGGTTTAATCTGATTAATATTCAGTGATTAGCTAGGATGAATTAGATTTATAATTAATTTGATTTAGAGTTTAATGATTAATCAATGTTTAATTTTTTTTATTAAGTGATTTTATATGATTAAGATTTAATGTTTGATATAAGTTTAATTAGATTAGTTTTGTTTATATTAAAGTTTCATTAATTTATTTAATTATGAGTTTAATTTGAAATTCAATCATTTAATTGAGTTTCATTAATTTAAAAAGTTTTAAGTTTATGTTTAATTTAATTTCATATGAAGATAATGTGATATTTTTTTGATTTGAGGTTTTATTAACAATCATTTAAGTGTTATGTTATTTTTGATTTTTGATTTAACTTTTGAATTATTATGAGTTTAGTTTTAATTAATTTTTTAATTTATTAAATCTTAACCCTAAGTATTTATTTTAGTTTTATTAAGCTACAGAAGATCATATTATTTTATTAAGGATCTTAGATGTTAGTTGAAGTGATTTAAGCTAATTTAAAGATTTTTTAAATTTTTTGGATTTTTATTTAATTTAATTTATTAAAATAGACAATATGAGCTTCAAAATTTGATATCTCCCAATACAGAAGTTCTTTTGACTTGAATTTTTTGTGGTAGGTGTATTTTTACCTTAGTTTTAATCCTTAATAATTTCAGAGCAATCTCATGTGTATTTTTAGTTTAATTAATGAAATTTGATTTTACTAACTACAAAATTAAGCTCATAATACCTAATCAAATTAGGGATTTTGGTCTCATTGGATTCCCCTTAGAAAGATAAATCCAACGAGCCCTTATTTGTGATTTTGCATTGAGTATTTTATTTTTTATGAAATTTTGAAGTTTCAGTTAATTTAAATAATTTTTAAAATAAAAAATATCTGATTTTCTTACTTAACCCAGTCAGCTCCATGCGGCGCTAACTAGGCCATGCATTTCCACATGGCTCGCGGTGACACAAGGCATAACGCGATTAGCTGGCATGGTACTAACATGATAAATGAGTAGGAAACCAGTGAGGACGGTGCATTTTTGATCTGACGATCCAGATCAAATCTCATAATTGAGGGCTGAATCAGAGGTCTCATCCCAATGTCCTTATTGAGGATCGATGGTGGGCGGTTGTCATCCTCCCAAGAAATGAAGTGACTAGAACGTGGAAATTGCAAAACCAACAGGCTGAACAAAAATCACATATTTGATGGAATAGGGTCTGTTCGGGCTCGATTTCACGTCGATTCTTGCCAAAAAAAACTTCAATTTTTGCATTAGGATTGTTCAAAATAAAAGATGTAATAGATATCTAAGGAAAATTCCTAAAATTGTGCAGGAATCATCACAAATAAGAGATCCTACGGCCGGCTACGGGAGTTGAAAATTACCTCATTGAGGATGATTTTTGACAGTGGAGACGATTCAAACACACTCTTGGATACAAGATGAAGCTTTGGAATGAATTTAGACTCTTATCTTGCCTTTGAATGTTGTAATCATGAATCTCCGCCACACTTCACCGAAATCCACTCAGATTTAATGGTTTTCCAATGAAAGGAAGTGGGGAATGAGTTTCTCTTGCTTGTTGGAGTTCCTAGAACTTGTCTAATGAAACAATCTGAATCCTTTTAGTGCCTTTTTTCTCCCTTCCTTAATGGTGGTTGAAAATCACCATTAATAGTGATGAGGAGATGGTTGGGTGGCCATGGCTAATTGGAGACTTTGGATTTTATCTACCAAAGTCCTCTCTTATGGCTGTGAGGTCAGTCTCAATCAATGCAAGAGATGTGGAGAATTGGATGAAGGGATTTTGCAAGATTTGGTTCTCCCTCTCTCTCTCTCTCTCTCTCTCTCTCTCTCTCTCTCAATTTTTTGATTTAAATTCATTTAAATCCAAATTGAGCTTAATGAGTTAAATGATCTGATTAACCTATTTGAGATTTTATTTGATTTAAATTTGCTTAGTTTTATGTTTATGTCTATTCATTTGATGATTTTGAGCCTTTAGAGTGATTTAATTTGGATATTTTTTGTTTGTTGACTTTTGACTTAATTGGGCCCACATGGGTCAACTCTAGGTCAAGTGACCTATTTGTCATTTTGAACCTCATTTTGAATTTATTTTTGAGTTTATTTATGTTTATGTATTGATTGTTTTTGATATTTAATTGATTTAATTTAATTTTATTTGGACTTAGGTGATTTTGAACTTATAAGGGTAAATTGAGTTAATCAATCCAATTATCTCAACCCAAGCTCAATTAGATTTAGATTTCAATTCAAATATATTTGGTTTAGATTTATGTTGAGTTTCATTAAATTTGGGTATAATCTGAGTTTTGGCAAGGAGGAGCATGAGCTATTGGGATAAGTCACCTTGGGTCTTAAGGCTTAGCCTAATTCAATGGAAAACCTCTTAAAGTCTCTAGGTTCAGGTTTAGTGTTCACTTAGCCACTAGAAGTGTCCTATGACTAAGAACTATTAGTGTCTAGAAGACTCCTAGACTTATGATGGAAGATTGAATCCTCACTCTAAAAGTGAGGTCAACAACAATCTAGTGTGTACTCCCTTTTTTTAAATCTAAATAATGTGGGACTACCTAATTATGGATCTAAATGATATTATATGCTGCATGGAGTGCCTTTCAATAGGATTTGAGTAATTTTTTTCAGTTTTCCCTTTTTTAAAAATCTGAATAATGTGAGACAAGCTAATTATGGATATAAATGACATTATATGCTGCATGGAGTGCCTTTCAACAAAATTTGAGTAATTTTGCTCAATTTTTTCATTTGTACAATATGTACACTCGAGAGTGCACTCATTTTTTTAAATTTAAATGATGGAGGGCTTCCAATTATGGATCTAAATGATATTATATGCTGTATGGAGTGCTTTTCAAGAGGATTTGGGATGTTTTATATCTGTTCTTCAAGAGTATAATCTATACACTCTAGAGTGTACTCCATTTTTTTTAAATTTAAATAATGTGTGAATACTTAATTATGAATCTAAATGATATTATATGTTGCATTAAGTGCCTTTCAATATGATTGGAGTAATTTTACTTTAGTTTTAAGAGTGTACAATTTGTACACTCTAGAGTGTACTCTCTTTTTTTAAATCTAAATAGTGTGAGACTACCTAATTATGGATCTAAATGGCATTATATGCTGTATGGAGTGCCTTTCAATAGGATTTGAATGAAATTAAGAGTATTCCATCAGTTTTGGTCCAGTTTTCCAAGTTTACAATCTATACACTCTAGAGTATACTCCCTTTTTTGAAGTTAAATAACGGGGGACTACCTAATTATAGATCTGAATGATATTATATGTTGTATGGAGTGCCTTTTAATAAGATTTGAGCTATTTTATATCTATTTTTTGGAATACAATATGTACACTCTAAAGTGTATTCCCTTTTTTGATTGGTTTTCCACTGTATACTCCCCAATTTTGGATCCATATGACATTATAAACTGCTTTATATTAAATTAAGAGTATTCCAATAGTTTTTAACTATTTTGTAGGAGTACACTTTGTACACTATCGAGTGCACAACTTATTTTTTAAATTTAATAATGGGGGACTAACTTAAATTATGGTTTAAAATGATATTATGTGTTGTATGGAGTGCTTATCAGGAGGATTATATGATGTTTTTAATATGCTGAATTTAGAGTTTTAGTTTATGTAATATGTTGGATTTTATGACTGCACACAGTTGTACAAAACTAGTACACTCGGAAATCAATAGTCATCATAAATCATAGTACAATAGTTGATCTTCAAAGTATAACATTATAACAATAGAGTAAAATACTTACTTACAAACTGAACTTAAAATAATTAGACATTTATTTGAATATGGTGAAAATTTTCTATAAGGGGAGTCGCCTTTCAAATCTGTTGGAGAAAAGAAAGAGGAACCCTTACAAAAATTCATCTTGGTAAAATGCCACGCAAATTTGCAGATGTACTTATTTAGGTGATTGGATACGTCATCAAGGTATAGTGTACAATCTCGAAAGACAAAAGTCACTACCCTTTAATGGAACCAATCACCTCAATAAGGACTCCTAACGATGATGGGTCTACATATGTACTAGAGATTTTTCCCCTACTATGCATGGAAATGTAAAGTAGGGTGTGGTGAAAAATTTTCTAATAGGGAGTCGCCTTTCAAATCTGTGGAGAAAAGAAAGAGGAAACCTTATAGAATTCATCTTGGTAAGATGTCACACATATCCACAGATGTACTTATTCAGGTGATTAGATACGTTATCAAGGTATAGTGTACTATCTCGAAAGATAGAAGCCACTGCCCTTTAATGGAACAAATCACCTCAATAAGGACTCCTAAGGACAATGGGTCTGCATATGTACTAGAGATTCTTCCCCTACTTTACATGAAAAAGTAAAGCAGGGTTTTTGTTTTAAATCGAGTTCATTAAGTTCACTATAGGGGCAAGCCCCCATAGTTAATTACATCCTAAGGGACATGAACTCTTAGGAAAACTCTCTCTCGATTAAAGTAAATGATCATTGTCTCTAAAGATTTCAATAAGGAAGGACTATCAATCGATTGGTTTATGTTTGAAGATCAAATGGGATTGATCAAAAGAGGGAGTTATTATGGAAGACAAAAATGGGAAATAAGTAGGAGATGCCCACGATGCTAAGAAACCTAGCGAGCATCTCAAACTATCCTAAATTTGGGCTTTACATTTTAGAAATTAATTTTATTTGTTTGAGTTGTATTTTTGATTAAAATTGTAAGACTTAAGATTCCTTAACACAAGATTAAAGAAATACCTAAGAGGTCAGGAATTATGCTTATATCCCACAAAGGGGAAAAGCAATCTCAGAACTTAAACCTAAGGAGCTTCAACGAGGACCGGAAGCACAACCTAAATCTAAGCGAAAAGTGAGTAATTAGTTTGTCTCCATAAGAGAGGATAAACCACCCGACTGCTTAGACTTACAACTGTCTGGGGTGGCCGCCAACTAACTCCTCCTACGATTTTAAATACATGTAGGCAAGTCTTTATGATTATACAAGATAGCTAAGCTATTTTTATTTAGAAAGAGACTAAGTCCTTAAACTCACTCCCTAAAGAGACTAGATCGTGTAAAGGGACATGCTTCAAATGACCTAAGATCTAATGCATTTCAAATTTTATATTATTATTTTTGGATAATTATTTTGACTCAAGAAAATAGGATTTTTATGACTAATGCATGAGAAATCATATCATTGGACAAAATCAGTGAGAAGTTTAGGAGGTGAGTTTCCACCACAACCCTCAAAGGTCAAGTTGGGTTCTCTGGCAAAGGTGAAAGATTTCCAATCAAGAGTGAAATAAGATGCATTTGTGTATGATATTATAAAGAAAAGCTCATCCAGCTAAGGGGTTGATAATTCTTTTATCTTGATTTTAGTCCTCAGCTTTAGGTGAAGTTATGAGTTGTTTATTTTTAATTTGAATTTTTAAGTTGGGTAAAAGATTTATTTTTCACTAAATAGCCTAATCCACATCTAAGCCATGCATAAAGCAAGAAAAAAACTAGGAAAAGTGTGCCACTTAATGCAACAAGCTGAACAAATAATCAATCCATTTATAAAGCTAATCATAAAATGAATAAATTATCGTTTGTGGTCAGGCACCACCGCACAAATTTGAAAATATCAAATGTGGGTAGCCGAGCTCAACCCTTATACAACCTAGATTACAAATGAATTAAATTATAATTTAAGCAAAGGAATTCATTGTTATGGGGGACTTCAAGCTTTATTCTTCTTTCTTCTTTCTTCTTTTCTTTTCTTCTTCTGGTTCCTCCTTTTGGATGGTTGGTAGGTGGATGCTCTAAGGTTTCACATGGTGCATAAGATGGGATCTTATGACCAATGTTCATCCTAATCCCCATAACAAATTACTCCAAAATCATAATTATACAAATTTTTACATGAAAAGGAAAAGGGAAATCTAACTAACACCTACAAAACAAAAGGTTAGTTAAATCACACCACACAAATACCAAGCATGTATATTAGACTTAGCACCCCACAAATGGGTGACTAGGTCCACCTGGCCTATGGATTATGCAAAGGGTTATAAGCACCTGCAAGCAAGAAGAAATTATATTTTTATTTATGATAGCGCCTCTTAAGCACAATCCCTTACAGAAAAGAATAGTTATGCTAAGAAAGTCCTACCATTCATTCTATGAGCATACACCCTAACATCTAGTCTAAAACATAGATCAAAAATAAAAACATTACATCAAACATTGCACCAACCTAACCTAAAGCTAGAAGTGGTGACTTAGGCTAATGTGTGTGCTTTGAAGGTATGTGTGATATGCTTAGCTATGACTTTAGGTTTAAATTTTCTAAGTGTGAGGTGCATAAACTTAGAGGAGGGTTTCATTTAAGTTGTTTAAGTATTTTGATTTATTTTTATTTCATGTTTTAATTTGGTTTAATTGAAACCTATAATTAATTACTAAGTTATGAAGAGAGGGAAAGAGAAGAGAACTTCTCTTTCCTTCCCTAATCCTCAAGTAATTTCTAAGGTAAGTTCACATTTTAATTTCATTTAGGTGAATGTTTTGATTACATGTTTTAATCAATCTTAAGTTTAGATGAACTCTAAACAAACCTATTCGAAAAGAAATGCATTTTAAGATTAAATAAAATGAATTAAAATTCACATAACACACATTATTTCAACTATTTCCCAACATATATAACATGCATATGGATGGACCCTAAGCATATCTATACGTGCAAATGATAGTAGTTAACACACTTTATGATGCATGCTAAGTAATCCATTTAAAAAAATTTAGAAGTTAAACATGTATCATTTTCTTAAGTAGAAAAGGTTTTTTTTATCCAAAATTTCACATACATGCATGAAAGTAAGAAAGGCATAAGTGAGTACAATGCCATTGTTGACCAGAGGTGTAAGGTACAAGACCCACTTAGGGCTACTTAAAGCCTCACAACCTTGGGGTTATCCAGACTAATATACCACTTTCCTTAAATACAAACATGCATATGAAAGAAATCAAGTACAAAAGGAAGATGCAAAAGTTGTTTAATGGATTTGTTTTGTTTATCCAATTTATTCATGCAAGTGTAGGCAATCCTTCTTTGATGATAGCATAGGGATGAATAGGGTATAGAATTAAGTAAGTGTTGGGTTCTTTTCAAATGAACCCTACATCTTACCAACTCCTATTCAAAATTATGCTAACATAAGAAAGAAAGAAAGGCTACATTAAACATGACTTTATAATCTATCACATGCAAGCTTATAATTAAGATATGAATAGCACACTTTCAGATTTGATGTTTCATTTATAAGTTTCAAAAATATTTTGGATTTAGTAGTGATAATAGCCACTCATATTTTACTTTATCCAACACATGCACATTTGACATAAAGTAAACAATTTCATTTTAAAATTTGAAATATGAAATTATGAATGCACGAATCACATGACATACAACTTAACATGTTGGGAAAGATCCAAAGCAATGAAAGCATATGAACAAACTCACTTTACTTAAATCCTAAAGAAATTCTTAAGGAATAAGAAAATT
This sequence comes from Cymbidium sinense, assembly GCA_021442155.1. NCBI lineage: Eukaryota > Viridiplantae > Streptophyta > Magnoliopsida > Asparagales > Orchidaceae > Cymbidium > Cymbidium sinense. Next base: position 117,970,211 of record CM038220.1, on the reverse strand, counting down.
TAGATAAATTAAAGTGAATTTTAAATTGATTTTTATTTAGTTTAAAGTTTGATTTAATTTTGAAAAGGTGAGATGAGTTTTCTATTTCTAACCCATTCCAACATATGTTTTGTGTTCTTATTTACTTTTTAGATAATTAAATCTATTTTTAAGCATTGGTTAGGTTAAGGTATGAATTAAGTGGCTTAATTAACCCTTACCTACACCACCTTAGAAAAATTAACTAAGTAATTATGATCCAATGAGATGACATAAAACCCACAAGGTATTTCAATTTGTAATGCTCCTAATAATGAAAAGGCTTAATGCAATTTGGCTCATAATTAAAAGTTAATTAAGTTAAGGGGTTTAGCTTAAGTACTTTTAAAACACCCCTTCACACTTATGAAAAGGGATTTTAATTTCCTTAATTGAACTTAGGCTATTAAATAACCAAGCATCTACCCAAGGTAGATTAATTAAGTTTTAGAACTTTTTAGAATTTTTGAAAATTATTTAAAGGGATAATTAAAGAGTTAACCCTTAATTAAGAGAGGATTAAGGAGAGAATAGAGGGTTTGGGGAATAGCTTAGAGGAAATGCCCAAAAAATATTCCATAAATTCCCTACTCACTGGATCTAACCTTAATCAACCTTAATCATAAGGAAAATCCACTAATTATACCTTAATTATCTTTATTATATGAATGAGGTAATTAGGGAATGAAATAGCCATTTCTCTAATTAAGCCCTCAATAAATCTCAAGAAAATTAGGAGAGGCAGAGGTCATCCCCTAAAATAAACCTTAGAAGTTTGAGATTAATTGATGACTTAATTAAAGAGTAATTTGCTAATTAAGATTCCCAAAGAAACCCAAATTCAAAGAAAAGTGGAATTCAAAATACATTGAAAACATTTTTTAAATATTCTAGATGAAATTATCTTTCCCTAAATTTTTCCTTTTATTTTTCTAATTTTTTCTATAAGAGTTATGAATTTTGAAAGTTTTCTAAATTTATTTGGAATTAATTAATACTCTTAACTAATCCCTACTTAATACCACCTCACGGTGCGACGTGTGGCGGCGGCGGTCAGTGTACTTTACATGTGTCATGCCGTGAGGGGACAACTTAAGTTATCACTTCACAAAGGCAGCGGCAGCACATGCGCTAATATCCTTGGCCATCCAATCAAAGAATGGATGGCTAAGGATTCACCTACGGCTTAAAATAGATAAAAGATTTCTAAAACATGCTAAATAATCTCAACCATCCATCTAAAAAGTACGGATGGACGCTGAGATGAGTTAGGAGAGGCAGAGGTCATCCCCTAAAATGAACCCTAGAAGTTTGAGATTAATTAATGACTTAATTAAAGAGTAATTAGCTAATTAAGGTTCCCAAAGAAACCCAAATTCAGAGAAAAGTGGAATTCAAAATCCATTGAAAATATTTTTGAAATATTCTAGATGAAAGTATCTTTCCCTTAATTTTTCCTTTTATTTTTCTAATTTTTCTATGAAGAGTTATAAATTTTGAAAGTTTTCTAAATTAATTTGGAATTAATTAATACTCTTAACTAATCCTTGCTTAATACCACCTCACGGTGCGATGTGTGGCGGCAGCGGTCAGTGCGCTTTACATGTGTCGCTTTGTGAGGGGACAACTTAAGTTATCACTTCACAAAGGCAGCGGCGGCACATGCGCTAATATCCTTGGCCGTCCAATCTTTGATTGGACAGCTAAGGATTCACCTACAGTTTAAAATAGATAAAGGATTTCTAAAACATGCTAAACAATCTCAACTGTCCATCTAAAAAGCACGGATGGACAGTTGAGATGAGCCAAGTTCTTCCCTGAGGATTAATGGAGACCATCCATGATCCAAGGGGAGATCTGAGCCCAATCTATCATGGAATCACACAAGACTCAACCCACACCATCTAGGCATAATTACCAACCTATCCAAAGGTTGATTTCTCATGTAATGAAAATTTCTTTCATAAAGGACCAACACCTATCAAGCTATGTGTCTGGAAAATTACATACCTCCCCAGAGGTGATCACCGGTGGTGCTCGAGCTCGATGATGTAGCTTCATCTAGTGGAGATGAAGCTCTATTGAAAGTTTCAAGCCTTGGGGTTGAGTGGATCTTCCTATGGACCAACACCACTTGATCCTCCTTGCGTCTTTGATCCAATTGAGGCTCTCCTTACTGTGGGAACTCAAATGGATGCTTGGGTGCACTCAAATTGGTCCTTAGATGAAGAGTATAGAAGGATTTGAAGTAACTTTGAGTGTGGAGAAAGTTGAAGATTCAAAGGAGCTCCCCTATTTTTCAATGGAGAAAATTGAGAAAAAGCAATTTTAAATCCTCTTAGAGGCTTAGCTCATGATTGCTAACTCTCTCTCAATCTGAGAGTGTAGTGAAATTTCATTGAATTAGGGAGAATATATCTCCCCCTATGGCAATCGGATGGCCGAGCATAAGCTTACCATTTTGATCTAATTGACCATATGGAGTGAGTCGTTTAGGTTGTTAGATCATTGCACATGGCCAGTTTGATCCCTTGAGTGGAATTCCAACCTCCCATGTGCATCAAATTGAGCTTAGGAGTGAGTTTGAAAATTAAATTTTGCCATAGGTGGTCGAGCTTGGTCTATGTGCCAAATGTGCTGACTCAAACCCATTAGGTTCAGTGCATCACTCATCACTAAGTCCCCTTGAGCTTTTAGAAAGCCTCAAGTGATTGTGAAGAGGGTATGACCAAAATACCCATGGGCTAGGCAAAAATTTGTTCTATGTCATAAGGGTAAAATGGTTATTTTGCTATTTTTTTTTTAATTTGGGTATGCTTGGTATGTTGAGAAAATAGGTTTGGCCAAGTTTCATTAGATTTGGAATCCATTTGATAGGGTTTGGCCCATGTTGACCCATTTAGGTTAAAATGGGTCAAGTTGACTAATTGGTCAAATTGGGTCAAACCAAGGGTTGGGTCAAGTTCATATGACCATTTGAAATGTTTTGGTGTCTTTCATTTGGTTCAATTTGGTATAGATTTGGTTTTGGCTCATATGACTCATTTAGGTCAAATGGGTCAAGTTGACCCATTTAACCCATTTGACCTATTTGAGGTAGGACAAGGGTAGGTTTAGGTTAGGTTAGTCATATGGAGTGGATTGGTATCTTTGTTTCCAATCAATTTGGGTTAGGTTCAATTTTGGCTCAACATGACCACTTTAGGTCATGTTGGGTCTAAGGTTAATTGGGCTAGGTTGGGTCTAGTTGGCAACTTGAGGCTTTCGTCAAATTTCACAAGTGATTTGGGATGGACTTGATGCATTGGTTTCAATCAATTTGGCTTAGATCAAGTTTTGACACATTTTGACCCTTTAGGTCAAAATGGGTCAACTTGGGTCAAGTGGGCCAATTGGGCTACGTTAGGCTCAAATGTTGATTTGGTCAAGTTCAAACATAGGTCATGAGTGAACTTAGATCAAATGTTTCAATCAATTTGGCCTATGGTAGATTTTGGCTATGTAAGGTTTATTTTTGGTTAAGTGTTCACTTGGTCAACCCTTAGGTTTGACCCAATTTGATTGATTGATCATCCCATGATGATTGTTGATCATAATGAGAGGGAAGTATGAGTTTGGTTCATTCCAATTTGGTTAGGATCAAAAGTTAGCTCATAAGAGTACTTTAGGTCAACTGAGCCTAAGTTGGTCAAATGACTTGGTCAAAGCTTGATTTGAAGTTGATTGAACTTGTATATGGACTTATGATTGAAATATAAATCCATTTACAAGAGGTTTGAAGTCAAATGAATTTTTATCCATTTAAAAATTTCATATTCAAAGGAAGAATATGAAGGGGTCTTGGATTTAATTTTTTATTTGGATTTTGACTATTTGATTGAAGTTTGGATTTATATATGAGCTCATGATTGTAGGATTGGTTGAACCATGAGAGAAAATCAAGGGTTTGGCTTGATTTGAAAGTGATTTGGTAAAGTTCAAGATTTTGGCTTGAAAAGCATAGATTTGATTTTGAATTGATTTGAGTTTGATTTTTGGAATTGGTTTTGATTTTTTGAATTTATATTTCATTTATATATGTGAATAGAAATGAAGATATAAATTGATCATGAGAAAATTTCAAGAGTTTGATAGAGTTTAATTGTCATTTGGGATAAATCCATTAAAGGGAATTTAAAGGATTTAAGGGAATTTTTAATTTGAAATTTAATTTTTTTTTTGGATTGGATTTGAATGATTTATATTTATATTTCATTTATATATGAGAATATAAATGAAAATATAAATAAGTATTGAGAAAATCCCATGAGTTTGAATGAGTTTGATCAATGTTTAGGTTAAATTCATTAATGGAAAAACTAAGGGATTTAAGGGAATTTCAAGGATTTTAAATTTGGAATTTAATCTGACGATTTGAGTTGATTGATTTATATGTATATTTCATTTATATAGGAGAATATAAATGAGAATATAAACAAGTTTTGAGAAAATCCCAAGGGTTTGAAGTGATTTGATCAAGGTTTAGAGTTGATTTTGGCTAAGTCCTTTAACGAAAAATTAAAGGGACTTAAGAGAATTTTCATAAATTGATTTGGAATTTTGATTTTGATTTGATGGGTTTGAATTTATATTTCATTTATAGATGAATATAAATGAGAATATAAATGGATCATGAGAAAATCTCAAAGATTTGAATAGGTTTGAATCATAGTTTTGGTTAAGTCCTCAAGGATGGGTTAAGGACTTGGAAAATTTGGACTTAGGAATTTTTGATGGATTTCGATCATGGGTTTCAATCATGGATTTCAATCATGGAATTGAATCATAGAATTGAATTGAGTTTGGAGAAAATTAAATAGAATTGATTTGGAGTCTGACTTGAAAGAAGGAAAGCAAGGAATGGTTTAAGCTAAAGGGTAGGAAATTTTCCTAACACCCTCTAAGGCATGACCTATTCCTATGGATAACTCTTCTAATTCTTCTAGGGCTAGGTTGGAGTGTCCACCTAATCACTAGATGTGTCTTAATACTAAGGAACTCTTAAAGACTAAGAGAAATCCTAAGCCTAAGATGGAGGTGTTGAGAGCTCATTCTAAAATTTAGGTCAACAAAGGGCACCCAATAGGTGTGGTGTGACTGATCAGGAACACCGCGTGTAATGGTGTTGACCAAAATGATCAACCACACTAAGAAATCATAAGCACTAATAGAAACTATCTATCCCTGACCCATGGGAAAGAAAGAATTCAGAGCTTAGTGCAATGTGGCTCTACTTATGTCGAAGACATAAGAGTGAGGGAAGAAATCAAATAAGGGATAGAGTGTGAACCTTCCACTAGGGAAGCAGGTTCAAGTCATCCACAAGGGGATGAAAGGTTTGATTTGATTGGAATCTTACTAAGGAGAAAAAGATTTGATTTATTCTACCAAGGAAGAGGGTTGAATTTATTTTAAATTTTGTTTGTTTGAATTTTTAGGATGAGCCTTGTTGATTTGCAATGGATTGTACTAAGTAGGAGCCATGGAGGCCAAGACCTAACTCAGATTTATCAAGCCAAATGGGTAGTCTACTAAGCACATAGTAGGACTAGCCAACCAAAGGGGATGCCTTTCGGTATGTAGCAGTTGTACTAGGAAGAAAGCATAGTAGACTTACATCCTCCAAGTAAGGACCAGTTGCTAGGGCTATTGGCAAGGCAACAGATTGAACCCGACCTAGGGCTGACTATTGAGTGAATGCCACTGGAGAACTGAAATCAACTCAAAGATAGTCAAGATTGATTTCATTTTTAGGTTTGTTTGATTATGATGGATCCCATAGGTTTGCGATGAACTGCACCGAGTAGGGGCCATGGAGGCCTAGACCTAACTCAGATTTACCAATTCGAAGGGATAAGTCTACGAACCATAAGGTAGGACTATCCAATAAAGAGAAGCTACCTTTTGGTACATAATGGTCAAGTCTTAAGAAGAAAGCACGGGGACTCACATCTTCTAGAGACAAGAAACCATTGGGGTAATCAGTTGCTTTGGGTAACAAATCAGACCTGACCTAGGGCTGACTATTGAGTGAATGCCACTGGGGGAAATTAAATTAGATTAAGAATAGTCAAGATTAATTTCATTTTTTAGATTTGTTTGATGGGTTACGTTGGTTTTTGATGGATCACACTGAGAAAGAGATTATAGAAGCTTAGACCTATCTCAGATTTACTAAACCAAAGGGAGTAGCTTCCCAGCTGATGGGAGAACTATCCAACCAAAGAAGTTCCTTTTGGTTTGTAATGATCAATTGAAGGGAATAAAGCTCGGGGACTCACATTTTCCACTAGAAAAGACTACTAGGTGATTGGTTTCTTTGGGCAACAAATCAAACCCGACCTGAGGCTACCCGTCAATTTACGATAATCATGCTAGAAAGAATGCATCATAGTCTTACATCTTCCAAATCAGAATGACTACCGAGGTAACCTGCTTATGGAAAATAGATGGAACCTAACCTAAGGGAGACTATGAAGTGAGTATCGACCCGAGGATTTATCTCAACTCAGGTAGTCAGGCCATTCCTATAAGGAGTTCTATTAACACTGCCCTAAAGAAAGGATGCCTACTTGGGAGAAGGGCTAATCCGCAAGAGAATTAATTTTGTTTATTTATTTTAGTTTGTTTGGTTTATTGGTTTTATCGTGGACCCTGTTAATTTGCAAGATATCAAATTGAGAAGGAGCTTATATCAGCTTAGACCTATCTCAGATTTATTGAACCAAGGGAGAATATATGCTTCTGCTGAACAGATTTTCCAATCACATGGGTGGCTACTATGAAAGAGGAACTATCTAATCCAGAAGTAACCTAGGTAATGTCTAAATGGGGTCGCAAAGCACTTGATCCAAATAGACTGCCCATAGGGGATGGGGCCAGTAAAGGCTTAATCCAACACCCTGGAGAAAATGACATGGCTAGTCATAAATTCAATAGGTATTCGGTGTCCAACTCAAGAAGAAAGAACGAGGACTCATATCTGCCCAAAGTAGTGTACTCACCGGGTGTGTCGCTGTCAACATAGCGAACATCAACCAACCTAAGGTGTCCGTCAGTTTGCAACAATCATCCTAGGAAGAAAGCTCGAGAACTCACATCCTCCTATAGCGGATCTAACTACTGGGATAGTATGTCTTCATCTCGACAGGTGCTGTCCAACCTAGGGAAACAACTGAGTGAATTCCACTGGGGGACTTAGATCAACTCAAAAGTAGTCAAGAGGAAAGGAGCCTCTAGGGAACTTACCCTAAATCTCAAATATACTCAACCTGGTTAGAACATGATGGCTAGTTTAATAAGAAAGCATAGGGACTCACATCTTCTTAATCGAAGTCAACATGAGGTAGCTTACTGATTGGGTAGTGAAGCATACCATACTAACAAGGTGCTCTTTGATTTACAAAGATCAAGTTAGGCAGCAAGCACGGGGACTCACATCCTCTAACAAGTGATCACTGGGGTGACATACTAGCGAGATAGCATGTAGACTCGACCTAGAGCAGCTAATGAGTGAGTGCCACAGGGGGCTTGCTCTCACATCAATTAGCATAAGATAAAAGATTTATGTTTATTATTGTGCATGTGCTAAAAAGAATAGGATGACTCTAGGTGACTCTTACACTTACCTTAAAACATGTTGGGGAATTACGAAATGATGCACCATATGACAACAAGAATTCCCACTAAGGAAGGATGCCGCTTGGGTTCTCTCACACCTATCTTAGTTATGCTAATCAAAATAGGATGCCTCTTGGGTTCTCTTACACCTATTCTAAAAGCATTAGGAGATTTTATTTGTGTTGTGAAAAAGGGATAAGATGCTATTGGGGGACTCTTACACTACCCTAAACACGTCACGGTGGATTCACAAGACAAGCAAGCAACACTTCGGAAGAAGAGAAGATTTGATGAATGGAATCAGATTTTGTTCTTTTTATAAATGATTATTTTCAAATAAGTTTTATTTCATGGGTAATATTTCTTTAGATAGAGCCCATTAATTGGAAGCATCGGGTGTTCCCCTTTATAATCAATAAGTTGATAAGATCCTCCTTGGTAGGCCTTCTCTATGACATACGGGCCTTCCCAAGTTAGTTCAAACTTGCCTCTCATCTTTCGATGGGCAACAATTGGTCTCTTTAGGACTAACAAAAGTTCTCCTACTCGAAAAGATCTATGATGGACCAGCTTGTTATTAGCTTGAATCATTTTGACTTTGTATAACTTGAGGCTCTAGCACGCCTGTAGGCGACTTTCCTCCAAACCTTCGAGCTCTTCTAACTATAAATTTGCATTCTGCTCTATAGTGATTTTTTTACCCAATGTTATCCTTAATGATGGGAGTTGAACTTCTAAAGGAAGAATGGCATCGGACCCATACACTAAGGAAAATGGGGTAGACAGTGTTGGAGTTCGATATGTGATATGGTAGGCCCACAAGGCTTCAACCAACTACTCGTTCCACTGTCATTTGTTGTCATCAAGAGTCTACTTTAGTATTTTGATAAGAGTTTTATTGAATGCTTATGGTAAACCATTCGCTTTGGGGTAGTAGATGGCGGAGTATCTCCAATCTATATCGTGTCTTCTGGCAAAGTTGTTGATCTTCATGCTTTTAAATGCATTATCATTATTGGATAGAATTCATCGAGGTAGCCTGAACCTATATAAGATATGGTTTTTGAAAACTTGAAGCACATAGTGATATGTGACCTCTCTGAGTGGGATGGCTTCCGTCAACTTAGAAAAGTAATCAGTGACAACTAAGATGAATTGATGCCCTTTGGAAGAAGGAGGATCGATCGGACCTACAATGTCGGTAGTCCAACACTCAAATGGCCATGAAGCCAATGTAGGGTGTAGAATGTTGAGTGGCTGGTGGAGGACCACACCGTGCACCTGACACTGATGGCATCTGCTAACTACATCCATGCAATATGTAATCATAGAAGGCCAGTAGTATCCAAGTCTTTTGATCTTCAACTTCATCTTTGGACTGGACTAATGAGCTCCATGTCAACCTGAGTGTACCTCAGTTATAATGCCACGGGCTTTGTGTTTGTCCAAACAACGTAACCACATTTGGTCAAAGGACTGGCGGTACAGGGTGTCATCAACAAGAATATAAGAGAAAGAGCTCTCTATTTCACCTGATGGGCTTGAGATTTCTCTTGGGGTACTTTGCCTGTGTTCAAGTAATCAATGAACGGTTGCCTCCAATCCAGCTCCTTGTCCATTTTGGCAACATTAACCTCCCCTTCAAGAGAAAGTCTCTTGATAAGGCCTGAGTCAAGGGATAAGACTTGTCTATTTTGGACCCTTATTAAAATGGACTCATCTTCCAGACATGCCAAGGTATCTACTATTGCATTCTCTACTCGGGTAACCTTGTAGATGGTGACTTTAGAAATCAGGGCCAACAACTTCATGGCATACTCATTGTAATGATGAAGCTTGGGCTTGTGGACCTGGTAGGACCCGGCAATCTGGTTGATCACCAACTGAGAATCTACAAAGATGCTGATGCTCTTAACACTGATAGTGATGGCTAAATCTAAACCGACAATCAAAGCCTCATACTCAGCTTCATTATTGGTTCAGGGATTGGAAAGATAGTATGAGAATCTCATCACATTGTAGTTTGGAGTTAGAAGAACTATTCCTACCCCTGACTTTCTTGGGAGAATAGATCGTGGTGCTTCACCTTTAAGAAAAGAAGCAGCACCATCAAAATATATCTCCCATCAGCAGTTGCAGGCCTCCCCTAAGTTCATGATTTGTTCAGTAGAAAGTGGGTGTGCTGCTAAGAAATTCGCTAGTGCTTGACCTTTTACCGCACAGAAGGGTACAAATGTGATATCGAACTGCGAGAGCATCATGGTCTAACAATCCAAACATCCAAAAAATGTTGGTCGTGTCATGAGGTACTGCAGTGGATTAGTTCTAGAGATCAAGTTCACCTTATGAGAAATTATGCAATAATGTAGCTTCTGAGATGCAAAGATCAAAGCTAGGAAATTTTTCTCAATAAGTAGATAATTTGCTTCAGCAGGGATCAGACGACGGTTGAGGTAGTAGAGTGCGCTTTCCTTCCCCTAATCATTAGCATGGCCTAACAAAGTGCCAAGAGAGTCATCCAATGCAGCAGTATAAAGGATCAATGGCTTGCTCGGGATAGGGGCTACTAGAACTGGCGGCTTCACCAAGGGCTCTTTGATGTCTTTGAATGCATGTTGGCACTTGTCATCCCACTTGAACTTGGCATCCTTTTTGACAAGTGCAGAGAAGGGTTTTCATCTCAATGATAAGTTTGAGATAAAGTATCTTAGATACGCCAGCCATCCTTGAAAGGATCTGAGTTGAGTTAAACTCTTAGGAGGTGGCATTTCTAAGATAGCTTTAATCTTTTGAGGATCTATTTCTATTCCCCGGTGTCAAACAACAAACCCATGAATTTCCGACCCAATGCACACGTGGGTTCATCTTGAGGTTATATTATCTTAACCATTAGAAAACTATTCTCAAGTCAAAGAGGTGGTCTTCCTTTTCTAAACTCTTGACTACTATATCATCAACGTAGCACTTAACCTGATGATGGATGAGTTCATTGAAGATCTAAGTCATGGCCTATTGGTATGTAGCACTAGTATTTTTAAGTCTGAAAGGCATGACCCTATAATAGAAGATTCTGATTGGGGTTCAAAAGGTAGTATTTTTTTCATCTTTAGGAGACATCTTGATTTGGTTATAGCCAGATGACCCATCCATGAAAGAGAAGACTGCATGAGATGAGGCAATGTCCACCATTAACTTTGGTATAGGAAGAGGAAACTCATCCTTAGGACATGCCTTATTTAAGTCCCTAAAATCAATGCAAATATGAATTTGGCCATTCTTCTTCTTAACTGGGATGACACTAGCTAACCAAGTAGGATATTTTTCTTCCCTAATGAAACTAGCATCGATCAGTTTCTTGAATCAATTTGTTCAATTTCTAATCGCATGCATCTAGGAGCTTGCTTAATAGGGGTAACATTAGGATCTATTACTAGCTTGTGGACTGCAACGTTAGGAGATAATTCGAGCATTTCTTTATAACTCCATGTGAAGTAGTCTTTAAACTCAGTCAATAGCCTAACTAAGTCATTGGTTTCTTCTTCATTAAGCAACAAACTGATGTATGTCAGGCGAGGATTTTCTTCTGTTCTGAGGTTGATTTCTTTTAGCTTGTCAATTATTGAATGAATGTCCTCTTCAAACTCTGGCGTTGCCTCTTTGACTTGGAGATCATCTGGATCATCTGAAGTTTCTAAACACACATTCTCATAAGAGTTAGAGATGTGTGAGAAGAACCTATCAGATTCTAAATAGTTAGTAACAACTAGGCAATAATCTTCATCATCGACCAGACCCACAATATCAAATCCTAGTCCTGCTCTTGATAGTGCTTCCCTGCTTGTATTGTTCTATAATTTTTTGAAATATTCTGACCTGTACTTGGACCATGTGTGAGGAACTAAACCTTTCTATATAAGATTTTGAACACAAGGTGAGTAAAAGTCAAAAGGTAATTCCATTATTTCTTTAAAAGTATCTTCCTCAAGTCCTACATCGAGCACTAGACTTGAGGATGATGAACCCAAAAAGAACTTCTTCTACTTCATATCACTGGAATACTTAGGGACTTCCTTAACTACTAAACCTTCAACTTTCTAAGATGTAAGTGAGGTAAGAGCTAAGGTTCCCAACTGCTGCCTGATAGTTTCACATAAACCATATTTGAATACTTTGCTTTACTTGGAGGCCTGGTCTTCCTCTCTGGCTAGATCAAAAGTCACCTCTAATGGAACCCGTTGAGAGGAGTTGGATGGTATACTAATCACAGTAGACTCATCCTTCGAGCTAGATTCCAAGTCTATGTGAATAGTAGGGGTACTCCTATGATCTGAAACACAACCTCTATTGGATGAAGGCCAACTAGGGGTCTCCCACCTCTGGAACTGCCTTTGTTTCTACCTCTGCCTCTACCTGGTGGAGGTTGAGCCATCCTACCCACATGTCCATATGATGGAATGAACTGTGAGTGGAATGTGACATGCAGATCCACTTCTTCATAAATTCCCCTTTCTTGCTCACTTAGACTTTTCTTTTTCTTTTCATTTTCTTTTATCTTTTCTTTTGCTTCATTTTATTTTGCTTTTGTATTTGCATTTCAATTTTTTCCAAGTTCACAAGAAAGGGTGTTTTGAGGAAGATAATAGGTCGCATCCTCATAGATCTCAACCTCTTTAACTGAGAATGGCTTTTCATCCCCGTTGACACGATACTCTATGCCAACTTTTATGAACTTGATGCACTGATGAAGGGAGGATGGAATGATCTTATTCTGATGTATCCAAGGCCTACCAAGCAAAGTAGTGAATGAATTATTCGAATCAATGATGTAGAACTTAGCATTAGTATTCCAGTCACCGATCTCCAACGGCAACACTAAATAACCTAAAGCCCACTCGCCTTGATCAACGAATCCTCTCAACATCATCCTATCTCCTCAAAGAGTATAGATGTCGATCTTCAAATAGGCAAGGATCTTTAGATTCATAATGTTCACTGATTTCCCTAAATCCATGAGAACCTTGACAAGTCTGAACCTGTCCATGTCGACTGTAATGTATAGGGGATGGTTGCTCCAAGTCCCCTAGTAGAAGCTCTTTGTCTGTGATGGTGATCCCTTGGGCTTCTTTTGTATAGTATGCTTCCTCACCTATTGTGATCAGATGAGCTAAGCATATTTCAAGTTCAAGGAGGGCCTTGATTAGTGATTCCCTTATCTCTTTGGATAAGACAAGGGCATCATATATATGCTTAGCTTAGATGGAAAATTTCTTAGATGAGAAAGGATGTTGTAATCCACCTTCGGCTGATCTTTCACAAGCATATCCAAGGGTGGAGCATCCTATGGAAAGGCTTCTCGATTTTCAGTACCAATGACTTGTTTCCCTCTATCTAGAGGTGCTGCCCTAGGAGGTAGAACCTTACCACTGCAAAGGTTGACTACAGTAATCTCTGGAGGTAAAGTGGTGGAACGTTCTACGTGCACTTCAGGCTCACCTACAGCTTCTACTCTAGGACTCTTGAAATTGAATGATTCCAAGTCTATCTCAAGAGGTGAACCCATAGTATTCAGAGTTGGAATATTCAACTATGAATCAAAAAGAGAAAGATCAAAATTGTTATAGTTAATTAGACTTTAAGAGTTATTGTTAGGAATAGAAGATGACAACTCATTAGAAGAGACATATATGTAATTAAATTAGCTTTATTCTTCAATTTCTTGGAAGTTTTTGGAGGTACAAAGTAGAAGTCAGGTAGAGTTAGTGGAGTAAGGGATTTGATGCCCTTATCCTCTGATACAAGAGTTCTACTAGTAGAAGAAATAGAAGAGCAAGCTGAAATGGAAGAAGTTGTCATTGTGGAAGCTGCAATTGAAGACTGGAGGCTAGACATGGTCGGTGGCTGTGCAAAGGTGCTATCCTGGGTTGACACATGCTGCTGCTGCTACTATTGCTGCTGAGCTCCCACTTTTCTAGAGTTGGCATTGGCAACTTGCAAACCTTCCTTGGTGTAGGAGTATTGAGTTGACTAAGGCACTTGCAAGGAAAGCTTCTTAATCTTTTGAATTATTTTCTTAGAGATTTTAGACAAAGAAATATCCCAACCTTCTTTGGTTTTGGTAGGATCGCTTGTATCCCCAAGGATTACCCTAATGGAACTGGAAGGTTGTTCCACAAGGTATTCCTTTAGGATAACGATAGCATCAGTCTTGAAACTGTGTTCAAGCCAATCCTTGAATGTAAAGAAATCCTCCAAAATGTGGCCTAGCATATGGTGGTAAGGGTAAAAGTTTGGATCATGACTTTTGCCAACTTCCTATGATCTCCTAGGCTTGGGTAGCTAAAAAGCAGGTTTCTTTAAGAGATTCTTAAAGATTTTCCTTATTACCTCCCTCTTAAAAGAATAATTATCTAATAGAGTAGGTGGACTGTAGCTACCTAGCGATGGATATGCATGCCACTGCTGCTTGTGGTATGGCTGAGACGATGGCTGTGCTGGCCATGGAGACTAAGGTGGAGGCCAGTATGGCTATCTCGGTGGTGGCAAAGGAGGTGGAGGCTGTTGAGGTTGTGATCTCTCGGACTGATCTCTAGCCGGTTGCTTCCCCTTGTCAACTGTTGCTACTGTTCCAAGTTTCTTCTCAAAGACCTTTTAGGATTTCTGTTTGGGCAACTGTTTGGCCTCTCTGGTAGATCAGCCACCTTGTTGATTAGCTTCTCAAATATCTTTCTGGTGAAGCCATAAGCATGAAGGTGACCAGGCCATGAATATTCTTCAAGAGAATCTTAATGGCATGTTGTTCAGACTACTGTGGTTCACACTTCATACTCAGGTTACGCCAACAGAGAATATAATCAACAAGTGACTCACCGAAGTACTGTTGGGCTACAACGAGATCACCTACAGTAACCCTTTATTGAGCTCCAGTAAATCTCTTGATGAAGAATTACTGTAGCTCAGCAAATGTCTTTACTGAACCATTAGACAGTTCAACATATCAATCAAAAGCAATACCCACTAGGCTACTGACAAAGAGTCTAAAGAGTAAACCATTGCTGTCACCTGCATTGCAATAAATGGCCCTGAAGTGAGCTATATGCTGCCTCAGATTCCCACTGCCATCGAAGCTCTTGAAGGAAGGAGGCACGAAACCCTTGGGATATTGGATGGCATGAAATTCCTCTAGGTAGGGTCTACCCTTTGGAACTGATGATCCTCTCCAGGCTTGAGCCAAAGCTTCCATCACCTGCTGCTCAATCATGGATTTCAAATCTCTTTCATGTATGGAGGTACTATCCACTACCTTCCTATACATACTAGTGCTACCTTGCTCAATGGGAGGTAGAGTCTTAACTGGGTCTAAGGCATGCACTAGTTCAAGCTGACTGGCATCGACTGTATTAGGATGAATTGGAAGGGCTTGCTTCTGAAGCACTAACACTGCTACCAAAAATTCCTACAACTATTGTGCCATCTTATCAATTTGTTCATCTTTCTGCCTTAACTGCAATTAGAGGTGTTAGGCTGATTCTACGGTGTCCTCTTGATCAACCTCATCACCTTCCATCACCTGCTAATCTCTAAGAAGAGAACCTCTAGTATCAACCATGCATATGCTAGCTGAATCCACCATCAAGTCATCTTCATTAGGATCAAAGCTGACTCTTTCTTCATCAGACCATATATACCCTAAGGATCGATCTAACTCAGCAGGTACAAAAAGCTTGGGCTGACTGGTGTTATCGCTATCATGCACTGAGAGGCACCGGACCTCATCTGGAACTGGGGAGTCTTTCCTGTGTGGACTGTACTCACTAGAAGAATTATACTCCTAATTGATACTAGTTATAATATGGGTAACAATCCTAGGATGATCCTCTACTATTGTTACAACTGAACTATCATCTGAAATATCCATGATAGCTGTCACCATCTCCGCATTCGACTGTAGGGGTGGAGTTGGTTAAGGAACGAACACGATGCTCTGAGGTCGCCACTCCTTTCGCACCACCACTGGGGTAGAAAGTCGAGCAGGAGATCTCGGCCCTACCACAATGGTTGGTGTAAGGGGAATATGATCCCTTGGCCTTAGCCAGATCACCAACGAGGTATGTTATTCCCTGGATGTGGCCTTCATGGCCTTAGATGGAATGGGTGATGTTGAAACTTGCACTGGGGATGGCGGATGTGGGGTAGAGTGATTGGGTGGAGACTCCACCAACTCTCTACGTACAGGATTTGGCCTCCTGAGATGGTTGGTCCCCATGAGGAGAATACTATCAGTATGGTTAGCTCGGGTAGCGTGTCAAGCTGGAAAGGCAACCAAAGCCAAAGAAGCTGACTGACAGCTGAACCTCCATCGCTCTCTGCTAGTAATGTTAGATGTATGAGCCTCACGCACTCTCCCTACAGACCGCCTCCCCATATGAGGGGATAATACAGATCGAAGGTACCGTGACTGAGCTCGCTTGCCTACGGCATAGAACAGAGTGGAGGCCGACGTACAACCTCTTACTCTTAGAAATGGATTACTGTAAGTGCATCACTAGAGGAGGCAATGAACGGATCCTCCTAGCATCCTCTCTATACGATCCTAAGAGAGGATGAAACTAGTTTTTCGTAACCAATGGTGATGTGATCATGGGGACTTATCCATGGCTGATCTGGCAGCTGCCTCTAACTCTCTAGCTATCCAGGTATTGTTTGACCATGCGGTTCTTATTCCTGTACTGAGTGTGAGTAGGATCAGAGGAGTGTAAGCTACACCTGTACTCAAATATCGAGGAGGCAAGCCCTAAAACTAAGGGAGCCTTACCTTTAGAGGGTACAGATGATAGGGTGCTAGCACACACCGAGGCAACATGTGAAACTCTAGGATGAATTGCAGATTGGAACCACCAGACCAGTGAAACCATCAAGTCTGTGGTGCTACAACTCTCCTTCTGAGGATACATCCAAGAGGGTAAGTCTACCCAGTGATCGGCCGCCTACCACCTTCTTCCTGCTGACTATGGTGAGGGGAATGCCCTCACAAGTGATCCTGGCCCCCTCAAATCCCTGGAAAAAATGGATCAAGTGGGTATGGTCCAAACAAAGAAAGTCGGCTTGTTCTAAGGCAAGGTCCATGCCATGAGGGAAGGTAAAGTTGAATTTCTGGGAACCTGCCATTACATTGACTGAAATTGAAATTGAAATTGTGTTTGCATTGACTGAAAAAGATCTGCAATGAGAAATGAACTTGCATCAGTTTTCTGTCTCCATAGATTTTGAATTTTTGAATTTTGAAAATTTGAACCCACATCCAACAACTTAGAAGTGTTAAGTGGGGTCCAAATAGATTTGGAAAGATTGATTGAAAGAGGAATTTGAGTATGAATCCAAACTTCAACAAATTTAGGTATGTTGAAATATGGACTCAAAATTTTGATAGGATGCTTCCATAGGATCATTTATGTTTCGAATTTGAATTTTTGTGATTTTGAGGACCCTTTCCATTAGGGGTGTGCACTAGACGGTTCAAACTGAAAAACTGAACTGAACCGATGTTAATTGGTCGGTTTGGTTCAGTTTTTATATTTATTATTTGGTTTTTGGTTGAAATTATGGGTTAATGAAGTTTTATAGTTTTTGGTTCGGTTTTACATTAATAAATTTCGGTTTATATGATAAAACTGATTATTTCACCTCTCATCTCGAGTCTGCAGACCGCTTGAGTTGAGTCGCTTGAGTCAAATAGTCGATTTAGAGATGCTTCAGAGTTCAGAGTGTGGCCTTTCATTCCTCGACTCCTCGATGGCCGATGCGATGCCATACACTTCTTTGAGGATGGAGAATCTCGAGTCTCGACTAGGGCATAAGGCATTCGGCGGCATTCCAGGCTGGTTCCGGTGATTCTAAATCTCTGATCTTTCAGGCTTTTGTCACTTTCCTATTTGCAGCACCGGCTTCTCCTTCCTTTTTTATTTTTTTTCCCTAGTGGATAGCTCTGTATTTATGTCTTCACTTCACTTTCACTCTTCACATCGATTTTGAATTTAAGTCTCTTTGAGTCTTTGAGAGGTTATAAAACTAAGAACTAAATCACATTATCTCAACTCTCTCTCTCTCTCTCTCTCTTCCTTTGTTGTGGTTGTTGATGGTTTGAATCATATTATGAGCCTGTATGACTGTCACTATCGTGGACTTTATTGGTTGTTGATGGTTTAGGGCTTTATGCTATCTATCTTGTTGGTTACTACCTACTGGAAGAGCCCTTTTGGAAGAAGTTTCTGAATTTCTTTTATTTTTTATTGATAAAGAAAAAAAATAGCTTCAAGTTATTGACATATTGTTGATATTATGTTATGCAGCTTCAAGTTATTGTTGGCTATTGGTTACTGACATATGCTGATATTCAATTGTTCTATGTTATGCACTTATGTTATGCCTATGCTGTGGCATATGCCATTGCTTTTAAGCCTTTTATCTTACCTTACGCCATGGCCCACACCTGTTATGCCTATGCTACAGCTTATGCTGATATTCAATTATTCTCAAGTTATTGTTGGTTAGTAGTTACTAGCGTTAAGAATGATTTTAGGCCCTTTACTCTTTGAACTCTGTTGGAGTGTTGTGTTTTGCATACGCCTAGTGCCTACTGCCTAGTGCCTATGAAGTATGAACATGCTAACATGGAATTACATGCCCTTTAGTCTTTACTCTTTACTCTCTATTTGATCAAAAATGATATGAGTATACAATCAATAATATTATGTATGTATGCATCATGCATGCATGCATATGTTAAACAATGTAATAGGATGAACGAGATACATATGCAAAGTGAAGACTATTAAAACAATAATTTCTTTTGCTGTTGTTAATCTGTTTCATGGTATTAGAATAGAATACCTCATGGACCATGGTATCATCAGTCTCAGTAAGTTCCCTACTTATTATTCCTTCAAAAATTCTTCTTAATAAATTCTCCCACCAATCCATTTAATACCAGCCAGCAAAGCATTACCTTAGTCCTTAGAAGTATATGACATAGAAAACACAAACTCCACCACAGCTCAAATGTCAGCAAAGCATCAAGAATACGATCACCTGTGTTTCAACATAATTCATTATCACCAAAAATTGCACAAGCTCTAATATGTGCACAGGATTGGATGCAAGCAAAATGGACTGTAAATCCAATAAATATGGAAGAAAACATTACTAACATTGACAAGTTTGATGAAGGTATTTTTTATGCTTAAATTTACAATAATTTATTCTTTTTAATCATAATTAGAAAGTTAGAGTAATTAATGATTCTTTTGTTTTACAGATTTAGCAAAATTAATAAGTGAAACACAAACTTCTTGGCTTGGGTTATGATGAGGATTGCAGAATGCTGATTCCAATATGGGATATAGTCTTAAAGAATTTTAGGTTTTGATTTCATTAATGGTCATCCTTCGCTTTATTTTATGTTGCTTTTTTTTCTTACATCTCTTATATATTGTCTTTGATTGTAATTTTGGTTTGGCTGTTAGTTTTATCTTAAGGTTTTTAATACAAATAGGCTTCTTTTTAGGGTTTAGGGGCAATGATAGCAATGATGAAATGATCAATGTATACATGCGGCTGGTGACTTTTTTTTTGTGTTATTGCCCTCTTAAGTCTTGAAGGCTTAGAGCTGGCGATTTCTCAAAATTATTGATGCCCCGTATGTATATATGGTGATCATATTTTTCAGATATTACACTTGAATCTAGTTAATAAAAGATATTTCTATAGCTGAGCTTGAGCCCCAAAATCCAAATTACAAATATACGCAAGAAGCTGATGCATCCTTTCTTTGTGGCTGTCAAATAACTGGAAGAAGCTGATTACATACATGATGGCATTAGCTTAACAGGTTTGGCATTAGCTTAACTAGTAAGTTTTGTTTATGTTAAAATTAGCAGATTCCAATAATGCTCTTCCAGTTAAGCAAATTCACTCATAACCTGATGGCATCCTTTCTTTGTGGCTATCAAATAACTGGAAGAAGCTGATTACATACATGATGGCATTAGCTTACAGGTTTGGCATTAGCTTAACTAGTAAGTTTTGTTATGTTAAAATTAGCAGATTCCAATAATGCTTTTCCAGTTAAGCAGATTCACTCATAACCTGATGGCATCCTTTCTTTGTGTCACAAATAACGGAAGAAGTCGATTACATACATGATGGCATTAGCTTAACAAGTTTGGCATTAGCTTAACTAGTAAGTTTTATTTATGTTAAAATTAGCAGATTCCAGTAATGCTCTTCCAGTTAAACAGATTCACTCATAACCTGATGGCATCCTTTCTTTGTGGCTATCGGCTGATACTTTATGGCTTTTTTACATAATGTAATGGCTGGCTGATTTTAATGGGGCTGTGTATATAATATATGTATTAGCTGTTGTTGCCTTATTTGTGCCGCTTCGCCTTTGTCGGTGGTGGCCCATGTATCGAGTGGCTCGGTTGGTTATTTTTCTTTTTCATGAATTCTTATGCAGACATAGATGCTATCTATGAATGCTTGAAGGAATAGACTGAACATTGCGAACAAGACGGAGATGAAGATATTTTTTTTACATGAACAACCTGTAGAAAGTGGCCCAACACTTGATTTGGCTTAATACAATTGAATTATGTTGTATTATTTTTTCTCTTTCTTTGTTAATTGTTTATAATTTTTATTTGTACATTACATTAATAAATTGTATCAATATGAAAAACTTTTTACATTGTACATTACATTGTATCAATATGTATACATGTAGTTTAGTAACTTTAGTTAATAAAATTTCTCTATTATATGTTTATTAACTTTAAAATCCTTTTTTTTAATTTGTCTCTATAATTCGGTTTAGGGAAAACCAAACTCTAATTCGGTTTATTTGGTTCAGTTTAATTGGTTTTTGTGCTACTTTGGTCAGTTCAGTTTTTTTAAAATAACAGTTTGGTTTATTCGGTTGGACCAAAACCCAAACAGAATAAGCCAAACCGACCGAATGCTCACCCCTACTTTCCATTAACAAATTTAGGTATGTTAAAGTAAGGGTCAAATGATTTTGTGTTGTTTGATTGTTTTGGAAATTTTTACTTTGCAAATTTAGGTAAAGTGAAGTAAAAGTAATTATTTCTTTTAAAAATTTTGTTTTGTTTTGATTTTTGGAAAAATTTAGAATTCTTACTTAGCAAATTTATGTATGCTTAGTGAAGAATCCAAGTGTATTTTGTTTAATTTTTGAAAAGAGGATCCTTAGCAAATTTATGTATGCTAAGAAAATCCTAAGTGATTCATTTGTTTGGAAAGTTTTGATTTTGAAAAAGGGTAGGATCCTTTAGAAAATTTGGTATGCTAAGGGAATCCTAAGTGTTTCATTTTGTCTTTGAAATGATTGAAAGTGGAGATTCAATTTTAGCAAATTTGGTATGCTAAATGTAAAATCCAACTTGGTTTTGTGAAATGGAAATTTCACTTAGCAAATTTGAGTATGCTAAATGAAATTCCAAATGGTGTGTTTAAAATTTTTATTTCATTTTTTTTATTTTGAAAAATAGAAACTTCTCCTTAGCAAATTTGGTATGCTGAGGAAAGAAGTTCCAAAGGTGTTTGAATATTTTTGTTTTGGCTTTGGAAACTTTACTTAGCAAATTTGAGTATGCTAGGTGAAGTTCCAAAATATGTTTTTGAAACATTTTGAATTTTTGGGATTTGGAGACATCACATAACAAATTTTGGTATGTTAAATGAGGTTCCAAATATTGTGTTTAGAAGATTTTTGAAAATTTTTGGATTTTGGATTTTGGAAACCTTACTTAACAAATTTATGTATGTTAAATGAAGTTCCAAAATGTGATTTAAATTTTTGAAAAAATTTTGGATTTTGGATTTTGGAAACCTTACTTAACAAATTTGTGTATGTTAAATGAAGTTCAAAAATGTGTTTAGAATTTTGAAAATTTTTGGATTTTGGATTTTGGAAACTTTACTTAACAAATATGTGTATGTTAATTGAAGTTCCAAAATGTGTTTAGAATAATTTTTGATTTGGAAACTTTACTTAACAAATTTGGGTATGTTAAATGAAGTTCCAAAATGGACTTTGAAAATTTTTGAAATATGATTGTTGATTTTGATTTTGGATCATGGAAACCTTACTTGACAAATTTGTGTATGTTAAATGAAGTTCCAAAATGTGTTTAGAATTTTTTTTTTTTTTTGAAATATGATTCTTGATTTTAATTTTTGATTTGGAAGGTTCACTTAACAAATTTTGGTACGTTAAGTGAATTTTTAAAATGTTGTTTGAAAAATTTTTGGATTATGATTATTGATTTGATTTTGGATTTTGAAGACTTCACTTAGAAAATTTGATTATGCTAAGTGAAATTCCAAAATGTGTTTTGAAAAAATTTTAAAAATTGATTGAGGAAATTTTAATGTGTTTTTTTTAAAAGAAAGCCTCCATTCAACAAATTTAAGTATGTAGGATGGAGATCAATTTTATTTTTGAAATATGAAAATTTTGTGTGTGATTGTTACTTTTTTTTGAAAGGGAGGAATTCCAACTTGAAATATATGTGGGATATACTCAAGTGAGATTTCCTAAAAATGATTTTTATTATTATTTGGGAATGAAATCTTCATTTAATAAATTTAAGTATATTAAATGACGATATTAATATGTACTTTTTGAAATGTTTTAATTTTATTTACAAATGAACTTTCCATTCAATAAGTGTGAATGTATTGAAATAGAAAGATTCATATGTGCTTTTTAAGAATTTTAATTTTGTGTATAAATGAACTTTATATTCAATAAGTGTGAGTGTATTGAATAGGAAAAATTCATGTGAAATTTTATGATTATGATTGTTCATTTTATTTTGAAAATGAAATCTTTATCAAAGTGAATTGAAAAAAGATATTCATTTATGCTTTTGGAAAATGTTATTAGTTTTATTTTTAAAAATCCCTATATGTAATAATTATATGAATTGTTAAATGAGGGTGAATAAATTTTGTGGAAAATATTTTATTAAGTGCATTTTTGAAAAAGGTGCTTTTGAAGAAGCAAAGTTCTTTATGGATGATTTATTATTTTAGGATGAACCTTTCCTTATCTTGAAAATGGTAAGGAGGAAGTCTTAAAGATGTTTCTTTTTTAATTTAGATCTTTTCATTTTACCTATTGGAGGAAACCAAAGGAGGTTTTAAGACCAATAAAGAACGCGATCCTAAAAAACCTAAAGATGTTGGCTAACTCAACTCAAGAATGAAATAAGCTAAGTGCCAATGGAAAGAAGGATAGTCTTAGATTCATACCAAAGTACAAACCCACTATCGATACTCAAAGAAAATGATCATTTACCAAAGACAGAGGAACTAAGTTAGAAAATTGTGGTGAAAATTTCTATAAAGGGAGTCACCTTTCAAATCTGTTGGAGAAAAGAAAGAGGAACCCTTACAAAATTCATCTTGGTAAGATGCCACACAGATTTGTAGATGTACTTATTTAGGTGATCGGATATGTCATCAATGTATAGTGTACTATCTCGAAAGACAGAAGTCACTACCCTTTAATGGAACCAATCACCTCAATAAGGACTCCTAAAGATAATGGATCTGCATATGTACAAGAAATTCTTCACCTACTTTGCATGGAAAAGTAAAGCAGGGTTTATTTTAAACCAGGTTCGTTAATTTTCCTATAGGGGCAAGCCTCCATAGTTAATTACACTCTAAGGGATGGGATCCCATAGGAAAACTCTCGATTAAGGTAAATGATCGTTGCCTCTGAAGATTTCAATAGCAAGGACTATCAATCGATTAGTTTATGTTTTTGAAGATCAAATGGGATTGATCAAAAGAGGGAGTTATTATCGAAGCCAAAATGGAAGATAAGTAGGAGATGCTCATGATGCTAGGAAACCTAGCGAGCTTCCCAAACTATCCTGAAATTGTGCTTTATATTTTAGAAATTGATATAATTTTTTTGAGTTGTATTTTTTCATTAGAATTTTAGGACTTAAGATTTCTTAACACAAGATTAAGAAAATACTCAAGAAGTGAGAAATTATGCTTATGGCTCACAAAGGAGAAAAGCAACCTCATAACCTAAATCTAGGGAGCTTCGACGAGGGCTGAAAGCATAACCTAAATTTAAGGAGAAAAGTGGTAAATGGTTTGTCTCCATAAGAGAGGACAAACCACATGACAACTTGGACTTACAACTGCCTGGGGGTGGCCGCCAAATAACTTCTCCTATGATTTTAAATACATGTAGGCAAGTCTTTATGCTTATGCAAGATAGTTAGGCTTTTTTTATTTACAAAGAGACTAAGTCCTTAAACTCACCCCCTAAAGAGACTAGATCATGTCAAGGTACATGCTTCAAATGACCTAAATCTAATGCAATTCAAATTTCATTTTATTTTCATTTTTGGACTATTTATTTTGACTCTGGCTAATAGGATTTTAATGGCTAATGCATGAGAAATCATATTATTGGCCAAAATCAACGAGAAGGTAGGAGGTGAGTTTCCACCACGACCCTCAAAGGTCAAGTCGGGATCTCTGGTTGCTAAATCTTTTAAAGAAAAGATACATTTGTGCATGATATTATAAAGAAAAGCTCATCCATTTAAGGGGTTGCTAAAACTTTTTTCTTGATTTTAATCCTAAGCTTTAGGTGAGGTTATGAGTTATTTAGTTTTATTTCAAGTTATTAAGTTGGGTAAAAGATTTATTTTTCTCTAAAGAGCCTAATCCACATCCAGGCCATATATAAAGTAAGGAAGAAACTAGGAAAAGCATGTCACTTAATGCAAAAGCTAAACAAGTCATCAATCAATTTATAAAGCTAATCGCAAAAAGAATAAATGGTTATCTGTGGTTGGGCACCACCGCACAAACCCTAAAATATTGAATGTGGGTAGCCGAGTTCTACTCTTATACAGCTTGGATTACAAAAGAATATTATAATTAAGCAAAGGAATTCATTGTTATGGGGGTCTTCAAGCTTTATTCTTCTTTCTTCTTTCTTCTTTCTTCTTTCTTTCTTCTTCTTTTCTTTCTTCTTCTTTTGGTTCCTCCTTTGGAAGGTTGGATGGTGGATACTCCAAAGCTTCACATGGTGCATAAGATAGGATTTTTATGACTAATGCATAAGAAATCATATCATTGGCCAAAATTAGTGAGAAGTTTAGGAGGTGAGTTTCCACCACAGCCCTCAAAGGTCAAGCTGGGTTCTCTGGAAAAGGTGGAAGCCTTCCAATCAAGAGTAAAATAAGATATATTTGTGCATGATATTATAAAGAAAAGCTCAACCAGCTAAGGGGTTGCTAATTCTTTTATCTTAATTTTAGTCCTCAACCTTAGGTGAGGTTATGAGTTGTTTATTTTTAATTTGAATTGTTAACTGGGTAAAAGATTTATTTTTTTTTCTAAAGAGCCTAATCCACATCTAAGCCATGCATAAAGCAAGGAAGAAACTAGGAAAAATGTGCCACTTAATGCAAAAGCTGAACAAATCATCAACCAATTTATAAAGCTAATCATAAAATGAATAAATGGCTGTTTATGGCCAGGCACCACCGCACAAACTTGAAAATATCAAATATTGGTAGCTGAGCTCTACCCTTATACAACCCGGATTACAAATGAATTAAATTACAATTTAAGCAAAGGAATTCATTATTATGGAGGACTTCAAGCTTTATTCTTCTTTCTTCTTTCTTCTTTCTTCTTTCTTCTTTCTTCTTTCTTCTTTTCTTTTCTTTTTCTGGTTCCTCCTTTTGGATGGTTGGTAGGTGGATGCTCTAAGGCTTCACATGGTGCATAAGATGGGATCTTATGACCAATTTTCATCCTAATCCCCATAACAAATCATTTCATAATCCTACTTATAAAAATTTTTATATGAAAAGGAAAAGTAGAAATCTAACTAACACATGTAAACTAAAGGTTAGTTAAATCACACCACACAAATCTCAAGCATGTATAATGGACTTATCACCCCACACATGGGTGACTAAGTCTACCTGGCCTATGTATTATGCAAATGGGTATAAGCACCTACAAGCAAGAAGCAATTATATTTTTATTTATGATAGCGCCCCTTAAGCACAATCCCCTACAGAAAAAATAGTTAGACTAAGCACATCCTACAATTCTTCTATGAGCATACACCCTAACATCTAGTCTAAAATATAGATCATAAAAAAAGCATAACATCAAACCATGCACCGACCTAACCTAAACCTAGAAGTAATGACATAGGCTAATGTGTGTGCTTTGAAGGTATAAGTCGTATGCTTAGCTAAGACTTTAGGTTTAAATTTTCTATGTCTAAAGGACATATTCAACTTAGAGGAGGGTTTCATTTTAAGTTATTTAAGTGTTTTGGTTTATTTTTATTTCATGTTTTAATTTGGTTTTAAGTGAAACCTATAATTAATTGCTAAGTTATGAAGAGAGGAAAAGAGAAGAGAGCTTCTCTTTCCTTCCCAAATCCTTAAGTAATTTCTAAGGTAAGTTCACATTTTAATTTCATTTAGGTGAATGTTTTGATTACATCTTTTAATCAATCCTAAGTTTAGATGAACTCTAAATAAACCTATTCAAAAAGAAAGGCATTTTAAGATTAAATAAAATGAATCAAAATTCACATAACACACATTACTTCAACTCTTTCCCAACATATATAACATGCATATGGATGGACCCTAAGCATATCTATACATGCAAATGAGAGTATTTAACACACTTTATGATGCATGCAAAGTAATCCATTTAAGAAAATTTAGAAGTTAAACATGTATGATTTTCTTAAGTAGAAAAGGTTTTCCTTATCCAAAATTTCACATACATGCATGAAAGTAAGAAAGGCATAAGTGAGTACAACACCATTGTTAACCAGAGGTGTAAGGTACAAGACCTACTTAGGGCTACTTAAAGTCTTGCAACCTCGGAGTTGTCCAGACTAATATAACACTTTCCTTAAATACAAATATGCATATAAAAGAAATGAAGTAGAAAAGGAAGATGCAAAAGTTGTTTAATGGATTTGTTTTGTTTATGCAATTTATTCATGCAAGTGTAGGAAATCCTTCTTAGATGATAGCATAGGGATGAATATGGTATAGAATTAAGTAAGTGTTGGGTTCTTTTCAAATGAACCCTACATCTTACCAACTCCTTTTCAAAACTA
Source organism: Cymbidium sinense (assembly GCA_021442155.1). Lineage (NCBI taxonomy): Eukaryota > Viridiplantae > Streptophyta > Magnoliopsida > Asparagales > Orchidaceae > Cymbidium > Cymbidium sinense. The sequence goes on along the minus strand of CM038220.1, from coordinate 117,943,315 downwards.
TGCTAACATAAGAAAGAAAGAAAGGCTACATTGAACATGACTTTATAATCTATCACATGCAAGCTTATAATTAAGATATGAATAGCACACTTTCAGATTGGATGTTTCATTTATTAGTTTTGAAAATATTTTGTATTTAGTAGTGATAATAGACACTCATATTTTCTTTAGCCAACACATGCACATTTGACATAAAGTAAACAATTTCATTTTAAAATTTGAAATATGAAATTATGAATGCATCAATCACATGACATACAACTTAACATGTTGGGAAAGATCCAAAGCAATGAAAGCATATGAACAAATTCATTGTACTTAAATCCTAGAGACATTCTTAAGGAATAAGAAAATTTAGAATAAATCATTGTGAATTTCAAAATGATTTTTGTTTAGTTTGAAGTTTGATTTAATTTTGAAAAGGTGGGATGAGTTTGCTATTCTTAACCCATTCTCACATATGTTTTGTGTTCTTGGTTAATTTTCAGATAATTAAATCCATTTTTAGCATTGGTTAGGTTAAGGTATGAATTAAGTGGCTTAATTAACCCTTACCTACACCACCTTAGAAAAAGTAACTAAGTAATTATGAGCCAATGAGATGACATAAAACCCACAAGATTTTTAAATTTGTAATGCACCTGATAATGAAAATTCCTAATGCAATTTGGCTCACAATTGAAAGTTAATTAAGCTATGAGTTTAGCTTAAGTACTTTTAAAACACCCCTTCTCACTTATGAAAGGGGTTTTAATTTCCTTAATTGAACTTATGCTATTAAACACCCAAGCATCTACCCAAGGTAGATTAATTAAGTTATGGAACTTTTAAGAATTTTTGAAAATTATTTAAAGGGATAATTAATGAGTTAACCCTTAATTAAGAGGGGATTAAGGAGAGAAAAGGGGGTTTGAGGAATAGCTTAGGGAAAATGCTCCAAAATTATTTCATAAAACCCCTACTCACTGGATCTGACCTTAATAAAACTTAATCATAGGGAAATCCACTAATTTCACCTTAATTACCCTTAATTACATGAAAGGGGTAATTAGGGAATGAAATAGCAACTTTTCCAATTAATCCATCAATAAATCTCAAGAAAATTAAGGGAGGCATAGGTCATCCCCTAAAATGAATCCTAGAAGTTTGAGATTAATTGATGACTTAATTAAAGAATAAATAACTAATTAAGATTTCCAATGAAACCTAAATTCAGAGAAAAGGGTAATTTAAAATACTTTGAAAATATTTTTTAAATATTTTAGATGAAATTATCTTTTCATTGCATTTTTCCTTTTATTTTTTTTTTATTTTTCTATGAAGAGTTATTAATTTTTGAATTTTTTGAATTAATTAGAATTAATATTAACTAATCCCCGCTAATAATACCACTACGTGCGTGGCATGGCGGTTAGCGTGCTTTACACTATGCCATGAGGGGACAACTTAGGTTGTCACCTCACAAAGGCGGAGGCGGCGCACGTGCTAATATCCTTGGTCGTCTGATCAAAGATTGGACTACTGAGGATTCACCCGCAGCTTAAAACAAATAAAGGATTTCTAAAACGTGCTAAATAATCTCAGCTGTCCATCCAAAATGCACAAATGGATGGCTGAGATGAGCCAAGTTCTTCCCTGAGGATTAATGGAGATCATCCATGATCCAAGGGGAGATCTGAGCCTGATCTAGCATGGAATCACACAAGACTTAACCCACATAATCTAGGCATAATTACCAACCTATCCAATAGTTGATTTATCATGCAATAAAAATTTCTTTCGCAAAGGACCAACACTTATCAAGCTAAGTGGCTGAAAAATTACATACCTCACCGAAGGTGATCACCGGCGCTCAAGCTTGATGAGGTAGCTTCGTCTAGTGGAGACGAAGCCCTATTGAAAGTTTTAAGCCTTGGGATTGAGTGGATCTTCTTATGGACCAACACCACTTGATCTCCCTTGAGGCTTTAATCCAATTGAGGCTCTCCTTGCTATGGGAACTCAAATAGATGCTTGGTTGCACTCGAATTGGTCCTTAGATGAAGAGTATAGAAGGAATTGAAGTAACTTTGAGTGTGTAGAAAGTTGAAGATTCAAAGGAGCTCCCCTATTTTTCAATGGAGAAAATTGAGAAGAAGCAATTTCAAATCCTCCTTAAAAGGCTAAGGAATGTCTCTGATGATTGCTAACTCTCTCTAGTGCTCAATCGAGTGTGTGTGAAGTGAAATTTTATTGAATTAGGGGGAGTATATCTTCTCCTATGGCAATTGGATGACCGAGCATAAGCTTTTCATTTTGATCCAATTGATCATATGGAGTGAGTTATTTATGTTGTTAGATTATTGCACATTGTCAGTTTGATCCCTTGAGTGGAATGCCAACCTCCCATGTGCATCAAATTAAGCTTAGGAGGGAGTTTGAAAATTCAGTTTTGTCACAGGTGGTTGAGTTTGGTCTATGGGTCAAATGGGCTAACCAAAATCTATTGGGTTGGGTGCACCACTCATCATTAACTCTCCTTGAGCTTTTAGGAAAGCCTCAAGTGATTGTGAAGAGGGTATGATCAAAATACCCATGGGCTAGGCCAACATTTCTTCTATGGCCTAGGGGTAAAATAGTCATTTTGCTATTTTTTAATTTACGTATGCTTGGTATGTTGAGAAAATAGGTTTGGCCAAGTTTCATTGGATTTGGAATCCATTTGATAGGGTTTGTCTCATGTTGACCATTTAGGTCAAAATGGGTCAACCTGGGTCAAGTTGACTAATTGGTCAAATTGGGTCAAACCAAGGGTTGGGTCAAGTTCATATGACCATTTGAAATGTTTTGGTGCCTTTGGTTTGGTTTAATTTAGTATATATTTGGTTTTGGCTCATATGACTCATTTAGGTCAAATGGGTCAAATTGACCCATTTGACCCATTTGACCTATTTGAGGTAGGTCAAGGGTAGATTTAGGTTAGGTTAGTCATATGGAGTGGATTGGTATCTTTGTTTCCAATCAATTTGGGTTAGGTTCAATTTTGGCTCAACATGACCCCTTTAGGTCATGTTGAGTCTAAGTTCAATTGGGCTAGGTTGGGTCTAGTTGGCCAATTGAGGCTTTGGTCAAGTTCCACAAGTTATTTGGGATGGACTTGACCCATTGGTTCAATCAATTTGGCTTAGATCAAGTTTTGACACATTTTGACCCTTTAGGTCAAAATGGGTCAACTTGGGTCAAGTGGACCAATTGGGCTAGGTTAGGCTCAAATGTTGGTTTGGTCAAGTTCAAACATAAGTCATGAGTGAACTTAGATCAAAGGTTTCAATCAATTTGGCCTATGGTGGATTTTGGCTATGTAAGGTTTCATTTTAGGTTAAGTGTTGACTTGGCCAACCCTTAGGTTTGACTTGGTTTGACCCAATTTGATTGATTGATCATTCCATGATGATTGTTGATCATAATGAGAGGGAAGTATTAGTTTTGTTCATTCCAATTTGGTTAGGATCAAAAGTTGTCTCATAAGGGTACTTTAGGTCACTTTGGGTCAAGTGAGCCTAAGTGGGTCAAATGGCTTGGTCAAAGCTTGATTTAAAGTTGATTGATATTATATATGGGCTTATGATTGAAATATAAATTCATTTATAAGAGGTTTGAAGTCAAATGGATTTTAATCCATTTGAAAATTTCATATTCAAAGGAAGAATATTAAAGGCTCTTGGGTTTAATTTTTGATTTGGATTTTGATTGTTTGATTGAAGTTTGGATTTATATATGAGTTCATGATTGTAGGATTGGTTGAACCAAGAGAGAAAATCAAGGCTTTGGCTTGATTTGAGAGTGATTTGGCTAAGTTCAAGATTTTGGCTTGAAAGGCTTAGATTTGATTTTGAATTGATTTGAGTTTGATTTTTGGAATTGGTTTTGATTTTTTGAATTTATATTTCATTTATATATGTGAATATAAATGAAGATATAAATTGATCATGAGAAAATTTTAAGAGTTTGAAAGAGTTTAATCATGATTTGGGATAAATCCATTAAAGGCAATTTAAAGGATTTAAAGGATTTTTTTTATTTGAAATTTAATTTTTTGGATTGGATTTGATTGATTTATATTTATATTTCATTTATATATAAGTATATAAATAAAAATACAAATAAGTATTGAGAAAATCTCATGAGTTTGAACTAGTTTGATCAAAGTTTAGGTTAAATCCATTAATGGAAAATCAAGAGATTTAAGGGAATTTCAAGGATTTTCAATTTGGAATTTAATTTGAGGGTTTGATTTGATTGATTTATATTTATATTTCATTTATATATGAGAATATAAATAGGTTTTCAGACAATCCCAAGGGTTTGAGGTGATTTGATCTAGGTTTAGAGTTGATTTTGGCTAAGTCCTTTAATGGAAAATTAAAGGGACTTAAGAGAATTTTCATAAATTGATTTAGAATTTTGATTTTGATTTGATGGGTTTGAATTTATATTTCATTTATATATGAATATAAATGAGAATATAAATAGATCATGTGAAAATCTCAAAGATTTGAATAGGTTTGAATTATAGTTTTGGTTAAGTCCTCAAGGGTTAAGGACATAGAAAATTTGGACTTAGGAATTTTTGATGGATTTTGATCATGGGTTTCAATCATGGAATTGAATCATGGAATTGAATTGAGTTTGGAAAAAAAATCAAATAGAATTTATTTGGATTTTGACTTGAAAGAAGAAAAGTGAGGAATGGTTTAAGCTAAAGGGTAGGAAATTTTCTTAACACCCCTAAGGCATGACCTATTCCTATGGCTAACTCTTCTAAGTCTTCTAGGGCTAGGTTGGAGTGTCCACCTAATCACTAGATGTGTCTTAAGACTAAGGAACTCTTAAAGTCTAAGAGAAATTCTAAGCCTAAGATGGAGGTGTTGAGAGCTCATTCTAAAAATGAGGTCAACAATGAACATAAAAAATTGGGCTTCAACTAAACATAAAAAGTAATAATTAAAAAATGGTTGACTCTCTATTTCATGAATCATAATGTATCCGTCTAATAATGTTCATCATCAGCTTAGTGTACCCATCTGTTGACTGACTTACTATTGAGCTAGAGTGAAATCTCTAATATACAAGAACATCAAATCAATTTCTAAATTATAAAAGCTGAAAATATAGTATTATACCTTGCATACCTCTGAAAGCACTATGACATTATAGAAAAAGGTGTTGCAATGGGTGACTCTCTTTGTTCTCCAGCCATTGAAACCTATTCATTTCTCTCTATAATAGAAAAAGCATAGTGGTTCAAAATTTTATAGTAATATTTGAGGATTATAATGTTAAAAACTATTAGAAAGTACTCTTGTCTCTCTTATTTTTCTCCCAATATCCTTTCAATCTTGCACTAGAAATACCCTTCGGTTGCATTTTATTTGCGTCCTTCGGTAAGTTATTAAAATTGAAATCTCTTATGATAGACTTCTTATTCTTATTTTTATGCTCATTTGAGATGAACTCCCATAAAATATTGAATCAACATCATCATATAATTTCTTTAAGGAATCCGACAAATGCTACTCAGCTTCCTTATTACCTTGTGCTCTAATGCTTATTTGATCTGAATATTTACTAATGTGGTTCCCAAAAATGATGTCAATAGGACATCCATTCTTAACTTTTAAATCTTTCAAGTCTTTGTAAGCACTGTCAAAGTAAATATCCTTCTTTGCTCTAGAAGATCATCATATGAGAAGATACTTCTTCAGAATTCTCACAATATCTTCTAAATTCTAGACTCGGATGTGGTGGGCACGGAGTAAGCCCATCATTTCAAAATTTTTACAACTACAAGTTATATTTAGATATGTCTTATCCAAATGAACAGTCAATGTCTTGGAAATACTGATTTTCTCTAAGTTTCTTATCAAATATTCCATGGGATTGTCATCGCAGACATTTGCTACTAATCAACCCACTCCATGCAAAAATTCTTTTTCAAAAAAATATGTAAAACTTTCTTATGTAAAACATAGTAGCTTACTTCATTATAAAACTAGTTCTAACAACTAGAACAATTGCTGATGGGCTACACTTGAAATCTTCATCATATTCATTCCGTCTCCATTTGTTCATAACCTTCTCCAATCCCAAAAAATAATCAATGATAGAACTTGTTGGTTTAGAGATTCCATGACATACATTATTCATGGACTCACTGTGTTTCGTTGATAAAATACCCATGCAAAATGAATCTTTACTGAATGTGGTGGACCACTTGCTTATAATTCTATATAGCTGAGTTAGCCAAGCATGATCATGCAAATTCCTTTCTTCTAGCATGTTAGACCAAGCCTATTCAAACTCTTCCTCTAAATCACATTTACTCATGTACAGGGGCAGAGGGAGGGTGGGGGCACTGGGGGCACATGCCCCCACTAGCCCCCTGTACAAATTCACATACGGGATAACATTAGCACTATTTAGGTCAAAATACTCGGCTTTCCTCACACCCTTGGTGCCTTTCTACTTCTCTACATCCTGTGAATGCATCGTCAGACCGACTCGACCTCGTGAAGCCTCAAGTCGGTGAAGGAAACTCTCATCTTTCCTCCTAGTATCCCACCTTCCTTTCAATTATGCTTGTCTAAATACCGTAAATCCTTCTACAGGCCGTGTTCAAAACCCTCATCTTTTTACTCTGCTGCTGCAGTTGGAGTCGAGAAGGAATGAAGTCTAAACTCTGAAGGTCATTTCCTCTCATTCTACTTCACCGAATCACTACTTCGTGTGCTTCTGCGGGTTCTGTTTGCGAGATTTCAGCGAGATTTAAGCCGGATTTAACTTAAATCCATCCAAACGGTGTTTTTGGATGAGTTAAATCTACTGCCTTTGTAAATTATAAATTTGTAATCTACCACAAGTTTACGGGCTATTTGGCTACAGGATCTGAGTAGGATTTAAGCCAGATTTAACTTAAATGCAGCCAAATGGTATTTTTGGGCAAGTTATATCCGCTGCCTTTGCAATTCGATTAAAGCGAGGCTATTTGGCTCCATAATTTGAGCTCAATTTAAGCTGGATTTAACTTAAATCTAGCCAAACGGTATTTTTGGGCAAGTTAATTCTAAAGGGTTGTTTTTGAATTTGAGGATTTAACCTGAACTTAAATCTAGCCAAATGGTATTTTTGGACAAGTTGAATCTGCTTCCTTTGTAATCTCGTTAAAGTAGGGTTATTTGGCTATAGGATTTGAGCAGGATTAAAGCCAAATTTAACTTAAATTCAGTCAAATGGTATTTTTGGACAAGTTAAATAGGCTACTTTTGTAATCCCGTTAAAGCTGCTTTCACAAGTTAAATTCAAATTTGCAAAATCCTGTTGGTATGTGTATTCCATCAGGAATATGCATTTCCCATAAGTAATAAAATAAGCTTTTAGAAAGACAACATTAAAATAATACATTACTGCACGAGCTCTAAGTGGTGCAACAAAATAAGTCAGTTTGCATATGGCCATTAATCTACATAGTTACTATTCTTGGGTTTAAATCAAATAAATCAAACTCTGCTTACTATAGACCCAAATTAAGGTAGGAAAACTTGTATTTGGCCAAACATTAGTTAACTCAAGTTTTACATGTCATGACCCATGTAATAACTTGGTTATTTAATTTTAATAAGTAAAAATAAATAATTTTGAATTCCCATGAATTGCCAAAACATAAGAAAAGTCCAAGTTAATGAATGACTTATAGGTATACTCAAAGTTAGTTTTCTTTTCAAAACTTAAATCTATGTGAACATGTCACTTTTAGTGTCATATTTTATGTAAATCATGTGTTTATTGAAACTTCATCTTCTTTATTTTATTTTAAGAATGCCTCAAAGTATTTTATTACATATATTTCTTCACATACTCTTTGTTAATTTATACATATTTATAGCTAAAATGAATATCTTTATTATTGTGTGATTCATATTTTTGTATTGAGATTCCTAAATCTCATATTTTTAAGTTAAATTTTTCATGATTCCTATTTTTGTACTGTAATATTGAGATTTATTATGTCTTAAATCTTATTAAATTTTTTATTTGTATTTACTTATTAATTATATGATTTATATTAAGTAATCTTAAACAAGCAAAATATTCAAAAATATTTCTCGGTGGAACAGTCTTTACAATTGATTAAGATATGTGAATATTTTTTATTTAAAAAAGGTCGAAGGTGTGCCTTTTTTTTTAAATTTATTGATTTGTTGTTTCTTAATAAAGACTGACAGTGTGTCTTTATTAAGAAATATTATTTATTTAGTTTTTGAGTACAGGCCGATTGTGTGCCTTTATTTAGTTTTTTTTTTTTGAAATATGATTGAAAGGATGTCTTTTGATTTTTTTATGCATATTAATCTACAATAATTTACATTAGTATTTTAATTGATTTATATAATTAGATATGGAGAGATGTTTTAAAAGAAAGATTAAACAAGATGAGTCTAGCTATTCACATATTATTACTAGTGAAAGTAGTAATACAAAGTCTAAACAACTGCACACAGAATTCAAGTTAGAAGATATTTTAATAAATCCTAGATTAAGAAGAAAATTTTCAAAGTATCATCCTAATGATTGTGATAGAGTCCGAAGAGCATATCTTCAAAAAGGGTCATGTCAACCTCCTGATCATGAATTTCCTCAAACACAGATCGAAAATAAATTACATAGATTTAATCCAAAATGGTTTGATGAATATAAAGGTTGGTTATAGTACAATATTGTAAAAGATGCAGTATATTATTATTTTATTTTTTTATAGACCTGATATTGGTGAACAAGCAAGTGGTGATAGTTTTGATTTTAAGGGATTTAGAAATCAAAAAAAAATATATAGATTTGAAGTTCATATTAGTCAAGTTAATAGTGCACATAATATTGTTGGAAGAAAGTGTGAAGATTTAATGAATTAAGATCAACGCATTATATTTAATTATGAAAGACATTATGATCAAAACCATAGGGAATACAAAACATGATTAAGTGCTATGATTGATTGTGTAAGCTATCTTTTACACCAAGGATTAGCTTTTCGTGGTTATGATGAATTACAGGGTTTTGAAAATAATGGAAATTTTCTTAAACTTCTGAACTTTTTGGCTGATCATAATGAAAGTATTAAGAATATTGTTCTTGAAAATGCTCCATGAAATAATAAATTAATTTCTCTTGAAATTCAGAAGGATATTGCACATGCAGCTCCTATTCAGACTTCAAACACTATTATCAATCATTTAGGTAATGAGTTATTTACAATTCTTTTAAATGAGTCTCGTGATGTATCGATGGAAGAACAATGGCTATTACACTTCATTATGTTGACAAGAGAGGTTGTATTATTGAGCGTTTCCTAGGAATTACACTTGTTGGTGAAATAAATGCTCCAACACTTAAATGCACTATTGAAGCACTTTTCTCAAAGCATGGATTGAGTATATCACGAATACGTGATCATGGTTATGATGGAGCAAGCAACATGCATGGTGAGTTTCATGGACTAAAAGTTTTAATCTTGAAAGAAAACAATTCAACTTATTACATTCACTATTTTTGCTCATCAATTGCAATTAGCACTAGTTATTGTGGCTAAAAATCATGTTCAAATTTCTACATTTTTTAATAATGTATCAATTTTGATCAATATTGTTGGAAGTTCTTGTAAAAGGAGAGAAATTTTATTTGAAAGACAGTTAAACAAAGTTGTTAGACAAATAAGGAGTGGAGAACTAAAAGATGACATAGGTTTAAATTAAGAAATAACTCTTCAACGAGCTAGAGATACACATTGGGATCACATTATGCTGTATTGATTAATATTCTTATTTTATTTGGATCTATTATAGATGTTCTTGATATAATTATAGAAGATGGTTTGAACAGTAAACAAAGAGGTGAAGCAAATGCTCTACACATTAGCTAAGTACACATTCACATGTATAAAAGTATTAAGTGAGTACGGCACCATTGTTCTACACCAGGGGCTTAAGGTATAAGACCAACTTAGGGCTACTCAAAGCCTCGCAGCCCAGGGTGTCCAGACTAGTATACCACTTTTCTTAGATACATATAGATATATAAGCAACTATAAGAATAGGAAAACCCATGAAAAAGTTGTGTTTGATTTATTTGATTTATGATTCTTATTTGTTGGTCATATCATATATATATATATATGTATAAGAGTTTTAAGTGAGTACGACATCATTATTCTACACCAGGGGCGTAAGGTACAAGACCTACTTAAGGCTACTTAAAGCCTCGCAGCCCTGGGGTGTCCAAACTAATATACCACTTTTCTCAGATACATGTGAATGTACAAAAGAACCACAAGAATGAGAAGTCATGCAAGAAGTCATGTAAGAAGTCATATTTGATTTGATTTTATGATTTACATATGTGATATAAAATTTTTCGTAAGTCTTAGCATGGAGATGCATAGGAATAGATTTAAACAAATGTTGTGTTCTTTTTAAATGAACTATACATTTATAAATCCCATTTAAATCCATATAAGGTAAGGAAAGAGAGCTTCATATTGCATATCTTATATTATCAACACATGCAAATTTATTGATATTTGTAATTAACATCATTCCATATATTACAATTGATTTGTAGGCTTTTAAAGATAACTTTTGATTTAATAATAATAATAGCCACACCTATTTTTAATTTAAATCAACACATACAATTTGACATAAAAGAAACCATTCCATTTAGTTAATTTTAAAATAAATGAATGCATGATTACACATGGAAAGCAACATTTAACATAATTAGAAAGAAATAAAAGAACATAAGCATATGATCTCATTCATTCTAATTAATTCCTAAGGACAATAATACTAAATAAGGCTGCTTAAAATAAACCAAAGTTATTTAATGACATTTTTAATTTTGAGTTTGATTTAATTTAAGAAATGTAAGAGATTTACTGATCCTAATCACCTGCCCCATTTGTGAGTTAATTTGGTTTAATGAAGAAGTAATTAGGTTGATTTTATGGTTTAATTAGGTTAGGGTATGAATTAAGCTAATTAATTAACCCTTACCTACATCACCTTAAGTTAATTAATTAATTAATAATGAGCCAATATAATATGCAACCACATGAAAATCAAATTTGCAATGCTCCTAAGAAAAAAAAGGGTGTCTAATGCAATTGGCTCATGATTAATAGTTAATTAAGCTTAAGGGATCTCACTTAACTACTTTTGTGGTTTTCTCAAACATGTGAGCTAACCATAATTTCATTATCTCCCACTTTAGGTTATTGAATACCCAAAGAGCTACCCAAGATTAATTAAGGGTTGCTTAGATGTGACGTGAATTTTAGATTGAGTTAATCAAGTTTGTTAATTAATTGATTAAATTCTTTGATTATATTTTTATTAGAATGGTGAATTAACTTAGGGAAAGGGATCAATGACAAGGCCACGATCCTAACCCCTGAGTCATTTCAAACACTCAATTAAGCTCTATTTTTTATCTTGTAGATTAATTAATTAATTAAGCACTTAATTATCTCATTAATCATTAACTAATCAAATTTTAAAAAGTGAAGAAAGCTTAGGAAATGAATTAGGAAAAATATCCCAACCACATTCCCTATGCTCCCTTACTATTCAACAGAGGTAATTAGACTAAAATAATTAATTAAATCACTATTTATTCACTAATTATCACTAATTAAATTAGAAAAGTGATTAAAGTTTAATCAATTGATTTTCCTAATTAAGAAACCAATAAAATCCCAAAAAAATGGCGGAGGCAGAGGTCATACCCAAAATATCCATAGAAAGTTGGAGATCAATTGAGTGATTAATTAAGGAATAATTATGTTAATTATATTTTTAATTAAACCATAATTAAGCTAAAATTACTATTTAAAATCAACTAATAATATTTTTCCTAGATTCTACTCTGAAGAATCTTTAAAATGAACCCAAGTTTGTATTTTTTTAAAATTTTTCTAAGATTAGTTTTGATTTTTAGACATTTTAAGCTTAAAAATGGATTAATTAACCCTGATTAAAGCCTTAATCCTGTCGAGCCACGTGGTGGCTAATGCGGCGCACTTTCTATGTGGCACGATGGGAGTGGCTACTTAAGTTATCACATCCAAGGGCTGACTCAGATGGCGACGGATGTGGTAACTTCGTGGACCGTCTGATCTAAGATCAGATGGCCACGATTAAATGTGTGGTTTAAAGGAATTAATCAAAGGATCTACACGTGATCAGATCAAGACTGTCCATTTTGATCACGCAAAAGGGACGGTCCATGATTTATCTCCTTCTGAGCGGTGAATGATGGATATCGTCCATTGATTATCGCTCGATACGAGCTCGCCCAAGCTCAGATGGAGATGAAATTTATTTTACACCTTCGGGAAAGCATATCAAGTAAATATAATGGTGGAAATCACATGACACAAAACTTTTTCACAAAATACCAACTTATTTTCATTCAAAGATTGATTTTAATGGCATACCTCACCGGAGCTTGTGACCGGCAGTTCCAACGATTGAGGAAGCTTTATTTGGTAAAAATGAAGCCCTGTTGAGCCACACAAGCTTTGATTTGGTATAGTTTGCTGGAAAAACCAATCCACGGCATGTAAATAATTGAACTTGATTGAACTCCTTCGTTCGGCCATTGGGAAGCTTGGGAAATGATTCATTCTTACTTGTTTAGCTCCAAGGAAGGTGTGTGAAAAGTTAATTGCACTTTTGTAGAGGTTTAAGAAAATGACAATCGTAGGTGACCTCCCCTATGTCAATTTTTCATAAAACTGAGAGTGGAGGATTTGGGGAGCTCGGGAAACATAAGAGGAAGCTCTGGGATGGAGTTCTCTGGCTGTTAGGGTTGAATCAAATGTGTCGCCCTATGTTTTAGTGAGAATGAGGGGGATATACCCCCTCATTCCTTGGATAGGATTGCTATGGCTAGTTTAGCTTTTTCTTGATCATTTGGCCATTTCAGAGGGTTGTGGAGGTCCTTGGATGGATGATGTGGTTTTTGGGTGTGTGAGGTGGTCGCCAAGGGAGGTAGTGGATGTCCTGGGTGGTTTGAAATGCTCCAATGGGAATGGGGAGGTGATTTCACCTCCCCATGGGTCATGGCTGGCCCAACCACCTTTTGGTCAAGTTAGTCATGGTCCTAGGTGCCTAAGTGGACCTATGAATGGGTGTCTAAGTGGACCTATGAATGGGTGACAAGTGGATAAGGAGAGAGAATGACCAAATATGCATGTGTCTTATCTCATGGGATGCCCTAGACCCAAGGGCAAAGTGGTCATTTGTCCATGAGTTTGATTTGGGCAGATTTGAAATGGGTCAAAAGTGGGTTAGCCCAAATTTCAAGTGGTTTGGAGTTTATTTGATTTGATTTGGCTTTATTTGACCTGTCTAGGTCAAATTAGGTTAGTTAGTCAATAAACCAATGTTAATCAAGTTGACATGACATGACCAATTAGAGTGTATTGGTGTCATTGGTTTGGTTCAATTTCCTTTAGATTTGATTATGGCTCATTTGGGTTCATATATGTCAAATGGGTTAAGTTGACTAATTTGACCAATTTGACCAAATTGGGTTGGTTAGTGTATGAGTCAAGTTCAATTAGCTTAATTAAAATGATTGTAGGCTTTGGTTTGGTTTAATTTAGATTTAATTTAGATTTTGGCTAATTTTTTCAGGTCAATTGGTTGGATCTTGACCAATTGGTCAACTTGGGCTCAATTATGGATTTGGTCAAGTTCAATAAGTGATTTAGAATGAACTGGAGCCATTGGTTGCAATCAATTTGGATCAAATCATGATTTGACCTATTTTGGCTTTTTAGGTCAATTTGGGTCAACTTGGGTCAAATGATCAATTAGGCTTAGATTCGCTCAAGCGAAGGTTTGGTCATGTTCAATCAATGATTATGAGTTGGTTTGAATCAATGGTTGTAATCAATTTGGCATATGGTGGATTTTCGCTAGTTTGGGTTTAAATTGGGTTAAGTGTTGACTTGGTCAAAGGCTAGGTTTGACATGATTTGAACCAATTTAAGGTAATTGATCACCCTAGGGTGGTTATTTATTATGTTGTTAGGTTTATATGGACTTAGTTCAATCCAATTTGGGATGGATTAGACCTTGGCTCAAAAAAAGTTCTTTTAGGCCACTTTGGGTCATGCGAGCTTAAATGGGTTAATTAGCTTGATCATGACTTGATCATGGCTTGACTCAAGTTTAGTTGAACTCACGCATGAGCCTAGGATTGAAATATAAATCCAATTGCAAGTAGTTTGGAGCCAAATGGGTTTTGATTCATATGACAATTTCAAGCTAAAAGGGTTGACTTGGGTTTGGTTTGATAATGATGTTTTATGTTTATATTTGGGTCAATGATTGTAGGAATGATTGAATCTTGAAGGAATCCATGAGTTTTAAATTAATTTGGGTATCATTTAGCCAAATTCAAGAATTTGGCTAAAAGGGCTAAAATTGGGAATTTGATTTGATTTGGGTTTCAATCACTTGGCCATTTGAATTTATATTGCATTTATATTTGTGAATATAAGTGAAGATATAAATGGGTTATGAGAAAATCACTTGAATTTGGAGTTGATTTATGATTTAGAATTTGATTTGAGATTGAATTTGATAATTGAGAAAATCAATTGGATTGGGATTGATTTGAATTTGGTTAAGGCTAAGTCCATAAGATAAAATCAAAAGGCTTAGGAAGGGATTTGGAGTTTGAATTTAATCATATATTTCAATCATTTGATAGTTGGATTTGATTTTTGAATTTGGATTTGATTTTGAGATTTGGTTTGGAAGAAAGAAGAAAGGATTGGGTTTAATCTATAAGGTAGGCAAGTCCTCCTAAATCTCTAAGGCACAAACTATTCCTATGGCTAACTCTTCTAAGTCTCTGGTGGGTTAGATGAAGTGAACTCTAAGAGTCTAGATCCAAAGTGGAACTCAAAAGTGAGGTCAACAATAGTACTATTAAAGCAATGTACTTTTGAAAACAGAAATATGTACAACCAATGTATGAGGTAATGCAAATTTAATAGCTCTTGCCATTTCTTGATCTGAATCAGTGAATATTATTATAGGATGCCTCTTATTCATTATCCACAGAAATATTTTGAATAACCATGTGAATGATTATAGACCTCACTTTTGGAGTGAGTTCTCAACTTCGTCATCATAGATCTATGACTCTTATAGACACTAAGATCTCCTTAGCCTTAAGACAATTCTAGTGATTAGGTGAACACTTAACCTAAGCCTAGAGACTTAGAAGAGTTAGCTACTATAATAAGTTGTCCCTTAGGGACTTAGGAAAACTTACCTACCCTATAATCAAAACCAAAATTCTAAGACTCATAATCAATCTCATGATCAAATTCAAGCTCAAAATTTTTCCATAAAACCTCATGATTAAATTCAAAACTCTTTCTAAGCCCTTTGATTTCATCTTATGGACTTAGCCTTAACAAAATTAAAATCGATCCCAATTTATTTGATTTTCTCAAATATCAATTCAATCTTTCAATCAAACTATCAAATTCCAATTCAAATCTAACTTTAAATGATTCAATCTCATGATCAAATCTAAACTCAACCAAATTATCTTCTAAGCCCTTTTGACCTACATCCATGAGCTTGGTCAAATTTGCTTCTAAATCACCTCCAAACTCAAGTGATTTTCTCATAAATTATTTATATCTTCATTTATATCCAAAATATAAATAAAATATAAATTCAAATAACCAAAACCAAATCCAAAATCAAACCAAAATCCAATTTATACCCTTTAATCCAATTCCTTGAATTTGGCCAAATCCTATCCAAATCAAGCTAAAACCAATAAATTTTCTCATTAATCAATCATTCATTCAATCATTTAGCCAAATATAAAATAAACTACAATCATCAAGCCAAATAAAAATAAACTCAAGTCAAACTCAACCTAGCCCATTTGACTTGAAATATTCAAATGAGCCAAAACTCATTTGAACCCAAACCAATTGTAATTGAATTAATATGTCAATCTCAAATCCATATATAAACTCAATGAAATCAAACTCAACTCAAAATCAAGCCAACTAAACCCAATTGGCTCACTTGACCCAAAGTGTCCAATTTAACCTACATGAACCAAAATCCAATTCACTTTTGACTCATTTCAAATCTGCCCAAGTCAAATTCATAGCCAAATGACTACTTTGCCCTTGATAGGGCATCCCATGAGATAAGACACTTTCACTTTTGGTCATTTCCTTCCCTTGGCCACTTGGCACCCATTCATTAGTCCACTTTAGGTACCCTGGACCCTAGATAATGATAATGGGTTGGGTCTATCATGATTCATGGGAGGTGAAATCACCACCTCCCATTTTACTGATACTTTTAATGATACCATGTAGCTACCTCCTCCCACCCTTTCTCCACTCATGAGAGGCCAAATGAATAATTCTCTACCAACCCCCCCCCCCCCCCCCCATCACCCCATTGATCCAAAAGCCAAACAGCCATTGAATCTCATTCTCATTCCAACCAACACACTCACACTCGATTCAACCCTAGCACACTCTCTTCTCCTTCCCATAGTCATTTCCACTATTTCTTGAGCTCTCCAAATTCCCCATTCTCAGCTTTATGTGAAACTGAAACAAGGGAGGATACCAGTGATTGCCATTTCTTCATTTCACAACCAAAGTGCAATTAACTTTCCACCCACCATCCTTGGACTGAGACGAGTTGAAATGAATCACCCTCGTTGCCTTCGACCGCTGGAAGTGGGACTTAGACCCATCATGCCTTATGAGTGATCTATAACAAATTGAAGTTCGTGCAGCTCAACAGGGCTTCATTTCTATCAAATGAAGCTTCCTCAATTATGGTGTTTATTTTTGATCATGTGTATGGGGGGACACCATGCAGATCTGAGGGTGTACTTATTGAGGTGATCGGGTATGACAACAAGGAATGGTGCACTATCTCAAAAGATAGAAATAATCACCCTTTAATGGACCTAATCACCTAATAAGGACTCATAAGGCATGATGGGTCTTCGAATATACCAGAGATTTTTCCCCTACTTTATATGGATGAATAAAATAGGATTTATTTAAACTGGATTCTAAAGTTCCCTATTAGAGAAAGCCCCCATAGTTAATTACATCCTAAGGAAGGTGAGTTCCTTAGGAATACTCTTGATTAAAGTAGGCAATTATTGTCCCCAACAATTTCAAAGATAGGACTATCAATAAATTAGCTATGTTTGGAAAATCAAGTAGGATAGATCAAAAAGAGAGACTTATTATTGAAGTCAAAGGAAGATGTGTAAAGAATGCTCATGATACTAGAAAATCTAGTAAGCATTCCAATCTATCCTATGATTGGGCTTTATATGTTTGAAATTGAGAGGATTGATTTTATTAAAGTTAAGACTTTATTAGAAAACTAGGGCTTATAATCCCACAACACAATATTGTGAAAATGTCTAAGAGGTGAGAATTTATGCTTGTAGCCTGAATGAAATAACTATCTCATATCCTAAATCTAGGGAGCTTCGGCATAAGCCAAAGCACGTCCTAAATCTAAGTGAAGAGGGGTATATGGTTTACCTCCACAAGAGAGGATAAACCACCCGACTGCTGGACTTATAACTGCTTGGAGTGGCAGCCAACTAACTCATCCAACACTTTAAAATCATGTGGTCAAGTCATATGTTTTGCAAGATGGTTAGGTTGTTATTATTTAGAAAGAGAATAAGTCCTTAAACCCACTCCCAAAGAGACTAGAGCATGAGTGGTATGAATAATGACTTAATATAATGCAAATCTTTTCAAATTTTATTTGATTTTGGACTCTTCATTTTAACAAAGGCTTTGAGATTTTGTATGCCTGCATGCATGATAAAATTAAATTATTGGCTAAATCAGCAAGAAGGGGTGTTTTCCATCACAAGGGATGCCCTCATAGTTCAAGCATTCCCCTATCATGCAAGGACAGAAATCCCCTATTTTCAAGAGAGAAAAAATATGCATGCATGATGTGAAACATACAACATTCAGCTAAGGGGTTGCTTAATCTTTTAATTATCTTGATTTAATTCCTAGACTTTATGGTGAGGTTATGAGTTATTTAGAAATTTAATTATGAGTTGTAGTTGGGTAGAAAATTTTTTTTCCTAAGAGCCTAATCGCATCCAGGCCATACAACAAACACCAATCATAAAAAAACTATGAAAATACATGTCAATTCTAATGCACAAGCTAAACAAAATATCAAATAATTTTATAGCTAGTGTAAAAGAATAAAAGGCCGGTGCGGTCAGGTACCGCTGTACAACCCAAAAATAAAAATGAGTAGCCAAGCTCTACCCTTATACAACCCAGATTACAAAAGAATAATTATAATTAAGGATGAATGCATGCTATAGGGGTCTTCATCTTCTACAAATTTTCATGTTTCTTTCCTCTTCTTTGCTCCTTTGATTTGACTCACTATAAGGCATCATATGGCACACAAGACATAGTCATTCTAGCCAATGCTCATCTTAATTCCCCCATAGCACTAATCCTAATTCTTAATTGCAAAATTACACTAAAATGAAAAAGTAAATCTAATTACACCTGCAAGACAAAGGTTAGCTAAACATACATTCCACCCAAGCAATTATATTTATAATTTTGGAATTAGCACCCGCACATGGGTAACCAAGCCCACATGTCCTAACTTGTATTATGCTTATGAGCATAAGCAATCTACAAAGAAAGAGCATTTATATTTATTTCTCAGTGGCCCCTTAAGCATAATCCCCATGTAGAAAATATGATTAGGCTAACAACGGCCTAACATCCAGTCTACGAAACATACACCTAACATTCAGTCTAAAATATTACATTACAAAATAAAATATAAATCAAACCAAGCACCATGTAACTTAAAGCTAAAAGTGGTGATAATCTAATGTGTGTGTATTAAGGCTTATATGTTATGTCCTAACTAGGCTTTAGAGTTATAGTTTTCTAAGTGTAGAAAGATTCAATTTAAAGAATGGTTTCACTTTAAGTTGCTTAGTTGATTTGCAAGTTTTAACTTAATGTTTACTTTAATTTCATTTAACCTACACAAGATAATTAAGTGCTATAAAGATAAGGAAAGAGAGGATCACTCTCTTTTATCCCACCTTAAGTCATTTCTAAAGTCAATTAATTAAACAATTCTCTTTAGTGAATGGCTTATTATATGTTTTGAATAATCTTAGGTTTAGGTTCACCTTAAATAAACTCATTCAATAAGAAAAGCATCTCAAGATTAATTGAAATGAACTATCATCACATGATACATGTTTGCTTATTTCTTTCCATCATATATATCATGCATATGATTAAGTCCTAAACATAACTATACATTCAATTTATGTCTTAACATACTTGAATGATAAAAGTAAGCAAATTGTTGACCTCATTTTTAGAATGAGCTCTCAACCCTTCCATCTTAGACATAGGGCTTATCTTAGACTCTAAGAGTTCCTTACTCTTAAGACACATCTAGTGATTAGGTGGACACTCAACCTAGCCTTAGAGACTTAGAAGAGTTAGCCATAGGAATAGGTCATGCCTTAGGGGAGTTAGGAAAACTTGCCCACCCTTAGCTTGAACCACTCCTCACCTTTCTTCCTTCAAGTCAAACTCCAAATCAATCTTATTTGATTTTCACCAAACTCAAATCAATGCCACATGATTGAAATCCATTATTGAAATTCACGATTGAAATCCATGATTGAAATTTAAAACTCAAAAAAAATCTTCTAAGTCCTTTAATTTCCCTCTTAAAAACTTAACCAAAATCATGATCAAATCAATTCAAACTCACGGAATTTTTTCACTGCTCATTTATATTCTCATATATGAATGAAATTTAAATATAAATCAATCAAATCTAAATCCAAAATTAAAATTCCTATTCCAAAAATTCCTAAGTCCTTTAATTTCCCTCTTAAGGACTTATCCAAAATCAAATCTAAATCAATTCAAACTCATGATATTTTCTCATAACTTATTTATATTCTCATTTATATTCACATGTACAAATGAAATATAAATATAAATCAATCAAACTAAATCCAAAATTCAAATCCAAAACTCTAAAATTTCCTAAGTCCTTTAAATTCCCTCTTAAAAGACTTAGCCTAGATCATGATCAAATCACTTCAAATCCTTGAAATTTTCTCATGACCAATTTATATTCTCATTTATATTCACATATATAAATGAAATATAAATTTAAACAATCAAAACCACTTCCAAAATCAAACTCAAATCCACTCAAAATCTAACCTAAGCCTTTCAAGTCAAAATCTTGAACTTAGCCAAATCAACTTCAAATCAAGCCAAACTCTTGATTTTCCTTCATGATTCAATCAACCCTACAATCATGAATCCAAATATAAATACAAACTTCAATCACCAAATCAAAACTCAATTCAAAAATCAAACCCCAAATCCATTCATGTTCTTCCTTTGAATATGAAATTACCAAATGAATCAAAACTCATTTGACTTCAAACCACTTGCAAATGGATTTATATTTCAATCATAAATCCATATACAAGTTCAATCAAACTCAAATCAAGCTTTGACCAAGCCATTTGACTCACTTAGGCTCACTTGACCCAAAGTACCCTAAAGTACCCTTATGAGCCAGATTTTAATCCTAACCAAATTGGATTGAATCAAACTCACCTATGCCTCTCATCATGATCAACAATCATTACGAGATGATTAATCACCCAAATTGGCTCAAACCAAGTCAAACCTAAGGGTTGGCCAAAATGAAACCCAACATAGCCAAAATTCACCATAGGCCAAATTGATTGAAACCATTCATTAAAGTTCATTCATGACCAATGTTTGAACTTGACCAAGTCAACATTTGAGCCTAACCTAGCCCAATTGGCCACTTGACTCAAGTTGACCCAACTTGATCTAAAGGGACAAAATATGTCAAAACTTGATCTAAGCCAAATTGATTGAAACCAATGTGTCAAGTTCATTCCAAATCACTTGTTGAACTTGACCAAAGCCTCAATTGGCCAACAAGACCTAACCTAGCCCAATTGATCTTAAACCCGACTTGACCTAAAGGATCATGTTGAATCAATTCAAACTTAACCAAAATTGATTGGAAATAAAGATATCAATCCACTTCATATGACTAACCAAACCTAAACCTACCCATGACCTAGCTCAAATAGGTCAAATGGGTCAAATTGGTCAACTTGACCCATTTAACCTAAATGAAGTCATATGAACCAAATTCAAACCTAAACCAAGTTTAATCAAACCAAAGCTACCAAAACATTTCAAATGGTCAAATGAACTTGACCCAACCCTTGGTCAATTTGACCAATTGGTCAACTTGACCCATGTTGACCGGGTCAACATGAGCCAAACCATACCAAATGAACTCCAAATCCAATGAAACTTGGGAAAACCTATTTTCTCAACATACCCAACATATTCAAATTCAAAAATTAGCTAAATGACCATTTTACCTCTAGGCCATATAACAAATTTTTGTCAAATCCATGGGGAATTTGGTCAAGTCCTCTTGATACCAACTTGATACCTTCTTAATAGGTCAAGTAAACCCTATGGAGGGTGGTGCACTCAACCCAATGGGTATGGGTCAGCCCAACTTGACCCAAGGCTAAACCTGAGCATATGGCTCAAATTGGCCATGTGGGAATCATGTTCCAACTCAATTTGAAGCACATGGGAGGTTACCACTCCACTCCTTAGCCCAAATCAACCATGTGCAAACCTCTAATAGACCAAACAACCCATTTCCTAGGGTCAATTGGATCAAGGTAAGATCGTGATTGTCATAGGGGAGATATACTCCCCTAATTCCACTTGAATTCAATAATTCTAATTGAGTAGAGAGTCATAGGAACCATTCTTAAGTGATCCTAAGCTCTCTAAAAGGATTTTGAATTTTCCATTCTCAATTTTCCTCAAGTGAAAAATAGGGGAGCTCCATTGATTTCCAAACTTCCTCCACACTACAATTCAACCAAATTTCCTTTGCACACTCCACCAGAGGACCAAGTCGAGCTTGCCTAAGCTCTCTCTCAAGTTCTAAAGGCAAAGTGAGATCTAATTCCATCAATCCATAAGGAAGCTAAGGAGAGGTTGGTCCATAGAGCAATCCACTTAACCTCAAGAGCTAATACTTTCACCACAGCTTCGTCTCAACTAGACAAAGCTTCTCCAAGGGAATCGAGAGCCAGTGATCACCTCTGGCGAGGTTAGACATTTTCCAATCACTAAACTCAATGTGTGTTGGTCCTTTGTGAAAGAAAGTTTAATGGCATAAGATTTCAATCATTAGATGTGATTACCATTATGGTTAGATGGTGTGTGCAAAGTTTCATCCTGATTCAAGCTCAATCAAGCTTAGATCAAAGCCTAGAACATGGATAGTCCCCATGGATCATAGGATTTGGTAGGGATAGATCTCTGGCCATCCATCTTTGCATTTTGGATGGATGGCTGAGATTAAACACACGTTTTATATCCTATTTCATCCCTCAGAACCGCGGGTTAATTTCTAGACATTTGATTCATGATCAAACGACGGATACCAAACTGCATAGCACCGCCACCACGGAGCACTATGACAAGACACTTAAGTGGTCGCACATTACTTGACGCATGTAAAGCGCATCTAAGTCACCGTCCGTGTGTCATGATGTTGGATTAAGGGAATTAATTAAGGTTATTTAACTCTAATTAATCCTCTAAACTTCAAAAATTTATATCTCTCTGAAAAAAATCAAAAAAATATGAGGTAAATTGCCACTGAAAGATAATTCAATCTAAAATATTCCAAAATTGGTTTTAATGGATTTTGAATTGTATCTTTCTCTGATTTTGGGTTTTATTAGAAAACTTAATTTACTAATTACTCCCTAATTAATCCAGTGATTAATATCAGACTTCTTGGGTATATTTTGGGGGATGACTTCTGCCTCCCCTAATTTTCTTAGGATTTATTAGTGACTTAATTGGGGGAATTGCTAATCCAATTCATAATTACCCCCTTTATATAATTAAGGATAATTAAGGGTATGATTAGTGTTTTAATCCCTTATTGAAGTTGATTAAGGTTTGATCCAATGAATAGAAGGTTAAGGGAATAATTTTGGGGCACTTCCCATAAGATATTCCCTAAACCCTCTTTTCTTTCTTAATCCTCATTTAATTAAGGGTTAATTCATTGATTACCCTCTTAATTAATTTCTTCAAATTCTAAAACTTTTCATAACTTAATTAATCTACTTTGGGTAGATTCTTAGGTGTTCAAGAGCTTAAGTTCAATTAAAGAAATCAAAATTTAACTTATGTGTGAGGGGTGTTTTGAAATTACTTAAGTTAAACCCCTTAGCTTAATTAACCATTAATCATGAGCCAAATTGCATTAGGCTCCTTTCTTCCTAGGTGCATTGCAAATTTAAATTCCTTGTGAGGTTTAATGTCATCTCATTGGCTCATAATTATGTTATTAACTATGCTAAGGTGGTGTAGGTAAGAGTTAATAAACATGCTTAATTCATACCTTAAACTAATCAAAATATAAAATGAATCTAATCATCTAAAAATTAAACAAAAATAACAAATATATGTGAGAATGGGTTAGGAACAGCAAACTCAACCCACATTTTCAAAATTAAATCAAATTCAAAATCAAACAAAAATCATACTAAATAAACTTTGATTTACTTTAAGCTTTCTTATTTCATAAGATTATCTTTAGAATTTAATCGAAGTGAATGTGTTTACATGCTTTCATTGCTATAGTTCTTCCCCAACATGTTAAATATGTATGTCATGTGGTTTCATGCATCCAAGTTTTCCAAAAATTAAATTTAAAATGAAAATGTTTCCTTTATGTCAAATTGCATGTGTTGGATAAAGTAAGAATATGAGTGACTATGATCACTATTAAATTCAAATTATTTTCAAAAAATATGAATCAATTATCCAAACTAAAAGTGTGTAACTTTTATCTTAATTATAAGTTTGCATGTGAGTAAAATATAAGGATGTGCTTAGTGTAGGTTTTCCTTCTCTCCTCTTTTAGTGTAGTTTTGAATAGGATTTGGCAAGGTGTATAGTTCAATTAAAAAGAACCTAACACTTGCCTAATTCCATATCATATTTATTCCTATACTATCACTTAAGAAGGATACCTATGCTTGCACATATAAATTACATAAACAAAAATAATCCAACTTACACCAACTTTTGCATTCTTCCTTTTCCATTCATTTCTTTTGTACACATGCTTATATTTAAAGAAAGTGGTATATTAGTCTAGACATCCCCGAGGGTGTAAGGCATTAAGTAGCCCTAAGTAGGTTTTGTACCTTACACTCTGGTTAATAATGGCATCATACTCACTTATGTCATTCATACATTCATATGTGCATGTGAAAGTTGGATAAGAAACCCCTTTGCTACTTAATGAAAAACATGCATCATAAACTTTCAAATTTCCTTAAATGAATCACTTAGCATGCATCGTAAAGTGTGTTAAATATTCTCATTTGTGTGTATAGATATGCTTAAGACTCATTCATATGCATCTTATACATGTTGGGAAAGAAATGAAGTGATGTATGTTTTGTTAATTTAGTTCATTTTATTTAATCTTAAAAGGCCTTTCTTTTTGAATGGGTTTGTTTAGAGTTCAGCTAAAGTTAGGATTAATTAAAGCACCTAATTAAACCATTCACTAAATAAAACTAAAATATGACTCCACTTTATAAATTACTTAGAAAGGAGAAGGAAAGAGTTCTCTTCTCTCTCTTAACTTAGTAATTAATTGTAGGATTCACTTGAACCTAATAAAAATATGAAATAAAATCAACCAAAAATAACTAAATCACTTAAATGAAACCCTCCTCAAAGTTGAACATGCTTCACACTCTGAAAATTCTAACTTAAAGCCATAGCTAAGCATACCACACAAACCTCCAAAGTACACACATTAGGCTAAGTCATCATTTCTAACTTTAGGTTAAGGCGGTGCATGATTTGATGCTTGCTTTTATTTTGTGATATATGCTTTAGTCTAGATTTTAGGATGAATGTGTGTAGAATGAATGGTAAGGCAATCTTAGTCTAACCACTGTCTTATGTAGGAGATTGTGCTTAAGGGGCATTGTAATAAATAAAAATACAAATGTTTTTATTGTGCAAGTGCTTATACCCCTAAGCATACTCCAATAGGCTACGTGGTCTTATTCACCTATGTGTGGGGTGATAAGTTTAATATACATGCTTGGAATTTTGTGGTTTGTTTAGCAAACCTTTGTTTGCAGGTGTTAGCTAGATTTACTTTTCCTTTTCTTGTAAATTTTGCAATTAGGATTTTGGAATGATTGTTATGGGGATTAGGATGAACATTGGTCATAAGATCTCATCTTATGCAACAAGTGAAGCATTTGGAGCATCCACCTTCCAACCATCCAAAAGGAAGAACCAAAGAAGAAAGAAGAAAAGAAGAAGAAAGAAGAAAAGAAGAATGAAGAAATGAAGCTTGAACATCCCCACAAAAATGAATTCCTTGCTTAATTATATTTAATTCATTTATAATCCAGGTTATATATCAATAGAGCTCTGCTACCCAGTTTATTTTTGGGTTTGTTCGGTGATACTCGGCTATAATGGCCTTTTATTCTTTTGCGATTAGCTTTATAATTTGATTGATGATTTGTTTAGCTTATGCATTAAGTGATATCCTTTTCCTAGTTTCTTCCTTACTTTTTGTATAGCTTGGACATGGATTAGGCTCCTAGGAAAAAAATAAATCTTCTACCAAATCTAACAACTCAAAACTAAAAATAAAGAACTCATAACCTCGCCTAAAGCTTAGGCTAAAATCAAGATAAAAGAATTAGCAACCCCTTAGCTAGAAGAGTACTTCTTTTATAACATCATGCACAAATGCATATTGTTTTCAATCTTGATTGGAGGGCTTCCACCTTTGCCAAAGAAACTTGGCTTGACTTTTGAAGCCATGGTGGAAACACACCTCCTCCCTTCTCATTGATTTTGGCCAATAATCTCATTTCTCATGCATAAGGCATATGAATCCAATTAGCCTGAGTCAAAATAATTGTCCAAAAATGAAAATAAAATGATATATGAATCGCATTAGATTTATATCATTTGAAACATACCCTTACATGATCTAGTATCTTTAGGGAGTGAGTTTAAGGACTTAGTCTCTTTCTAAATAAATAACAACCTAGCTATCTTGCATAAAGCATATGACTTGCCTACATGAATTTAAAATCATAGGAGGAGTTAGTTGGTGGCCACCCCCAAGCATAAAGTCCCTTGGGTGGTTTGTCCTCTTATGGAGACAAACCAAATACCCATTTTTATCTTAGATTTAGTCTGAGTGCTCCCCTAGATTTAGGTTTTGAGATTGTTTCTCCCTCTTGTGTTATACATAAATCCTCACCTCTTAGGCATTTCCATAATCTTGTTGTGGAATCATAAGCCCTAAATTTCTAATGAAAAATTTAACTCAAACAAATTAAATCAAAATCAAAAATGTAAAGCCCAACCATAGGATAGTTTGAGATGCTCGCTAGGTTTCCTAGGATCGTGGGTATCTCCTACTTATCTTTCTTTGGCTTCGATAATAACTCTCTCTCTTTGATCAACCCCATTTGATCTTCCAAAATAAACTAATAGATTAATAATCCTACCTATTAAAATCTTTAGAGACAACAATCATTTACCTTAATCGAGAGTATTCTAAGGATCGCCCTGATGAATTAATAATGGGGCTTCAGTAGAACTTAATGAACCCGATTTAAAATAAACCTTACTTTACTTTCCATGTAAAGTAGGGAAGAATCTACATATGCACCCATTATCCTTAGAGTCTTATTGGTGATTAGGTCCATTGTAGGTGGTGACTTCTCTCTCTTAAGATAGTACACCTCCTCAATGTCATATCTGATCACCTTAATAAGAATATATGCGGATCTATGTGGCATCCCAACAAGGTGTATTTTATATATTTCTATTTTCATTTATCCTCTTTTCCAAAAGGGGGATAGATGAAGGAAGGAATGTATAAAATTTTCACCATAGATTTTTCTGGCGACTCCGTTTGGGACGGTTCCTCTCTCCATCTTTGATAAATGATCATTGTCTTCAAGTATCGATAGTGGATTTATACTTTGGTATGAATATGAGACAATCTTTCTTTTCTGTTGGCATTTAGCTTATTTCATTCTTAAGTTGAGTTAGCCAACATCCTTAGGTTTTAGGACCTCACTCCATGTTAGTCTTAAAATCCCCGTTACGTTCACCAATGGGTAAAGATAAAAAGATCAAAATAAAAAAAAACATTTAAAGACTTCCTCCTTATCATTTTTATGATAAGGAAAGGTTCATTCTAAAATAATAAAGGAAAAATAAATTTTTCATAAGAAACTTGCTTTTCAAAAAGCACACTTTCAAAAAAAAAATACACATAACAAAATAATTTCCAAAAAAAATTCTTAAATCACCCTCATCTAACAATTCTCATAATTTTTACATGTAGGAATCTTCAAAAATAAAACTAACAATCTTTTCAAAAAGCACAAATGAATCCTTCAATCCATTTTGATGAATTTCATTTTCAAAATAAAATGAACAATCATCTTTCAAAAAGTCAAAATCAAAATCAAAAATAAAACTTTCAAAAAGCACACATGAACCTTTCCATTCAATACCCTCACACCTACTGAATGAAACTTTTCATTTTCAAATAAAATTAAATTTTCCAAAAGCACATATGAACATCTTCTTTTAATATACCCAAATTTATTGAATGAAGGTTTCATTCCCAAATAAAAATAACATCATTCAAAAATCCCACTTAAACATATCCCACATATGATTAAGTTGGAATTCCCCCTTTCAAAAAGCAATAATCACACACAAAACAAAATTTTTACATTTCAAAAATAAGATTGACCTCCATTCCTACATACCTAAATTTGTTAAATGGAAGTCCTCTTTTCAAAAATTAAAACTTAACAATCATATTTTTCAAAATTCAAACACATTTGGAATTTCATTTAGCATACTCAAATTTGCTAAGTGAAGTATCCAAATTCCAAAATCAATTTTTTTTTTCAAACACATTTGGAACTTCATTTAGCATACTCAAATTTGCTAAGTGAAGTCTCCAAATTCAAAATCAAAATTTTCAAAACATTTTGAAACTTCATTTAGCATACTCAAATTTAAGTGAAGTCTCCAAAGTCAAAACCAAAAATTTTCCAAACGTATTTGGAACTTCATTTAGCATAATCAAATTTGCTAAGTGAAATCTCCAAATTCAAAAACAAAGATTTTCAAGCACTGTTGGAACTTTATTCTTTAGCAAACAAAATTTGCTAAAGAGAAGTTTTCATTTTCAAAACAATACCAAAACATCAAAATTTTAAAACACATATTTTAGAATTTCATTTAGCATACTCAAATTTGCTAAGTGAAATCTCCATTTCACAAAATTAAGTGGAACTTCATCTTTAGCATACCATATTTGCTAAAGTAAAGTCTCCACTTTCAATCAAAAACAAATCAAAATAAAAAAGGAGACACATTAGGATTTCCATAGCATACCCAAATTTGCTAAGGATCCTACTCTTTCAAAAATCAAAATATCTAAAACAAATAAAACACGTTAGGATTTTCTTAGCATACTTAAATTTGCTAAGAATCCTATTTTCAAAAATCAAACAAAACACACTTGAGTTCTTCACTTAGCATACCTAAATTTGCTAAATGGGAATTCCAATTTTCAAAATCAAACAACAATTCACAAAAAAAAACAATTATTTCAAACACTTCGCTAAGCATACCCAAATTTGCTAAGTGAGTAAAAATTACAAAATCATCAATCAAAAATAAAATCAATTGACCCTTACTTTAACATACCCAAATTTGTTAAAGGAAAGGATCCTCAAATCAAAAATCTAAATTCAAAAAAACATGAACCTATGGAAGCACCCTTCTAAAAATATTTGAATCCACTTTTCAACATACCCAAATTTGTTAAAGTTGGATTTATATTCAAAAATTCTTATTTTCAATCAAATTTCTAAATCTTCTCAAATCCATTTGAACCCCACTTAACACTTCCAAGATGTTGGATGTGGGTTCAAATTTTTGACTCAAATTCAAAAATAACAAAAATAAAAATCTGATCCAAGCTCATTTCCTATTGCAGATTCTCACAATCAGTTACAGTACAACTACAGTTTAGTTTTTCAATTTTTGTAGTTGATCTGAAATGGCAAGCTCGTAGAAGTTTGTATTCACTTTTTCTCATGACGTGGATTTGTTCTTGGACCAGGCCAACTTCCCCTGATTGAATCATACACACCTTATCCATTTCGGTAGGGGGTTTAAGGGAGTGAGGATCACATATAAGGGCACTCCCCTCACGACTAGGACCAGGTGTGTGGTTGGTCATCCGAATCTACCTTCTGATTCTGACATCTTTTCATTGAAGAGGAAAGTAGTGGCAGCACGACCAACTTCAGTGACCAACACCACCCCAGCCAGATGCCCTATGGTTTCTTGTCGCCTCTAGTGAGGGCTAGCACCTCTCATCCATTCCCTCTAAGGGTAAGGCTCCTGATCTCGGATTGCCTCCCTACCTTTGAGTAGGTCTAGCTCACTCCTCTCATCCTACCAAAAACATAATGAAGGAACAAAACCGCATGATCAAGTGGTATCACACTAAGATTGCCGTGGAGAGAGGTAGTTTCAGTGAGGATTTCCTATTTTGACTTCACCACTGATTACAACAAACCAGTTTCATCCTCTCTCTGGGTCAGACAAAGAGAATGTTAGGAGGATTTATACATCACCTCCACTAGTGGCCCAGCATCATCCATCAGTTACTTGGAGTAGGAGGTCATATGCCAACCTCCGATTAGTCTTGCGCCAGGTTGGCAGAGCTTACGGACGTCAGAGTCTGGAGCTCAATTTGATCTAAGATCCATCATCCCCCACATGGGAAACATATTTATGTGAGAGGGCCGAGAGGCCCATACATCTCATATTACCGTAGGGAGAGGTGGAGGTTCGCCATGGCGCCGCACTTGTTGATTTTCCAGCTCGCTACTTGCACAACCATACATAACATCCTAGTAATTATGACCAGTCATCACAGGAGGATGGCTCCTATTCATAAAGAGTCGACGGTGTCTCTACCACACCGCTCTACCCCCCGTCCGCCATTACTAGTCCATGTCACTGCATCTCTAGTTCCATCAAAGGTCATGAAGGACATATCCGGTGAGAAGCATACCCTGTTGGTGATCCGGCTATGTCCGAGGGATCTTACACTATCTACACCACCTACTATGGTGGCCGAAGCTCTCCGACCTTCTCCCTAGTGGTGGCGGAGGGAGTGGACCCCAAGCATAGTGGTCATCCCTTCACCAACGCCAGTCAATAGATATGGAGATGGTGGCGCTATTACAGGTAGCGATGATAGCCCATCACCAATGATAATGGAACCTCCTCGGAATGTCACCCATTTCATACGAGTGACAGTCAGAAGTGTGTCTCTTCCAGTGAGTATAGTCCTCATAGGATTAACTCTCCAACCATGTGAGGTCCGGTGCCTCTCAAGCACGACAAAGGATCACACCCTGAGATCATTTGTTCGCTGATGGATCGTTCTCTCGAGGATATAGTAGCACATTATCTTGTAGAAAAGAAAAAGATTTTGTGGTATGATTGGTCAGATAAGGAGAAGGTTAGCTTCGATCTTAATAAAGATGATTTATTGGGAGACTCAGCCGGGGTCTGTATGGTAGATACTAGGGGATCTCTCCTTAGGGAGCAGCAAACCATGGAAGGTGATGAGGTTGATCAAGAAGACACCGCCCAATCAGCCCAACACCTTTGATATCAGTTGAAGCAAAAACGATGAGTAGATAGATGGAGGCATTGAGGACTTAGCGCATTTCGATTCTCAAATAAGCCATAGTTCATCCTATAGACATTAGTCAACCTGAGTTAGTGCATGTCTTGGACATAGCCAAGACCTTACCTCCCATTGATCAAGGTAGCACTAGCATGTATAGGAAGGTAGTGGAAAGTATCTCCATATAAGAAAAATACATCTGATCCATGGTTGACCTGCAAGTGAAGGAAGCATTGCCTCAATCCCGGGGAGGATCATAGGTTCCAAAGGGTAGACCCTACCCAGAAGAATTTGATTCAATCCAATATCCCAAGGGTTTTGTGCCACCTTCCTTCAAAAGCTTTGATGGAAGTGGAAACCCAAGGCAGCATATAGCACACTTCAAGGCCAGTTGTTGCAATGCCGGTGGTAGCAATACTTTACTATTTTGCCTCTTCATTAGTAGCCAAGCATGGATTGCTTTCAATTGGTATGTTGGACTACCCAACAGTTCAGTAAAGACATTTATTGAGTTAAAGTAACTCTTTATCAAGAGGTTTGTTGGAGCTCAGCAAATGGTTACTGTATGTGATCTCGTTGTAGCACAACAACACCCAGGTGAGTCCTTTGTTGATTATATTCTACGATGGTGTAACATGAGTATGAAATGTGAGCTGCAGCTATCTGAACAACATGCCATTGAGATTCTTTTAAAGAATATCCATTATTCGATCGCCTTCATCTTTAAGGCCTTCACTATCAAAACATTTGAGAATCTAATCAACAAGGCGGCTAGTCTACAAGGAGAGTCCAAACAGTTTCCTTTTCAAGACCAGTTACCTAAAGTAAAGCCACAAAATATCTATGAGAAGAAGCCAAGAGCAGTGACAGTGGTAGATATGAGGAAGCAACCTAGAGATCACCGAGAGACGACCTCAGCCTCCACCCCTTTACCACCCAGGCAACCCTAAGCCTCCACAGCCTCCATGGCCACACGCTACCTCCTCACCATACCACTACTGCGATACACACCCAAGTAGCTATGGTCCACCTACTCTTTTAAATAAGCTTAACAAACCTTATTCATTTAAGAGAGAGGTAATCAAGAAGATCTTTAAGAATCTCTTAAAGAAGCCTGATTTTCAACAACCTGAGCCTAGGAGATCGGAGGAAGTAGGCAAAAGTCATGATCCTAACTTTTGCCCCTACCACCGTATGCTAGGCCATGTTTTGGAGGATTGCTTCACATTCAAGGATTGGCTTGAACACTTTCAAGACGTGTAGTTATCCCAAAGGAATACCGTGTGGAACAACCATCCAGTTCCATTAGGGTAATCCTTGGGGATACATGTGATCCTTTCAAAACTAAAGAAGGTTGGGATTTTTCCTTATCCAAAACCTCTAAGAAGATCAATAAACTTTCCTTACAGGTGCTTGAGTCAGCTCAAACCTCCAACATCAAGGAAGGTTTGCAAGTTGCTAGTGCCAACTGAGAAAGGGTAGAGAACAAAGCATGTGTCACCGGATAGCCTGATCACAACCACCACTAAGTCCAACCTCTACCTTCCCAGGCTTCTTCCACTTCAGCTAGCTCTTTTTTTACTACTAGTAGAACTATTGTATTGGTGGATAAGGGCATCAAATCCCTTATCCCACTCACTTCACTTGATTTCTACTTTGTACCTCCAAAATAAATCTAAGAAATTGAAGAATAAAGCTAGTTTGAATTACATCTGTGTCACTTCTAATGGGTTGTCTTCTTCTATTCCTAATGATAACTCTTCAAGTCAAAATAACTATAATAATTTTGATCTTCCTCTTTCTAATTTAGAGTTGGACTTTCCTGATTGCCATGGGTTCATCTCTTGAGATAGACAAGGAATCATCCGATTCTGAGGGTCCCATAGGAGAAGCAGTGAGCTGATGTGAACCTTCCATTACCCAACCATGAGAGATCACCGAAGTCAACCTCCGTAGTGGCAAGGTTCTACCTCCTAGGGAAGCACCTCAAGATAGAGGGAAACAAGTCATTGGTGGAGGAGAAGCCCCTCCACAGATGCTCCACCCTTGGATATGCTTGGAGGATCACCAAGGTGGACTACAATGTATTTTCTCATCTAAGAAAGTTTCCATCTAAGCTAAGCATGTATGATGCCCTTGTCTTATCCAAAGAGATGAGGGAATCATTAATCAAGGCTATCCTTGATCCTGAAATATGCTTAACTTAGATGATCACTATAGGTGAGGAGGAATATTATACAAAAGAAGCTCAGGGGATCACCTTCATAAATGAAGACCTTCTTCTGGGGGACTTGGAGCACAACCATCCCCTCTACATCATAGTTGACATGGACAGGTTTAGACTTGGTGTATCGATGAACATTATGAGTCTAAAGACCCTTGCCTATTTGAGGATCGACATCTCCACACTCCAAGGAGATTGGATGATGTTGAGAGGATTCAATGAATAAGGTGAATGGGCTTTAGGTTCTATAGCATTACCTTTGGAGATAGGTGACTGAAAGACTGAAGCTAAGTTTTACATCATTGATTTGAATACTTAATTCACTACTTTGCTTGGTAGACCTTGGATACATCAGAATAAGATCATTCCATCCTCCCTCCATCAGTGCATCAAGTTCAGAAAAGATGGGATTCAATACCGTGTCAATGGAGATGAAAAGCCATTTTCAATTAGATAGGTTAAGATTTATGAGGATGTGACATACTATCTTCCTCAAAACATCCTTTCTCATGAACTTGGATAAAATTCAAACACAAAAGAAAGAGAAAATGAAGAAAAAGAAAAGATAAAAGAAAAATAAAAGATAAAAGAAAAATAAAAGAGAAAGAAATGAAAGTCAAGTACACAAGGGGAATTGAAGAAAAAATATATCAACATATCACATTCCACCTACAGTTCATTCTATCATATGGACATGTGGGTAGGATGGCTCAACCTCCACCAGGTAGAGGCAGAGTTAGAAGTAGAGGCAATTTCAGGGGTGGGAGACCCCCTAGTTGGCCATCAATCAACAGAGGTTATGTTCTAGTTCATAGGAGTACCCTACTATTCACATAGACTTAGAATCCAGCTCGGAGGATGAGTCTAATGTGATTAGTATACCAGCCAACCTCTCTCAGCAGGTTTCATTGGAGGTGAATTTCAATCCAGATAGAGACAAAGATCATGCCTCCAAACAAAATAAATTATTCGAATCAGGTTTATGTGAGACTATTAGGTAGCAGTTGGGAACCTTAGCTCTAACCTCACTTACATCTCAAAAAGTTAAAGGTTTGGTAGTTAAGAAAGTCCTTAAGTCTTCGAGTGACATGAAGCAGAAGAGATTCTTTTTAGGATCATCATTCTCAAGTCCTAAAGTTGATGTAGAACTTGAGGTGGATACATTTAAAGAATTAATGAAATTAACATTTGACTTTTACTCGCTTTGTGTTTATAATCTTATATAGAAAGGTTTAGTTCCTCATACATGGTCCAAGCATGGGTCAGAGTACTTTAAAAATCTGTGGAATAATATAGGCAGGGAAGCACAATCAAGAGCAGGACTAGGATTCTATACAGTGGGTCCAGTCGATGATGATGATTACTGCTTAGTTGTTATCAATCATTTGGATTCTGATAGGTTCTTGTCACACAACATCAATTCTTATGAGAATGTGTGCTTAGAAACCTCAGATAATCAGATGATCCCAAATTAAAGAAAGCCAAAATTTGAAGAGGAGATTCATTCAATAATTGATAAGTTTAAAGAAATCAACCTGGGATAGAAGAAAATCCAAGCTCACATCATGGTTCATTCTTGAATGAAGAAGAAACTAATGACTTAGTTAGGCTATTGGGAGTTTAAAGATTACTAAGTTATGAAGAGATGCCCATTATCTCGATGTAGTAGTCACAAGCTAGCAATAGATCACGATGCTACCCTATTAAGCAAGCTCTAGACGCGCATTAGAAATTGAACAACAGTCAATTTGAAGTCAAGAAATTGATTGATCTTTGGTTTCATCGAGGGAAGAAAAATATTCTACATGGTTAGCTAGTGTCATCCCAATTAAGAAGAAGAATAGCCAAATTCCCTGTGTTGAATTTAGGGACTTAAACAAGACATGCCCTAAAGATGAGTTTCCTCTTCCTATACTAAAATTAAGGGTGCACATCACATCATCTCATGCAATTTTCTCTTTCATGGATGGATCATCTCTATATAAATCAAGATGTCTCTAAATGAAAGAAACACTACTTTTGAACCTCGATCGAATCTTCTTATAGGTCATGCCTTTCGGCCTTAAAATCTAGCTACATACCTGCCATGACTGATCTTAATGAACTCATCCATCATTAGTTGAGTGTTATGTTGATGATCTAGTAGTCATAGTAGAGAAAAGGAAGACCACCTCTTTGACTTGAGTAGTTTTGAATGGTTAAGATAATATAACCTCAAAATGAATCCCAAAGTTCAGGAGCAGAAAATTCTTGGGTTTGTTGTTCTACAGGGAATAGAAATAGATCCAAAAGATTATCTTAGAAATGCCACCTCCTAAGAGTTTAACTCAATTCAGATCCTTCCAAGGATGGCTGGCGTATCTAAGACAATTTATCTCCAAGCTATCGGTAAGATGCAAGCCATTTTCAGCACTTGTCAAAAAGGATGCCAAGTTCAAGTAGGATGACAAGTCTCAACATGCCTTTGAAGACATCAAGCAGTATTTGGTGAAGCCATTCTAGCAACCCTATCCTGGCACTCATTCTCTACACATCTACATTGGATGACTCTCTCGGTGCTCTGTTGGCCCAAGCCAATGATGAAGGGAAGGAGAATGCTCTCTACTATCTCAGCCATCGTCTGATTCCTGCTGAAGCAAACTATCCACCTATTGAGAAACATTTCCTAGCTTTAATATTTTCTTCCCAAAAGCTACGACATTATATTCATTCTCATAAGGTGAACTTGATTTCCAAAATCAATCCACTACAGTATATCATGACACGGCCAATGTTATCCGGACATTTGGCATGATGGTCCATGATTCTCTTGCAGTTTGATATCATATTTGTACCCCTAGTAAAGGACAAGCTAGTGGATTTCTTAGCGACACCCACTTCCTGTGATTCTCGCTTAGTGATGATCACCCCAGAACAAATCATGAACTTAGGGGAGGTACCAGCTTGCCGATGGAGATTTATTTTTGGTGCTTCTTTTCACAAAGGGGAAGCACCATGATCTATTCTCCGTGAAAGGCGGGTAGGAATAGTTCTCTAACTCAATGATGTGATGAGATTCTCATACTATCTTTCCAACCCGCACCAACAATGAAGCCAGTATGAGGCTTTGATTGTTAGTCTAGAGTTAGCCATCACTATCGCGTCAAGAGCATCAACATCTTTGGGATTCTCATTGGTCATCAATCGATTATCGTCCTACAAGGTTCTCAAACCCAAGCTTTGTCATTACTACGAGTATACCATGAAGTTGTTGCCCTAAATTTTGGAAGTCACCATCTACAAGGTTCCCCAAGCAGAGAACACAATAGTAGATGCTTTGGTCAAACTTGCCAAAGAATTGGCATGTCTGGAAGATGATCCATTTCAATAAGGGTCCAAAATAGACAAGTCCTATCCCATATTGAAGTTGAACTCATCGAGACTTTCTCTTGAAGGGAGGTTCAAAATGGACAAGGAACAGATTGGAGGCAACGTTCATAGATTATTTGAGTAAACTACCTCAAGAAAAGTCACAAGCCCATCAGTGAAATAGAGCTCTCTCCTACACTTGTTGATGGCACCATGTACCACTGGTCCTTTGACCAAATGTGATTACACTATTTAGACAAACATGAAGCCCATGGCATTGTAATAGGTACATTCAGTCTTTGTGAAACATCAATCGGTCAAGATGAAGATGAAGATCAAGCGACTTTATACTACTCGATGATTACAAATTGATGTAGCTAGGAGATGCCATTAGTGTCAAGTACATGGCATGGTCCTCCACCAACCACCCAACATTCTACACCCTGCATTGGCCTCATGGCCATTTGAGTGTTGGGGTACCGACATTGTAGGTCCGATTGATCCTTCTTCTTCCAAGGGGCATCAGTTCATCTTTGCTGCCACTGACTACTTTTCCAAGTTGGCGGAAGCCATCCCACTAGTCATACTCAACATGTGCTTGATTTTGAG
Source organism: Cymbidium sinense (assembly GCA_021442155.1). Lineage (NCBI taxonomy): Eukaryota > Viridiplantae > Streptophyta > Magnoliopsida > Asparagales > Orchidaceae > Cymbidium > Cymbidium sinense. The sequence goes on along the minus strand of CM038220.1, from coordinate 117,906,061 downwards.
AACCATATCATATAGTTAGGTGCCTCGATGAATTATATCATATCATTGAGTCTCGCATATATTACTCCACCATCTACTAGAGCAAATGGCTTGAAGCATTTAACAAAATGCTCATCTAGATATTGAAGACTCTTGATGACAACAAATGATGGAAGAGTAGTTGGTTGATGCCTGGGCCTATCGCACATACAAACTCCAACTCAGTCTACCTCATTTTCCTTAGTGTATGGGTCTAAAGCTATTCTACCTTTAGAAGTTTAACTCCCATCACTAAGGATAGCATTGGGTAGCAAGATCACTACAAAGTAGAATGCAAAGTTACAGTTAGAAGAGCTCAAAGGTTTGGAGGAGAGTGCTATGGGTGTGGAATCTTGAGTTGTAAGGCCAAAATGATTCAAGCTCACAACAAGCTGGTCTCCTAGGTCTTTCCAAAGGAGAACTTGTGTTAGTCTAAGAGACCAATTGTTGCCCATCGAAAGATGGGAAGCAAGTTTGAACTCACTTGGGAAGGCCCATATGTCATTGAGAAGGCCTACCAAGAGGATCTTATTAGCTTATTGATTATAAAGGGGAACACCCGATGCTTCCAATTAATGGGCTCTATCTAAAGAAATATTACCCATGAAACAAATTATGTTTGAAAATAATTATTAATAAAAAGAACAAAAATCAGATTCCATTCATCAAATCTTCTCTTCTTTCGAAGCATTATTTGCTTATCTTGTGAATCTGCCTTAACGTGTTTAGGGTAGGTGTAAGAGTCCCCCAGTGGCATTCTATCCCTCTTTCACAACATAAACACAATCTCTTAACACTATTAGAATAGGTGTAAGAGAACCAGAGGCATCCTATTTCAATTAGTACAACTAAGTTAGGTGTAGAGAGAAGGCGACATCCTTTCTTAGTGGGAATTCGGTTGCCATCCATGCACCATTTCATCAAAATCCTAGTGTTTTAAGGTAGGTGTAAGAGTCCCCAGGCATCTATTCCTTTTAACACATGCACAAAAAAACACAAATCTTTATCTCGATATTTTGATGTGAGAGCAAGTCCCCTGTGGCACTCACTCATTAAGTACTCTAGGTCGGGTCTACATACTACCTCACTAGTATGTCACCCTAGTGATCATTTGTTTGGAAGATGTGAATCCCCGAGCTTTCTTCCTAACTTGACCATTGCAAACCAACGAGCGCCTTGTTAGTAAGGTAGACTTCACTGCCCAGCTAGTAAGCTACCTCATGTTGATTTTGTTTAAGAAGATGTGAGTCCCCATGCTTTCTTCTTGAACTAATCATCATGATCTAACTAGGTCGAGTATATTTTAGGTCTAGGATAAGTCCCCCAAAGGCTCTTTTTCTCTTGACTACGTTTGACTTGACATAAGTCTGCCAGTGACATTCACTTAGTAGTCGCCCTAGGTTGGATAGCACCTGTCGAGTCGAAGATAGACTATCCCATCAATTTCTATAGGATGTGACTCCCGAGCTTTCTTCCAGGCGATTATTACAAAGATAACCTTAGGTTGGTTGATGTTGTTATGCTAGACTCACCGTGGATACACCACTCTTAGCAGATGTGAGTCCCCACACTTTCTCTTTGAGTTGGCCACTAAATATCTATTGGGGATATGACTAGCCATGTCATCTTCTTCAAGTTTTTGGATTAAGCCCTTAGCGACCCATCCCGTGTGGGCATTCTATTTGGATCACATCCTTTGCATTTACACTACCAGTTACTCTTGGATTGGACAATCCCCTTTCCTAGTAGCCACCCGTGGTTGGAGAATTTGTTAGGTGATGCAAATTCTTTCTTGGTTCAATAAATCGAGATAGGTCAGGCGATATAAGCTCATTCTCAGTTTGATCCCTCACAAACTAATAGGGCCCATAATAAAATAAACTAAACAAATAAAAAAAATAAAAATATTCACTTGTGGATTAAGAATTCAAGCCCCCAAAGGGCCCCTTTTCCCAAGCAGCATCTATCTTTAGGGCGTGTCAGAACTCCTATAGGAATTGCGACTACACGAGTTAAGATAAGTCCCCGAGTCGGCACTCACTCCATAGTTGCCCTTAGGTCAGGTTCAATCTATTTTTCCATAAGCAGGTTACCCCACAGTCATTCCTCTTTGGAAGATGTAAGATAATGACTCATTCTTTCTAGTATGATTGTCAAATTGATGGCGACAGGTTGGGTTTGATTTGCCCAAAGCCGATCACCCTGGTCTTTTCTAGTGGAAGATGTGAGTCCCCGAGCTTTCTTCCCTTCAATTGATCATTGCAAACCAAAAGGCACTCCTTTGGTTGGATTGTTCTCCCATCTAGGGAGCTACTCCCTTTAGTTGAGTAAATCTGAGATAGGTCTAGGCTAATATGAGCTCCTTCTCGAGTGATCCATCAATAGAATCCATCAAAATAAATTTAAAATGAAATTAATCTTGACTATCTTTGAGTTGATCTAAGTCCCCAAGATTCACTCAATAGTCAGCCTTAGGTTGGGTTCAATCTATTACCTTGCTAATAGATTACCTAGCATCTGGTCCCTACTTTGGAAGATGTAAGTCTACTACACTTTCTTCCTAGTACAAGCTATATGAAAGGCATCCCATTGGTTGGCTAATTACCATGTCTTTAGATGACCCTTTGGATTGATAAATTTGAATTAGGTCTGGCCTCAGGCTACTACCAGTGTGATCCATCGAACAGGATCCATCCAAAAAATTCCAAATCAAAAAAATTGAAAACAAATTTAACCCTCTTCCCGAGTGGAAATTTCTCCTCAGCGAGACTTAAATCAAATCAAACCTCTCATCAGCTTTGTGGATGACCTAAACTTGCTTCCCTAGTGGAAAGTTCACAAACTCTATCCCTAGTGGATTCCTTCTTCCCTCTCTTATGTCCTTGACATAAGTAGAGCCACATTGCACTAAGCTTTGGATTTTTTTCTACACCTTGGGTTAGGGATAGATTGTTTCTGTTAGTGCTTGTGATCTCTTTTGTTGATCATTTGGTCAACACAAATACATGCGGTGTTCATTGTCGGTCACACCACTATTGTTTTGTTGACCTTATTTTTTAGAATGAGCTCTCAACCCTTCAATCTTAGACATAGGCTTCTCTTAGACTCTAAGAGTTCTTAGTCTTGACACATCTAGTGATTAGGTGGATACTTAACCTAGCCTAGAGACTTAGAAGAGTTAGCCATAGGAATAGGTTATGCCTTAGGGTGTTAGGAAAATTTGTCCACCAGCTTCAACCACTCCTCACCTTCCTCCTTCAAGTCAAACTCAAATCAATCTTATTTGATTTTCTCCAAACTCAAATCACATGATTGAAATCCATGATTAAATCCATGATTGAAATCCATGAATGAAATTCCAAACTCCAAAAAAATCTTCTAAGTCCCATAATTTTCCTCTTAAGGACTTATCCAAAATCATGATAAAATCAATTCAAACTCATGGAATTTTCTCAACTCATTTATATTCACATATATGAATGAAATATAAATATCAAATCTAAAAAATTCAAATTCTATTCCAAAATTCCTAAGTCCCTTAATTTCCCTAAAGATTTATCCAAAATCAAATCTAAATCAATTCAAACTCATGATACTTTTCTCATAACTTATTTATATTCTCATTTATATTCACATATACAAATAAAATATAAATATAAATCAATCAAACTAAATCCAAAATTCAAATCCAAAACTCCAAATTTCTAAGTCCTTTAAATTCTAAAAGACTTAGGATCATGATCAAATCACTTCAAATCCTTGAAATTTTATCATGACCATTTGTATTCTCATTTATATTCACATATATAAATGAAATATAACAATCAAAACCACTTCCAAAAATCAAACTCAAATCCACTCAAAATCCAACCTAAGCCTTTCAAGTCAAAATTTTGAACTTAGCCAAATCAACTTCAAATCAAGCCAAACTCTTGATTTTCCTTCATGATTCAATCAACCCTACAATCAAGAAGCCAAAATAAATACAACCTTCAATCACTAAATCAAAGCTCAATTCAAAAATCAAACCCCAAATCCATTCATGTTCTTCCTTTGAATTTGAAATTATCAAATGAATCAAAACCCATTTGACTTCAAACCACTTGCAAATGGATTTATATTTCAATCATAAGTCCATATACAAGTTCAATCAAACTCAAATCAAGCTTTGACCAAGCCATTTGACCCACTTAGCCTCACTTGACCCAAAGTGATATAAAGTACCCTTATGAGCTAAATTTTAATCCTAACTAAATTGGATTGAATCAAACTCACCTATGCCTCTCATCATGAGATGATCAATCACCCAAATTGGGTCAAACTAAGTCAAACTTAAGAGTTGACCAAGTCAACACTTAGCCAAAATGAGAAACAACATAGCCAAAATCCATTGTAGGCCAAATTGATTGAAACATTGATCTAAGTTCATTCATGACCAATGTTTGAACATGACCAAGTCAACATTTGAGTCTAACCTAGTACAATTGGCCACTTGACTCAAGTTGACCCAACTTGACCTAAAGGGTCAAAATATGTCAAAACTTGATCTAAGCTAAATTGATTGAAACCAATGGGTCAAGTTCATTCCAAATCACTTGTTGAACTTGACCAAAGCCTCAATTTAACTAGACCTAACTAGCCCAATTGACCTTGAACACTTGCCTAAAGGGTCATGTTGAATCAATTCAAACTTAACCAAAATTGATTGGAAACAAAAATAATCCACTTCATATGACTAACCAAACCTAAACCTACCCATGACCTAGCTCAAAAAGGTCAAATGGGTCAAATTAGTCAACTTGACCCATTTGACCTAAATGAAGTCATATGAACCAAATTCAAATCTAAACAAAATTGAATCAAACCAAAGCCACCAAGACATTTCAAATGATCATATGAACTTGACCCAACCCTTAGTTTGACCCAATTTGACCAATTGGTCAACTTGACCCAAGTTAATCCATTTTGACCTAAATGAGTCAACATGAGCCAAACCATACCAAATGAACTCCAAATCCAATGAAACTTGGCAAAACTTATTTTCTCAACATGCCCAACATATTTAAATTAAAAAATCTTCCAAATGACCATTCTACCCCTAGGCCATAGAACAAATTTTGGTCAAATCCATGGGGAATCTGGTCAAGTCCTTTTCATACCAACTTGATACCTTCTTAATAAGTCAAGTAAACCCTATGGAGGATGGTGCACCCAAACCAATGGGTTTGGGTTAAACTTTGAGGCCAAAACTAAGCACATGGCTCAAATTGGCCATGTGGGAATCATGTTCCCACTAAATTTGAAGCACATGGGAGGTTACCACTCCACTCCTTAGCCCAAATTGACCATATGCAAACCTCTAACAGACCAAACAACCCATTTCCTAGGGTCAATTAGATCAAAATGACAAGTAAACTTTGGTCGTTGGATTGCCATAGGGGGAGATATACTCCCCCTAATTCCACTTGAATTCAATAGAGGCTAATTCAATTGAGTGTTAGAGAGTCATAGGAACCATTCTTGAGTGATCCTAAGCTCTCTAGAAGGAATTTGAATTTTCCATTCTCAATTTTCCTCAACTGAAAAATAGGGGAGCTCCATTGATTTGCAAACTTCCTCCACACTACAATTCAACCAAATTGCCTTTGCACACTCCACCAGAGGACCAAGTCGAGCTTGCCTAAGCTCTCTCTCAAGTTCCAAAGGCAAGGGAGATCTAATTCCATCAAAGCCACAAGGAAGCTAAGGAGGTTGGTCATAAAGCAATCCACTTAACCTAAGAGCTAATACTTTCACCACCTTTGTCTCAACTAGAAGCTCCTCGAATGGGAATCGATGATCACCTCCTGAGGTTAGACATTTTCTATCACTAAACTCAATGTGTGTTGGTCATTTGTGAAAGAAAGTTTAATGGCATGAGATTTCAATTAAATGTGATTGCCATTAGGTTAGATGGTGTGTGCAAAGTTTCATCCGAGCTGAGCTTAGATCAAGTCAGAACATGGACTCCCCATGGATCACGATTTGGCGATAGATCTCTATCCATCGCATTTTGGATGGACGGCGAGATTAAACACACATTTTATATTCTATTTCATCCTCCCACGGGTTAATTCTTGATCTTGATCGATGGTGGATACCAAACGCATAGCATACCACCGCGCTTGTAGACAATGACAGTGGCTTGCTGTAAAGCGCATCACGAGTCACCATGTCATGACGTTGGATTAAGAGAATTAATTAAGGTTATTTAATTCTAATTAATCCACTAAACTTCAAAATTTTATATCTCTCTGAAGAAAAATCAGAAAAATATGAGGTAAATTGACATTGAAAGATAATTCAATCTAAAATATTCCAAAATTGGTTTTAATGGATTTTGAATAATATATTTCTTTGATTTTGGGTTTTATTGGAAATCTTAATTTACTAATTACTCCCTAATTAATCTAATGATTAATATAAAACTTCTTGGGTATATTTTTTCGGATGACTTCTACCTCCCCTAATTTTCTTGGGATTTATTGGTGACTTAATATGGGGGAATTACTAATTCATTTTAATTACCCCCTTTATGTAATTAAGGATAATTAAGGGTTTGATTAGTGTTTTAATCTCTTATTGATGTTGATTAAGGTTTGATCGTGAATAGGAGGTTTGAGAAATAATTTTGGGGCAATTCCCATAAGATATTCCCTTTTTTCTTAATCTCTTTTTTAATTAAGGGATAATTCACTAATTACCCTCTTTATTAATTTCTTAAAATTCTAAAACTTTCCAGAACTTAATTAATTTACTTTGGGTAGATGCTTAAGTGTTCAAGAGCCTAAGTTCAATTAAAGAAATCAAAATTCAACTTATATGTGGAGGGGTGTTTTAAAATTACTTAAGTTAAACCCCTTAGCTTAATTAACCATTAATCATGAGCCAAATTGCATTAGACCCCTTTCTTCCTAGGTGCATTACAAATTTAAATTCCTTGTGAGGTTTTATGTCATCTCATTGACTCATAATTATGTGATTAACAATGCTAAGGTGGTGTAGGTATGGGTTAATTAACATGTAATCATACCTTAACCTAATCAAAATATAAAATAAATCTAATCATCTAAAAATTAAACAATAATGTCAAACACATGTGGGAATGGGTTAGGAATAGTAAAAATCAACCCACATTTTCAAAATTAAATCAAATTCAAAATCAAACAAAAATCATACTAAATAAACTTTGATTTACTTTAAGCATTCTTATTTCATAATATTGTCTTTAGGATTTAAATGTGAATGTGTTTACATGCTTTCATTGCTTTAGTTCTTCCCCAACATGTTAAATATGTATGTCATGTGGTTTCATGCATCCATGCTTTTCAAAAATTAAATTTAAAATGAAAATGTTTCCTTTATGTCAAATTGCATGTGTTGGCTAAAGTAAGAATATGAGTGGCTATTATCACTATTAAATTCAAATTATTTTCAAAAAATATGAATCAATTATCCAAACTGAAAGTGTGTTACTTATATCTTAATTATAAGTTTGTATGTGTGTAAAATATAAGGATGTGCTTAGTGTCCTTCTCTCCTATTTTAGTGTAGCTTCGAAAAGGATTTGGCAAGGTGTATGGTTCATTTCAAAAGAACCTAACACTTGCCTAATTCCATATCCTATTCATTCCAATACTAACACTTAAGAAGGATACATATGCTTGAACATATAAATTGCATAAACAAAATAAAACCAACTAACATCAACTTTTGCATTCTTCCTTTTCCATTCATTTCTTTTGTACACATGCTTGTATTTAAAAAAAGTGGTATATTAGTCGGACAACCCGAGGTTGAGGCTTTAAGTAGCCCTAAGTATGTCTTGTACCTTACACCTCGGTTAACAATGGCATTTTCACTTATCTTTCATACATTCATATGTAAATGTGAAAGTTGGATAAGAAACCCCTTTGCTACTTAATAAAAATTATGCATCATAAACTTTCAAATTTTCTTAAATGAATCACTTAGCATGCATCATAAAGTGTGTTAAACATTCTTATTTGTGTGCATAGATATGTTTAAGACTCATTCATATGCATGTTATACATGTTGGGAAAGAAATGAAGTGATGTATGTTTTGTGAATTTAGTTCATTTTATTAATCATAAAATGCCTTTCTTTTTGAATGGGCTTGTTTAGAGTTCATCTAAACTTAGGATTAATTAAAACACCTAATTAAATCATTCACTAAACAAAACTAAAATATGAATCCACTTTAGAAATTACTTAGGTTAGGGAAGGAAAGAGAAGTTCTCTTCTCTTTCCCTCTCTTTATAACTTAGTAATTAATTGTAGGATTCACTTGAACCTAATCAAAACATGAAATAAAATCAACCCAAAATAATTAAATCACTTAAATGAAACACTCCTCTAAGTTGAACATGCTTCACACTTTGAAAATTCTAACTTAAAGCCATAGCTAAGCATACCACACAAACCTCCAAAGCACACATTAGGCTAAGTCACCACTTCTAGCTTTAGGTTAGGGTGGTGCATGGTTTGATGCTTACTTTTATTTTATGATATATGTTTTAGTCTGGATGTTAGGATGAATATGCGTAGAATGAATGGCAGGGCGATCTTAGTCTAACCATTGTCTTCTGCAGGGGATTGTGCTTAAGGGGCATTATAATAAATAAAAATATAAATATTTTTGTTGTTCAAGTGCTTATACCCCTAAGCATAATCAAATAGGCCAGGTGGACTTAGTGACCCATGAGTGGGGTAATAATTCTAATATACATGCTTGGGATTTGGTGGTTTGTTTAGCTAACCTTTGTTTTGCAGGTGTTAGCTAGATTTACTTTTCTTGTTCATGTAAATTTTGCAATTAAGATTTTGGAATGATTGTTATGGGGATTAGGATAAATATTGGTCATAAGATCTCATCTTATACACCATGTAAAGCCTTTGGAGCATCCACCTTCGAACCATCCAAAAGGAGGAACCAAAGAAGAAAGTAGAAAAGAAGAAGAAAGAAGAAAAGAAGAAGGAAGAAATGAAGCTTGAAGACCCCCATAATAATGAATTCCTTACTTAATTATAATTTAATTCATTTTTAATTCAATTTGTATAAGGGTAGAGCTTGGCTACCCAATTTATTTTCAGGTTTGTGCGGTGGTAACCAACAACAATGGCCTCTTATTCTTTTGCGATTAGCTTTAACAATTGATTGATGATTTGTTTAGCTTATGAATTAAGTGGCATCCTTTTCCTAGTTTCTTCCTTGCTTTATGTATGGCCTGGATTTGAATTAGGTTCTTAGAAAAAAATAATTTTTCTACCAAATCTAATAACTCAAAACTAAAAATAAATAACTCATATCTAAAGTTTAAAAATCAAGATAAAGAATTAGCAATCCCTTAACTGGAAGAGTACTTCCTTAATAACATCATGCACAAATCCATATTATTCACACTTGATTGGAGGGCTTCCATTTTGGAGAAACTAGGCTTGACCTTTGAGAGCCATGGTGGAAACACACCTCCTCCCTTCTCACTGATTTTTTCCAATGATCTCATTTCTCATGCATTAAGCATATGAATCCTATTAGCCTCAGTCAAAATAATTATTTAAAAATAAAAATAATTGAAATCTGAATTGCATTAAATTTAGGTCATTTGAAGCATACTCTTATATGATCTAGTCTCTTTAGGGTGGAGTGAGTTTAATGACTTAGTCTCTTTCTAAATAAATAATAGCCTAGCTATATTGCATAAATCATATGACTTGCCTATGAATTTAAAATTGATGAGTTAGTTGGCCCACCCCTGGCAATTATAAGTCAGTCGGGTGGTTTGTCCTTGGCAAAACCAAATACCCATTTTTGCTTAGATTTAGGTCTTTTGGCCCTCCAAAGCTCCTACAGTTTAGGTTATTTCTCCTTTTTTGTGAGCCATAAGCATAAATCCTCACCTCTTAGCATTTCCATAATCTTGTGTTGTGGAATCATATGCCCTAAATTTCTAATGAAAAATTCAACTCAAATAAATTAAATTAATTTTAAAAAATGTAATGCCCAATCATAGATAGTTTGAGATGCTCGCTAGGTTTTCAAACATCATGGGCATCTCCTACTCATCTTCTTTTGATAATCACTCTCTCTCCTTGATTAACCCCATTTGATCTTCCAAAATAAACTAATCAATTGATAGTCCTACAAAATCTTTAGAAAAAATCATTTACCTTAATCGAGAGTATTCCTAAGGATCCCGGCCCCTTAGGATGTAATTAACTATGGGGCTCAGTAGGAACTTAAGAACCAGCTTTTAAAATAAACCTTACTTTACTTTTTCATGTAAAGTAGGGGGATAATCTCTAGTACATATGTAGACCCATTGTCCTTAGGAGTCCTTATTCGGGTGATTAGGTCTATTGTAGGGTGGTGACTTCTATCTCTCAACATAATACACCTCTCCTCAATGTCATACCCGATCACCTTAATAAGAACATATGTAGATCTATGTGGAATCCCAACAAGGCATATTTTATATATTTTTATTTTCATTTATCCTCTTTTCCAAAAGGGGGATAGATGAAGGCAGGAATGTATAAAATTTTCACTAAACAAATGTATTTGAAATTGATGTTTCATTTGATTGAATTATTTTATCATATTAATTTAAATTTCTATCTAAATTCTTATACAAAAAGCATAAGAAAAGGACTTCAAATTATATGATTAATCAATTCAGCCACTTGAACAAAGTATGAATGCATGTTTTTTTAATAGAAAAGGAGGATTTTCATTCATTAGTCAAATGCACACTCACATGTATAGAAGTTTTAAGAAAGTACATTGCCATTGTTCTGCACCAAGGGAGTGAGGTAGAAACCTCCTTAGGGCTACTTAAAGCATCCCTCGGGATGTCCAAACTAATATACCACTATCCTCAAGTACATATGGATGTATAAACAACTATAAGAATGAGAATGATACAAAAGTAGAATTTGATTTGATTAAATTATGATTTTCATCCACTAGTTCTATCACACATACACATGTACATAAAACTTTAAGTAGGTATGTCATTATTTTAGCACCAAGGGTGAGGTAGGAACCTCCTTAGGCTACTCAAAGTGCATCCCTAGGATGTCTAGACTAATATACCACTACTCATATATATATATATATATATATATATATATATATATATAAAAAATATATATATATATATATTCAATTTAGTTGATTTATTTATTTATTTATGTAAATGAATTAAGCTTTATCTAAATTCTAATGTAAAAAAGACATAAGAATGAAATGCGTCACCATTATTCTCACCAAGGGAGTGAGGAAAACCTCCTTAGGGCTACTTAAAGTCGCATCCACGGATGTCCAAACTAATAAACCATAACATTCTTACTTATGCAAATCAACATATGAATATAAAACTTCACCTCATACACTAGTTTATATTCACATACACTTCCTATGTATACTAAAGTCACAATACATATTCTTATTCATTAAGAAGCTTTTGAAAATATGTTTGAATAATAAATAAAAATTTCAACAATTTGACAAAAAAAAGAAAATCATTTTAGTTAATTAATTTTTTGAAAGGAATGAATGCATGACTACATACAATATTTTAATATGATTGGAATAAAATAAAGAAACACAAGCATACAATCTCATTCAATCCAACTAATTCCTAAGAACAATCACATTAAATAAGCTTATTTAAAATAAACCAAAGTTTCTTAAAGTCATTTTTGATTTCGTGTTTGATTTGATTTATGAAATGTGAAAGAGTTTTGCTAGTCCTAATCCAATTCCCATTTGTAAGTTAATTTGTTTCAATGAACAACAATTAAGTTGATTTTATGGATTGATTATGGACTAAATCAATTAATTAACCCACTATGTCATCTTAAGGTAATCAATGAAACAATTATGAGCTAATATGATATGCAACCATGTGAAAAGTAAATGGCAATGCTAAAATGAAAGGGGCCTAATAATTAGCTTATAATTAATTAATTAAGCTTAAGGAGCTCATTTAATTACTCTTATGGTTTTCTCACACATGTGAGCTAAACATAATTTCATTAGCTCTCTCTTAGGTTATTGAACACCCAAAGAGCTACCCAAGAGTTAATTAGAGAAGTAGATTCAATCAAATTAATTAAATTCATTAATTATCTAAATATTAATTATCCTTAATCAACAATATGAAATGGTCTTAGGAAAGAGATAAAGAAGGGAGCCTAAGTCTCAATCCTAAATCCTTTCAATTAGTTAATTAAAGGTATTATTTGGATTTGATTGATTTTGTTAATTAATTAATTAATGGGTTTTAATCAATTAATTATTTAAGAGGGAATGTGGAAGACTTAAGAAAAAGATTGGAAGAGGGGTCCCAATCCATTTTATTAAACTTCATCACCATAGAGGTTAATAAGCTTAATTGATTGATTAATTTACTATTTATTTTGCTTAATTATCATTAATTAAGATAGAGAGTAATAAGGCTTAATCCATTGATTTCCCAAATTAATTATCAAACAAATCCCAAGAAAAAATAGGGGAGGTCATCCCTTAAACATTTATGGAAAGTTTAAAATTAATTGGATAAATAATTGAGAGTAATTAGGCTAATTAAATTTTTAATTAAATCTTAATTAAGTAAAAATTACTATTTAATTAATAATATTTTTAATGGATTAAATACCTTTAAAATGAGCCATCATTTGTATTTTTTTGGATTTTTCTATGATTAGTTAAGAATTTTGGAAGTTTCAACAAAAATAGATTAATTAACATAATTAACCCCTAATCCCCGCACCACATGGAGACTAACACGCGCTTTCGTGGCATGATTGATTATTTAAGTTATCACATCGAATGCTGACACGGACGGCGGCAGAACACGCTTTCTACGTGGACTGCCCGATCTAAGATTGGATGGCCATGATTAAATGCGCATTATCGAAGGAGAAAAGATGGGTTCTATGCATGATCAGATTAGGAAAATCTGATCTGATCACACATAATAGATGGTATGTGATATGTCTCCTCCCGAGCAGTGAGCGATGGATACCATCCATCATCACTGATCCAAGCTCATCTGATGGGATGGAGATCAAATTGAACCCACACCTTCGGGGAAGCACAACAAACACATCCAGTGGTGGAGATCGCATGAGATTTAAATTTCTTTCAGAAAAGACCAACCAATTTTAAGTTAAGGATCGATTTCAATGGCATACCTCATCGAAGCTTATGGTCAGTGGTTCCAACTATTATTGAAGCTTCATTTGGTAGTAACTAAGCCTTGCTGAGTAGCACAAGCTTTGATTTGGTGTAGTTTGCTCAAAAGACAAACCCAGAACATGTAAGCAATCGACTTTGATCAAACTACATCCTCTGGCCATCGAGAAGCATGGGAAATGATTCGTTTCGACTCATCTAGGTCCAAGGATGGTGTGAGCAAAATTAATTGCACTTTGGTGGAGGTTTGAGAAAATGGAAATTGGAGATGACTTATTTTCTTTTGTGTAAAACTGAGGATGGAAAATTTGGGAGCTCAGAAATGCAAGGGGATGCTCGGATCTCTCTCTTGCTAGGGTTGAATCAATGTGAGTGTGTGAGTTTGAGTGAGAATGAGGGGTATACCCCTCCTCCCTCTTTGGATGGTGATGATGATTTAACTTTTTTTGATCTATGGTTGTGATGGGGAGCTAGGTTTGGAGAATCACTCCACTTAGCCTCACATGAGTGGAAGGGTTGGAGGTTGCCATGGGAGTAGTGGGTGTCCTTAGTAGTTTGAAATGCTCCAATGGGAATGGGAGGTGATTTTACCTCCCATGAGTCATGACAACCACCTTTGGGGGTCACCTTGGTGCTAAGTGGACCTATGAATGGGTGCCAAGTGGCCAAGGGGAGGAAATGACCAAAAGTGCAAGTGTCCTATCTCATGGGATGCCCTAGACCTAAGGGCAAAGTGGTTATTTGGCAATGGGTTTGATTTAGGCAGATTTGAGATGGCTCAAAAGTGGGCTATCCCAAATTTCAAGTGATTTGGAGTTTATTTGATTTGATTTGGCTTGATTTGACCTATTTAGGTCAAATTGGTTAGTTCAAGTTGACCAATTGGACTTGGTTTGGCTCAATTGAGGGTTTGGTTATGTTCAATGATTGATTATGAATTAGTTTGAATCAAAGGCTTCAATTTGGCATATGGTGTAGTTTAGGTTTCATTTGGGCTAAATGTTGACTTGGTCAATGAGCTAGGTTGACTTGGTTTGACCCAATTCAAGACAATTAATTAACCTAGGATGATTGCTGATTATGTTGTGAGATTTAGATGGGCATAGTTCAATCTAATTTGAGTTGGATTAGAACTTATCTCAAAAAGGTCTTTTAGGTCACTTTGAGTCAAGTGGACCTAAATAGGTCAATTAGCTTGATCATGGCTTGATTCAAGTTTAGTTGTATTGATAAATGGGTTTGAGATGGAAATATAAATCCAATTACAAATGGTTTGATGCCATGTGGACTTTGGTTCATATGACAATTTCAAGTCAAAAGGGCTAACTTAGGTTTGACTAGGTTAGCTTGATTTGATTTGATAATTATATGTTTATATTTGTTGGAATAATGATTGAAAGAATGATTCAATCATAAATAAATCCATGGGTTTTGAATTGATTTGGGTATCATTTAGCCAAGTTCAAGAAATTAGCTAAAAGGCTAAAATTGGAAATTTGAATTTGATTTGGGTTTGATTTTGACTATTTGATTTATATTTTATTTATATTTAGAAATATAAATGAAAATATAAATAGTTCATGAGAAAATCACTTGAGTTTGGAGTGATTTGGAAGTAAATTTGGCCAATCTTAAGGATGTTGGCCAAAAGGGCTTAAGTAGGGAATTGATTTAATTTGATTTAGTTTGATTTGATTTCAGTCATTGGAGGTGGATTTCATTTATATTTACGAATATAAATGAAGGAACAATTGATTTATAAAAAAATCAATTGAGTTTGGGATAGTTTGGATTGATATTTGATTAAGCTCATGAGAGTGGTTCATAAGACTTAGGAGGGAAATTTGGTCTTGGATTTAATTTGAGATTGATTTGTTTGGTTTAAAATTGATTTATGATTTGATATTTGATTTGAGATTAAATTAATATTTGAGAAAATCAATTGAATTGGGGTTGATTTGAATTTGGTTAAGGCTAAGTCCATAAGATGAAATCAAACGACATAGGAAGGATTTTAGCATTTGGGTTTGATCATGGGATTGAATCATTTGACTTGGAATTTGATTTATGATTTGGAGTTTGAATTGATATTTGAATTTAAGGTTGGTTTGAGAAGGAAAGCAAGGATTTGGTTTAGGCTATAGGTAGGCAAATTTTCTAAGTCCCAAGGCATGACCTATACCCATGGCCAATCCTTCTAAGTCTTTTAGGTTAAGTGTTCACCTAATCACTAGCAGTATCTTAAGACTAAAGAGCTCTTAGTGTCTATAAGAGTCCTAGATCTATGATGAGAAGTTGAGAACTCACCAAAAAGGTGAGGTTAACATCAATCGCTGGGACCACCAATTATAAGCTCGTAAGGTATGTCATTGAAACCGAGCTTAAGCTTAAAATAGGTTGGTCCTTTGTGAAGAAAAGTTATATTTTATGCAATTTCCACCATTGGATGTGTTTGTTGTGCTTCCTCAAAGGTGTGGGATTGATTTGATCTCCATTCAAACTTGGGTGAGCTCGATATCATGGCCTCCATCTCTCTCGCCCTCGGAGGAGAGATCATGACATCTATTTTGCGTGATCAAAAAAGGATGATCCTAATCGATCACATAGATCCAATTTAATCCTTTAATATATGTTTAATCATGATCTTAGATCGATGACCCACGAAAATGCATTCCACCGCCCCGTAACATTTGACGTGATAACTTAAATAACTAATCTCATCGTGCACAATTGGAAAGATAATTAGGTTAATTAATCCATTTTAATGCTAAACTTCAAAATTCATAACTAATTATAGAAAAATTAAAAAAAATACAAATGCGGGCTCATTTTAAAGGTATTCTAAAGGAGAATCAATTAAAATTATTATAAATTTATTTTAAATAGTAATTTCTTCTTAATTAAAGTTTAATTAAAATTTTAATTAGCTTAATTACTCTCTGATTAATTATCCAATTAATTTTAAACTTTCCAGAGATGTTTAGGGGGATGACCTCTACCTCCCTATTTTCTTGGGATTTATTGAATAATTAGGGAAAATCATTGGATTAAGCCTTAATTACTACTCCCATCTTTAATTAATGATAAAAGTAAATGAATGATGGATTAATTAATTAAGCTTAATGACCTCTTTAACAGAAACTTAGGAAATGGATTGAGACTCCTCTTCCAATCCTTTCCTTAAATCATCTTCATTCCTTCTTTAAAAATTAATTAAAAATCATTAATTAATTAAAATCCAAATCATATTTGAACTTTAATTAACTATTTTGGATTTAGGAATTGAGACTTAGGCTTCCTTTTATCTCTTTCCCTAAGTCCATTATTATTGATTAAGGGAAATTAAGATTTACTTAGATAAGTAATGAACAAAATTAATTTGACATAATCTATTTTCCTTGATTAACTCTTGGATAGCTCTTCAGGTGTTCAATAACCTAAAGAGAGAGTGTGGTGTTTATTTCCCAAACTCTTGGAATTTGAAAAATAAAATGTTGTGTATGTTGGGACACCAGATAGATGTACTTATTAGTGTGATCGCGATTGAAGAATGATGTACTATCTTGAGAGATAGTCACCATTTTAGAATGGACCTAATCACCTAATAAGGACTCCTAAGGATAATGGGTCTTGAATGTACTAGAGATCTTTCCCTACTTTACATGGAAAAGTAAAGTAGGATTTATTTTAAACAGTTCATTAAGTTCCTATGGAGGCAAGCCCCATAGTTAATTATACATCTTAAGGAATGAGATTCCTTAAGAATACTCGATTAAGGTAAATGATCATTGTCTCCAAAGATTTCAAAGATAGGACTATCAACAAATTAGTTATTTTTGGAAAATCAAGTGGGATTGATCAAAAGGGAGTTATTATCGAAAAAAGGGGTTGAGTTGGGGATGCTCATGATACTAGAGACTAGTAAGCATCCCAAAATATCCTATGGTTGGGTTTTATATTTTTGAAATTTGAAGAGGATTATATGTTTGAGTTAAATTTTTATTAGAATCTAGGGCTTATAATATCACAACACGAGATCATGGAAATACTTAAGAGGTGAAGATTTATGATTATAGCCCATAAAGGGAAACAACAACCTTAGAACCTAAATCTAGGGAGCTTTGGTGAGGACCAAAGTATGACCTAAATCTAAGGCAAAAAATGGGTATATTATTTACCTCCACAAGAGAGGATAAATCACTATTAGACTTATAACACTGGGGTGGCCACCAACTCCTCCTACGATTTTAAATACATGTAGGCAAGTCTTATGCTATAGATAGGTTGTTGTTTATTTAGAAAGAATACTAAGTCCTTAAACACACTCTCTAAAAGACTAGATCATGAAGAGCATGAATAAATGACTTAATCTAATACAAATTTTGTTAAGTTTTATTTTCATTTTTGGACATTTTTATATGACACAAGCTATGGTATTTCATATGCCTAATGCATGAGAAAATTGGTTATGGGCCAAAATCAGCAAGAATGAGGTGTGTTTCTATCATCTCAAAGGTCAAGCCATTTTCTCAAGAAAGGTGGAAGCCCTCCATTAGCAAGAGTGAAGCAATAATTTTTATGATATGAAACATACAACATCCAACTAAGGGGTTGATAAATCTTTTATTATCTTGATTTATGTTCTAGGCTTTTTTAGGTGAGGTTATGAGTTGCTTAATTTTAATTTTGAGTTGATTAATTGGATAGAAAATTTTTTTCTCTAAGAGTCTAATCGCCATTCAACAACCATCATGCAATTAAGAAACTAGAAAATTATGTTATTTCTAATGCACAAGTTAAACAAACATCAAACAATTTTATTTGAATAATACAAAAGAATAAGAGATGTGGTCGCTCCACACAAAAGAAAAAAATGGATAGCCTAGCTCTACCCTTATACAACGATTAGAAATGAATAATTACAAAAAGGAATTCATTTTATGGGGTCATTATTCATTCATTCTTCATTCTTCATTTCTTCTTTCTTCATTTCTTTTATTTGGAATTGGGATGTAGTTTGCTCTAAGGCTTCACATGGTATATAAGATATGGTCTTATGACTAATGTTCATCCTAATTCCCCTATAACATTCATTACAAATCTTAATTGTAAAATTTACATTAAAATGGGAAAGTTAAATCTAACTAAATCAGCAAAATAAAGATTAGCTAAACATACCGCACAACCCAATGAATTATATGAATAATTTAGCACCCCACACATGGGTAACCAAGTCCACTTGTGGATCATGTTTAGGGGTATAAGCAACTTGCACAGAAAAAGCATTTATATTTTTATTACAATATCCCTTAAGCATAATCCTCTGCATATGACATGATTAGACTAAAATCATGCTATCATCATATGATACCCATACATATCTAAAAATATTACATCACAAAATAAAATCAAGTATCAAATCATGCACTGCCCTAATATAGAGCTAGAAATGGTGACTTAGCCTAATGTGTGTGCCATTTAAGGCTAGTGTGGCATGTCTTAGCTAGGCTTGGAGACTTGGGAAACACCTTGGGTGAGCTCGACTAGGTCCCTTGATGGTACTTACAAAGTGAATTTAGGTTTGGTGGAGAATTGGATGAATTGGAATTTGGAATTACCTCCCCTATTTTGGTTTGAGAAAAACTGAGAAAGAGAAAAATGGGGGAGCTCGAGAATGTTTGCCAAGGCTTGGAGAACCTTGATTTTGGCTTTTAGGCTCAATCGAATCCAGTGTGTCTAGTTTGAGTTGGAATGAAGGGGGAGTATATCTCTACATAGAATGTTGCCATGATCAATTACTTAGATGATTGATTGGTTTATTTATTGTTAGGCACTCCATTTCATTTTAGGCAGAGGAGTGGAGGAGAGGGAGTGCCCATGCTAGGTGAGTGTATGAGGTGATCCAAGTGTCTAATTTATATTGGAGGGGTCTTTGGCCTTGGGTTGGTTGACCCAAGGTGATGGTCATGTTCACCACCCTCCTAAGTGTCCAAATGGACCACTAGAAGATGTGTCAAGTGGTCATGAGAAGGAATTGGGCAAATTCCAAGTAATTTGGCCATAGGATACCCTTTGACCTAAGGGTAAAATCATTTGGCCTTGATTTTGATTTGGACAGTTTGAAATTATTCAAAATGGGTTGGGCCAAATTTCAAGTGATTTGGAGTTCATTTAGTTTGAATTGGTTCAATTTGACCCATTTAAGTCAATTTGGGTCAATTTTGGTTAGGTTGATCAATTGGTCAAATTGGATAAAACCATGGGTTAGGTCAAATTCAAATGATCATTTGGAGCCTATTGGTATCATTGGTTTGGTTCAATTTAATTTATATTTATTTTGGTTCATTTAGGTCAAATGTCAAGTTGACCAATTTGACCCATTTGACCCAATTTGGTTAGGTCATGAGTTGGTTTGGCTTAGTTGGTCATTTGAAATGTATTGCAAGCTTTGGTTTCAATCAATTTTGGTTTGATTTGATTTCAAGTTGATTTGACCTTTTAGATCAAGTCAAGTTCATGGTCAATGGGCTAGGTTGGGTCTAGTTGGCTAATTGAAGCTTTGGTCAAGTTCAACAAGTGATTTAGAATGAATTTGACCCATTATTTGTAATCAATTTGGCTTAGATCAAGATTTGACCCATTTTGACTTTTAGGTCAACTTGGGTCAACTTAGGTCAAGTGGTCAATTGGGCTAGGTTTGGCTCAAATGATGACTTGGTCAAGTTCAATCATTGATGAATTGTTTTTAGATCAATGGTTTCAATCAATTTGGCAGTGGATTTTGGATAGTTTGAGTTTCATTCGGGGTAAGTGTTGACTTTATCAAAGGCTAGCTTTGAGTTGGTTTGATGCAATTTGAGTGATTGATCATCCTAGGATGATTGTTGCTCACAATGTGAGGCTTAGATGGGCTTAGTTCAATCCAGTTGGATTAGAATTTGGCTCAAAAAAGGTCCTTTAGGTCACTTTGAGTTAAGTGAGTCAATTGGCTTGATCAAGGCTTGATTCAAGTTTGGTTAAACTCACATATGGACTTATGATGAAATATAAATCCAATTGTAAGTGATTTAGATTAAAATAGGTTTTGATTCAAATTTCAAGTTATGGGTGAACATGGGTTTATTAGTTTGATTTTAGTTTAATGATTGAATTTTATGTTTATCTTTGGTTTGTGATTGAAGGAATGATTGTTTGAAGAGAAAATCTTTGAATATGGATTGATTTGAGGATGGTTTGGCTAAGTTTAAAATTTGACTTGAAAGGGTATAGTTGGATTTTGGTAAGATTTGGACTTGAGTTTTGAATTCAATTTTTATTTGAATTTATATTTCATTTATATTTGTGAATATAAATGAGAATATAAATGTTATGAGAAAATATTTTGAACTTGGAGTGATTTGGTTTGGTTAAATTCAATTTGACTTGAAAGGGTATAAGTTGAACTTAAGTTGGATTAGAACTTGAGTTTTGAATTTAGTTTTGGTTTTTATACTTCATTTATATTTGTGAATATAAATGAGAATATAAATGAGTTATGAGAAAATCTTTTGAATTTGGAGTGATTTGGATTTGATTTGAGCTAAGTCCATAAGATGAAATCAAAGGGCTTAGGAATGATTTTGGATTTGATTTAAGATTTGAGAAAATCAATTGAGGAAATTGATTTAAGATTTGATTGAATTTGAATTGATGAATTTGAAGTTGATTTCAATTTGAAGTTAGGATTTGGTTCAAGCTATAATGTAGACAAGTTTTCCTAATACCCCTAAGGCATGACCTATTCCTATGGCTAACTCTTCTAAGTTTTCCTAATCACTAGAAGTATCTTAAGACTAAGGAACTCTTAGTGTTAAGAGGAGTCCTTATGCCTAGGATGAAGAAGTTGAAAGGTCACTCCAAAAGTGAGTTCAATAGAGAGCTAATGAAATTATGATTAGCTCACATGTGTGAAAACCATAAGAGTAATTAAATGAGTTTCTTAAGCTTAATTAATTAATAATTATGAGCTAATTGCATTAAGCCCCTTTCATTTCATAGGTGTATTGTCATTTACTTTCTATGTGGTTGCATATCATATTAGCTTATAATTGTTTAATTGATTACCTTAAGTTGACATTGGAAAAGGTTAATTAAATGATTTAATCCATTCTTAACTTAATCAATCCATAAAATCAACCTAATTGCTTTTTATTGAATCAAATTAACTCACACATATGAGAATGGGATTAAAGCATACCTCTTTCACATTTCATTAATCGATCAAATATGAAATCAAAATGGCTTTAACAACCTTTAGTTTACTTTAAATAAGCTTGTTTAATGTGATTGTCCTTAGGAATTAGTTGGATTGAATGAGATTGTATGCTTGTGTTTCTTTATTTCTTTCAATCATATTAAAATGTTGTATGCCACTTATAGTCATGCATTCATTCCTTTCAAAAAATTAATTAACTAAAAATGATTTCCTTTATGTCAAATTTGCATGTGTTGACTTAATTAAGAATGTGTTATTATCACTATTAAATTGTAAATATATTTTCAAAAGCTTCTTAATGAATAAGAATATGTGTTGTGACTTTAGTTATATATGTATAGGAAGTACATGTGAATATAGACTTTGTGTATGAAGTGAAGTTTCTTTCTTATATTCATATGTTGATTTGCATAAGTAAGAATGTTAGCAGGTATATTAGTATGGACATCCCAGGGATGCACAACCTTAAGTAGCCCTAAGGAGGTTCCTACCTCACTCCTTTGGTCGTAAACAATGATACATACTTGCTTGATTTCATTCTTATGCATCTTTGACATTAGAATTTAGATAAAACTTTAATTCATTTACACAATTAAATTGAATCCAACTATTGTATAGTATTCATTTCTATAGTTGCTTGCATTCACATATATATAAGAAATGGGTATATTAGTCCGACATCCTGTGGACCCACTTTAAATAGCCCTAAGGAGGTTCCTCCTCACTCCTTTGCAAACAATGGCACTACTTAAAATTCTTATATGTATGTGTGTGAAACAACTAGTGGATGAAAACAATAAATTTAATCAAATCAATTCTACTTTTGCATGGTTCCCATTCTTGTAGTTGCTTATATACATCCATATGTATATAATAGTAGGTATATTAGTCCGACATCCTGCGGATTTAATAATAATGACGACATACTTGCTTAAAAAATTTATACATGTAAATGTGTATTTAACTAATGAATAAAATCCTCTTTTATTAAAAAAGACATACATTCATATTTTGTTCAAGTGGTTGATTTATTAGTCATATGATTTGAAGTTCTTTTCTTATACTTTTGCATAAGAATTTCAAGAGCTTTAAAATAATATGACAAAATAATTCAACAAAATGAAACATCAATTCTAAATACATTATTTGCTTTACATTCATCATCTCAAATATACATAAATTACATATATAAATATATTGAATAACATATCTAATTCCATACATAATATTTTCTCTCGAGGGGTTCTTATTTCCACCACAAAACACCGTCGTCTCCTTTTGTGAGGAGTTGACGGCCTTACTTGTAAGCTAGGGTTGCTTTGGCCTTCCTAGTATTCTAGTTACTAAAATCCATTTGTTCCAATAGTCGGCCTTAGATATGTTCTTCAAAAGGGCAAGGATATTTTGTAGGCATTTTTTAAACTAAGTATCATTAGAATATTAATTAGGTAATTAAGTATTAATAAAAAAATTTAAGAATAGGTATAGTCGCCCAACTAGTGGCGACCGCCACACGCTGATTTCGATGTGGCGCTATGCCAGAGGTCGCCGCTTCACTTGATTCAGATTACCAAGCCTACTAAGCGGCCGCTCACTGTACGGCTTCGACTCAGGATATATAATTACCAGCCAAGTAGCATTCTATAATAATTTATTAACAAATGATCGTGGGTATCAAACCTAACTAATTGTAGTACATCAATCCCTAACTAATTGCAGTACATCAAAAAGAAAAAAGAATAGATTTAACTGAATAAATAAAAATAGTTATGTTATTTGATTCGGTCTAATTGATTCAATAAAAAAATTTATCCAAATCAACCAAATGCACACCCCAACATATAAAGGATTCTTTTGATTTGCTAGTTTAAACTCGTTGTCAAGTGCACATAATGGTTGTCTTCTCAAATCATCATCATTCATATATTCTTAATAAAAATGAACTAAATTGCAGTACATTAGTGCACAACTTATGTGAGAATTCAGATCCTCCCAAAATTGGGATTCAAGTAGTTCAAAGAAAGTGCACATGAAATATAACAAAGGTAGTACAGACGTAGTATAGATGTAGTATAGATGCATAAATGATCAATAAGCATGAATGATCAATGAATGAAATAGATAAAAACAAATGTAGTATAGACGCACAAGTAGACTACCCTAAACATCTAACGCCTCTGACGTCTTCATGGAATCGCACCACTCCCAAGTGTACCGGTCGTGCATGGGATGGATCACAATGATGGTGACCCTTCGGTAAGATCTTGACGCGGATCATCGTGATTGGAAGATAGGTGACTCATATGTATGTAGGGACGATCAAAGATAATGATGGACTGACGCATAAGTAGATGGCCCGATGCTCAGTCATAATGTGACACCCTCAGGCACCGACCGTAATATGTGTCCCGATATGTACACGCCGATCGTCTCGCTAGTTACCTATCAACGCATCCCTGTAGCTCATGCTCATCCTCTGCCATCGTACCTGTCAAAAAAAATAAGCACAAAAATCAATAATGAGCTGAAAAAACAAGCACAAAAATTAGTATCAAATAGTTTTAAATAATGAAATGGAAAATAGTAGTGTTAATTAAACAGAAAAATTAGAGTACTTCAACCTAAAAGGGAAATCTAAGTAACATCCTATGGGTAAAATCTAACATCCTATAACTAAAAGGAGAACGCATAATATTAATATATGAGGCACATGAGTAGTGCCTTCATAGACTATAGGTTCTACCACTGTTACCGATATTTTCATTCATTGTGTTTCTGAATCTATAGTATTCAATTTTTTCTTTACATTTTTTTTGTGTTGTATTCAAGTTGACCTAAGTAACTTGAAATCAACTTAAAGTTGATATGATTACTATTTGTATTGAAAAGCTATAAATACATTGATAAACTAGAAATGCATAAGAGGTATATTCAAGTTTATTTGTCATAATGATTTAAAAAAATTGCATGATTTATATAATCAGTTAAACGGGTTGAGTTGTAGTTAGGCAAGTTTGAGTTAAGTTGAATTTGGGTCAAACCTTTTGACTCATATAATAACAAGTTTAAGTCAAGTAGATTTAGAACAAGTTAGTTTGAGGTTAGATCTAAACTTCACCCTTCAACTCAAATTGACAACTTTGAAATAAATTTGGGGCAATATGCATCTATGTATAAGTTTTCATGGAAAACTCTTTCAACTTTTGTGCTTAATTTTATACAATTTTTTAAACTTAATGGCTCGTGTGTAATTTTGTTCTTTGTCAAATTATTTCATTTTGGATGTTATACACAATTATGTACATGTGTTTTATGATAAGTTGTTTTGTTTTTGGTGTTGTGTTTAGTTATGTACGACACTCCAAACTCAAATTAAATATTGTATATATCTTTGTACAAGTTTTTCATTCTTATTGTTGTACACTAGTGTGCAATCTTATAATCTCAATGTTGGTGACTTTGCATTTTTATTTTTTAGTTAGTTATTTCATTCTTAGTGCGCACTAAAGTACACATAACCTTTTAATCTTAAAGTAAGAGTTATACTTAACCATGTAAAAGCATTTTATGATAAGTTATGTACTTAAAAGGATTGGACATAATTATGTATATATATTTGATTGAAAGTTATTTCATTGTTGGTATCATGGCAGTTGTATACAATCCTCTAAATTTGAAGGACTATTCCTAATTGTGTACTAGTATTTTATGACATATTATTTTATTTTAGATGCTAGGAACAACCTTATTCACACATAGTAAGGCTTGGGCATAGTTGTATGCAAGTGTTTTCTGACACATTGATTCATTCTATGTATAAGACATAATTATTTACAACTCTTTAAACTAAAAATAAAAGTTGCACCCAACTTTGTACAAACTTTTATGCGAATTTATTTCATTATTTGTATTACACACAATCATGTATTACTCTCTAAACTTATTTTAGAATTTATATAGTTGTATACATGTATTTTATGGCAAAATATTTCATTGTAAGTGTTGGACAGTTATATGTTGACCATTACACCCATATTTTAGTTAAACATAATTATGTACATGTTTTATGAAAATTATTTCATTATCAATGTTATGCATGATGGTACAACCCCAGAACTCAAAATAAGGTTGTACATAGTTGTGTGTAGTACTCTATTAGAGTTCATTGAAATATTGAAGCAGCTTGACATTTAGGCTTGTGAGCTAAGAATTTTTTTTAAGTTTGACCCTTGCCTCAACCTTATTAAATTGGAACTTTATGTTCAAGCTCAATCATTGGACTTGTTGAGCTTGAGATTTTTATGTCCATTTGTCTCTTTGAGCTTATTGAATCAACAAAATAGTTCGACTTTTAGTTTTGTGAGCTAAGAATTTTTTGCTAGTTCAATATTTAGGCATATCTTATTTGAGTTGTAAGCTCAATACTTGGACTTGTAATCTTAAAATTTACATGTTGATTCCGATTCTAGTGTCACTTAGTTAATAAAAACAAGTTAACCTTTAGGCTTTTGAGCTAAAGAGCCATTGTTATGAGTAATTTTATTTTGTTATAAATATGAGTTACCAGTTAACTTCCATAATTTTGATGGTGAAGTTAAGCTGAATTGCTTTGAATAAGATTTATATAAAATTACCTCTTTTTGAAAAAAAATTGATATAATCCTTATTTACTCTTTTGATATTTAGGATGATCATAGTTTAAGCACTTAAGTTCTTTAAGCTAGCAATGTTAATAATGACTTGGCTTTATGTTTGATTAGTTCACATAATTGCTTAACCAATAATATAATACTTTTGAGATTGTAGTCAAGTATAAGACACATAGGCCTTACAGCTTTTATATAAGTAAGTTGTTAGGTCACTCTTATGCATTTTCAATGATGAAGGGACCTTCTCGATTCAGGTTAAAATTCTCACCAATACTTCAATGGGGAGTTATAGGTTTTCAATGATGTGAATTAGTTTACTCATTTTGAAGCTTCTTGTATTGATTATATGATAATAAGATCTAGTCATCTTTTCCTTGTAATTTTCCAAATTTTGATGAGTTTGAAATTATATTTTATCTAGGGCTTTAAGTTCAGTAAACCTTAGACAATCATTTTTTTTATTAAGATAGCTTGACATTAAGAGGGAGTAGGGAGTATTGCCTATCTTCCAAACACAAGCAATTTTAGAGTGGCTTTTGTTACAATTTTATATGTGGTGTGAGGCCTTTAAAGCTTATGTTAGTTTGACATGTCATTTTGTATTTTTTTTTTGAGAGGGTCTTCTCTAGTAGTGTATCAAAGTATTGTTGATTATCTCTACTAAATACTTGATTTTTTGGTTATATATTGAGGAATAGTGTGAATCTTATATCGCTTGATGATTTAGTAAATTTTAGCTCTAATGAGATTGTGCCATTATCACATATAATTCGGCATAGTACCTTAAATCTAAAAACAACATGATCTCATAAGAATATCATTTTTTTTCCCTTAACACTCACTTTGAAAAATACTTGATTGGTGTGGGGATAAATCGATGCATTGGGGAAGAAGGTAGATCTATGAGGCTAATTATGGCAGTACCCTAACTCACAAATTACTAAGATGATGCTCTAGGAAGCAACATATTAGATAGTCAACATAAATTGTGATGTAATACCAACACAATGGTCAAGAACAAGATCATGAACTAAGGCACTATATTAATAGTTGGACTCATCATGCACAACTCTTTATGCAAGAGCATGAGTTGTCCCATCTCTCTCCGAAGTCAAATTGCAATAAATGGAAATTTTAAATTGAATCTTTTGATATTAAGTTCAACCTCACCATGCAAAGAATAAAGGATATTGAAAGATTTCATGCTCCATCAACTACTTTATCTTCTTATTTTGACTAAGCCAAAATCTCATCTTTATGGAAGTATTTTTTGTATTTTTTTTGTTATTTTCATTATAATTTCATTATGACAATTTGTCAATCTAAACATTAATGTTTTATTGGCTTCAAGGGATATATTATAAATAAGCCTTGGGTAGCTATAGGCTTGAAGAAGCCTATAAATATTTCTATGCTTTGTATGAATTATTGAATAAAATTATGTATTTGGTTGAACAAATATTGCATGTAAAGATATGGTGGCTTCTTTGCTCTTCGGTGGAATATGGTAATTAATCCTATTTGCTTAGAAAAAATACTATCCCCATCTTGAGATTAAGATTCATTTTCATGAGGTAGATTAAGTTTAACTAACAAGAAGGCCATAGTTTTTTATAGGCAAGTCCTTGTAATTAATTAACTCTCTTGCTTGTAGGAAATTACTCTCAATCAAGGATGGAACATGATTTCATACCTAGGTTCAAAGCCAACGTTTGGATTTTAATTAAAGGGGCATGCTTAGAGGAATGGAGATGAAGTCAAAATCTCTCTCATGGTTTTGTCATTCTAGAAATATCATTGGTGATTATATTGTAATATCCAATAAATCTGATTAACAACTATGGGATATATGGATTTTTTGTTATTTTTAATCATAATTAATTTAGTAAGATTAGTAGCATGATATTGACTTAGAATATAAATAGTGTTGGGGCTCATATGCATTTGAAGACCCAAATTTAACTAGAATGATGAGGCTTACAAGTCTATTTGACTTATATGGATTTTTGTTATTTTTAATTATAATTAGTTTAGCAGGCTTAGTAGCATGATATTTACTTAAGATATAAATTGTATTGGGAAGCTCATATATTCATTTAAAGTACCAAATTTAATTGGATTGATAAGGCTTACAACTCTATTTGTAAGTCTCCCAAAATATTGGTTCTTACAATCTTGCCTTGCTGGCTACCAGAAAGGTGAGTCTTATGATCTTTCCCTCTAAGCAAGGCGACCTAATGCTAAAATTTAAATTTTTTTTTTGAACTGGGGCTTATGTTCATAGAAAACCCATGTATGTCTAGCTTTGCATGGTCTTTCCAAACTTTAATAGGAGTATCAAATTTAATAACATGATATGTTAAAAATATTAAATAGGTTTGGCTTATCACTATGGGCTTAAGTGCAGGTGAAATTAAAATATGGGTCTGATGACTTGATGTTATAGGAAAGATGACCTGATGATGGCAACTAATTAGTTGGATCAGTTGGGAGTTAGCAAGGTTGAACTCTGATCCTTGATTTATCAAGTTGACAACACTAAATTTGTCATTTATTTATGAAGTATACAATACTAAATTTGTCATTTTTAGAAAGTTACATGTGGTTCTTCCCTGAACTTCATTGTTAACTACTGAAATGGACTTAAGAGTGGCAAATAATGAATATCAAATTTTTTTTCTCTTGGAATTCTTAATACTCATGCCTTAAAAATCTTATTTCTTGCACAACCCCCGAATTTGATCTAATTATCAATTGATACTTACAGGTATACCATTCAAGTTTTGTTGATGAGGCGTATAACCAAATTGGATGCCCTCTTCTCCCACTAAAAACTCACATCAAGGGCCCTATTCTAGCCTCAGATCTAGATTTCTATCCAAAAATATCTTCATAGAGAATTTTTTTCTCTCATATTCTATTTATTAATCATAACCATTCACTTTTTTTTGGCAGAAAAGATTGATATTGTTGATGAATCAATATCCTTCTATCGAGCTAATGTCTTATTAAGAAACTTTGACATTAGAAGCGTCGTAGATAAGCTGCTAATATACCTTACTTTTACATTAATGTGGCCCCGAAAAAACTTGAAGGCTGCAGAACATTGGCAGTTGGAACCAAAGAAATCATTAACACGGTCTTGAAAATGTTCCACGGAGAACAAGGCTTTCCTTTTCTGGACTCTTTACTCTTCCACAATCTCAACAAGAAGACATACTTTACATACTTTTCTTTTGACAATTTATTATTTTTTCCTTTCAATATTGATCTAAAAAATTGAACATTTTTATTGATTAATATATATTTTGCTTCTGCAAAGATTTATGTCATTATTCTTGAAAATATGGAGCTTTTGAAATTATAGATAAGGGAGGAGGCAAGTGGTAGACTGCTTAGTTGTGCTTACAGGTCTAATGGTACCCCTAACAAATGATGGCTAGCTTTTGCAAAGAGGAAGTTTGTGAACATTATTGTTACTTGAGGAGTTGGCTTAAAGCTTTATTGGGTTACTATTTGAGTGGAGGAAAGGAGGTGAAATGAAGAATTAACTACACTTAAACAACCATCAAATTGACCAAGCAAGTTCCCCCTGAATGAGGTTGGACTCTGGATTTATCTTCTTAATTTTGTTCTCATATTTGTTTCAATTTGTTTTTGATAGATTTTGATAATATCAATTACTAAGCTCACCTCATTTTTTTTAATGTTTGAGATTGTAGTTGACTTAAAAATTAGTTGTAAAATTATTATGAGAAAACTTTGTAAAACTATTATGTGATTATTACTTGAATTTGTGCAAATTTGATTTATTTACTCTTAAATTGATAAATTTTCTAATTCTACATATGTAATTACCATAGTCTCTACTACCATTGCTTGCTATATTGAATAATGAACTGAATCAAATATTTAAAACATAGCTTAAATGATCTATCTCTATGTAGCAACAAATGGAAATTATAGTGCATGAGAATAATTGGAGTAAAAAACACAACTAAATGAATGTTTGAAGAGTTTAGCTATCACTAACTTATTGAATGTCCTAGAAGTGAGAGACTTTTAAAGGGAAGGCTCTTGAGTCTTTAGGTGTGTACTTCAATATCTAAAAAGAAATATGAAGGCCTTGGCATATATATTTGACCATGGTTTTTAGTTATTTTTTACCACCATTTACTATTGTTTAACTTTCACATCACCTTTTAATCTTGGCACCTCATCACACACTACTTTTCTCTCTCTCACAATGCAGCCTCCCCTCTCTCTTTCCTCTGTTTTGAGTTATGAGTTGTTGGATTCCCTCTCTTAATTATGCTATTGACTATACTCACATAAACTCTATGAAAATTCTCTTCAAGTTTTTCAAATATTTATTTATATTGTATTTCCAAGCATCACCATGTTTCTATGGCTTTTGTATTCTCTTATAATTGTTATATATACTTTACTTTTATATTATTTAGGTTTTTTTTTTCGAATGAAAATTGGTAGTTTAAGTGTGTGAGCTAACATCTCTTTGAGAAGGACTTTCAATGAGGGAGGAAAGTATGTACGACAAATGATTATTTATGGACTTTGTGCTCCCTCCCCTCTCTCTTTTAGTTATCTATACTTCACTCTTGCAAATTTTAATTTCATTATGATTAGTCTACTCTAGATGAGTTATTATCCTTACTATTGTAAGGTTAGAAGGCATAGATTGATTAACATCCTTTAAACATAGTTATCAAGTGTTGAAATATTATGTTGTTAAGTTCATCCATTAATAAAATAGTTACCTTAGGTTAGAGTATAGTCATAAGAAACTTTAAAAAGCATTTAAGCTTTGTACAAGTGCATTAGTTAGGGTTGCATCTTGCCTCTATTCTAACATTATATTTAATATCAAATGTAAGATTAGTTTCTTAGAAATGTGAGCTCTAAGAAGTGGAGCTTGACTAAACTACATGAATGCTTGGTTCCTTTTAAGGAGAGAAATCAACTAATGAGAATAAACCAACTTAGATCAACTTAGGGTGATAAAAAAAAGGCTTTTGTGACCTAACAAATGCAACAAACACATTCATAAGCTCAAGTGCATGTTATTGAATGCACACAATCTTAAGTCGTTCAATCTAATGACTTGATCAAGGCCTATGCTTCAATTAGATCTGTTTGATGGCTTTTATATATGATATTAGGTCATTTATGAGTTTAGGTCGAATTTAAATTTAGCATATTTAATTATCTTAGCGGGAAGAGTTAATATTGTTATGAGTATAGACTAATTAATAAGTTTTTTATATTTGTTAATATATTTATATTTAAAAAATAATCATAGGATACAAGTTATTAAATTATCTACCTTGTTCAAGAGAGTCATTCCCCATCATAGACATTAAGTCAACCTCCTTCACCAATGCTGAGGTTAATCAAATCTAATACATTACAATAACTAACTTATATAAAAGCACATAGAACTTAAATAATACCAAGGGAAAGGATTTTAATTAATAATACCTATATATATATATATATACAAATAGCATATCCTAATCATTCAAATCAACTTCAAATAATTAAGAGTAATGATTAGGTCATTTTAGGTTAATTTTTTATTGCATTATTTTTTTAGATCAGTATTATTCATTTATTTTATTGCTATATTTTGTTTTTTAATTATTATAAAAATATATATTTTATTTACAACCTATGAAATGTATGTTAAAAATTATTTTGATTTTTTATTCAATTTTTTCCATTAAAATGAATTAAATATTCAATACTTATTAATTTCAAATGTTCAATTAACCAACCACTTGAAATAATCTCAACGTGTGTTCATAGATTAATTATCAATTTAAATCATAAATATATTAATTTATTTAAAATATTTTAAATTTAGTTATATGATATTAATTAAATTTATTTATTTTTCTAATTAATATATAGAAAGATTTATATATATATATATATATATCACAATTTTAATGTATTTACATATAATTATATATATATATATATATATATATTATAATAATACTAAATTGCGGCTTAAAAACAACGGAAACCCACGTCTCTCTCTCCCTCTTGCATATATATATATTATAATGTATTTACATATATATATATATATATATATATATATATATATTATAATGTATTTACATATATATATATATATCTAAGATCGCGTTGCCCAAGTTTCCGAAATCCTCGACGATGAAGCGAGATAGTCGCCCCTCGCTGGAAGAGGCGACGATCATGAGGGAGAAGAAGAGTCCGTGAGAGAGTTGCGATTCAAGTTGAACCCTTCCAATGCCTCGATTTACTAGATCCGGAATTTGAGGTATAACGGAGGAGAAACTTGATATAAGATTCTGATTTCTGAAGGATTTTTAAAGTCATCATTTTTTTGGGGGATTTATATTCATACCACTCAATTCTTATTAATTTACATATCTCACACCTAAAGTTTACTATTTACTTAAGTAACACCTAAATCTTTCAAATACATCATTTTACCACCTACCTCATATATCATGCAGATGCTTCCCGTGTTACTCTTTGGGAGAGCCGGAAACGACTCACCGCTTGTGGGAACTCCCTCTCGTCTGTCGAACTCATTTTGGGAAGATACCAATTCCACATAAAACCTCTCGTTTGTATGCGAAGAAGGAACTCCATTCCTGCAAAAGATCTTTGGCTCTTCCGTCGGCTTCACGGGCTGCTTGAAGGGAAGAAGAAACTCCATTCCCACGCTAAATCTTTGGCTCTTCCATCAGCTTTAGGGGAATAGAATACCCCATTGAAACTTCGTCATTCGAAGAAGGAACTCCATTCAAAAGATCTTGGCTCTTCTTCATTTCACTGCTTTGAAGGGAAGAAGGAACTCCATTCCAGCTAAATCTTGCTCTTTGGCTTCGGGAACATAAGCTTTTTTGAAGGACTTCTATTGTGCAAACCACGCTAGCAGGTACTGGGTTTCCATCTATAGCAAAAGCTTTTGAACTTCACGGCTCTATTCTATTCATTTGAAGTTAGATAAGTATTTCACTTATTTTGTCATTCCTTTTTTCATAGTTGGTAAGCTTTGTTCTATTCATTTGAACTTAAAGGCATGTTGGACGCAAAGATTTGGCTCCTAGTGATAATCAAATTTAATGGTTATTGGATCAAACTAAAAAATAGTGAAGAAAGTATGAAGGGGAAAAGAAGACTATAAAGTACAACGAGATGTGCTAAACTATTTTTTATTAGTAGAGAAGATTGAAGAGATTTGTCCTGGTTAAGAGGATATGATTATGAAATTTATTATTATGTTTATGGCACATCTCCAAAGGAATACAAACTTATTGAAAATGATAATGCAGAATGAGCATTTTTTTATCTAATGAAAGTGGTCATGTTGAAGTTGTTATTTTAACAAAAGATGTTTCAAGTTATACTTTTGGGCTAGATATCGGAGTCATACCATGTGGTGGAGTAGATGTGATGCCACAAAACAAAGAAGGTTTGATAGGACATGCTACAATATGAACATTCAAGCTCCGATAATGATAGCCAATTTTCAAATGAACTTGCTTTATATAATGAAGATCTATTAACTAGTAAAGTTGCAGATAATATGTCATTAGTAGTTGGCACCCAATTTGATGATGCAATGAGTTTCAAGCATTTTCTTCTACTAAGGCTATATGAGAATTTTGAGTGAAGATAAAAGCCGGTGACAAAAGACAGTCATCTACTTGTGCATGTAGGTGTCCTTGGAGAGTGAGAGCTTCTTTATGTGTAGATGGGCAAACATTTGAAGTCAGAAAAGTAGAAGATTTACATGTATGTCCAGGTGTCAACAGAGCAAGCAACAAGCAGGCTACATCTAAATGGTTTGCTCAACAAATCCAAGATATAGTTAAAAAACATCCTGACATCCCTCCAAAATAAATAAATGAAGATTTAGAGAGTAAGTATGGACTATCATTGCCTTATATGAAATTATGGCATTCAAGAGAAATAGCACGAGACAACCTCTTTGGGCCAGTTGATGATAGTTACAAGTGGGTCCCTACTCTACAGGAAGAGCTTATTAGAAGAAACCCTGGCTCTCACATTACTTATGAGTATGATATCATTGACAACTCCTTGAAGATTCTATGTTTGCTTCAAAGTATGTATCGATGGTTTTCAAGTAGGTTGCACCTCTTATAGCTTGATGCATGTCATCTAAAATCAAAATATCTTGGGGTGTTGTTATCCGTGAATTCATTAGATGGCAATAATGGTCTTTACACTATCACATTTTTAGTTGTTGAATCTGAATCAAAAAGCTCATGGCAATGGTTTTGAAGAATTTGGTCTTTTGTGAGGTGGTGCCATTATCTTTTATTTCTGATATGGAGAAGGGCTTGGGAGAAGCAATTAAGTTTATATTTTCTAATGCAAAACATAGTGTTTGTATACGCCATTTGTGGAAGAACATGAAGAAATATCATCACTTTCAAGATAGCCAGAAGATTAGAAATATTTTTTGGTTGCGAAATGCATACACAAGACATGAATATGAGACAAAAGTTCTTGAACTATGCAAAGTGAGCCCTCAAGTCTATTCTTATCTTCTAAATTTACCATATAAATGGTCAAGATCCCAATTCCCACGAAATTAAAACCACTACGACCAATAACTTATCGAGTCATTTAACTCTTGGATGAGTGGTTAGAGATAAACCAATTATTGAGTTGGTAGACATTAGAGGGATGTTAATGGAATAAAGAGCTGAACGAAAGATGAATACATCAAGCTGGAGAGGTGAATTGGTCCTGTTATTGAAGATTACATGCAAGAGATAACAACAAGAAAGGAATACTTTATATTAGGCAATCTACTTCATACTCAGCAGAGGTTGAAGGGCATTCTGAAAGACATGAAGTAAATATTAAGCTAAAACAAGGTAATGTAGATCCGGCAAATGACAGCCTTCCATGTATACATGTTGTTGCTTTCCTCTCAAAGGAATACCCACTATGGCACACTTATGTGGATCAATATTATTATGTTAATAGGTAATTTTAATTATTATGCATTTATTTTTATTTGTATATTAATCATTTCTCATTCCATTTGTAGATACGCTATGGCTTATGATGGTGCAATATCAACTCTACCAAGTAAAAGTTAGTGGAGAAAATTTAGTGATGATATTGAGATTAGGGCACCTAATACACTCAGACCGAGGGGGAGGCCAAGGAAGAGAAGAATAAAAAGCTTCATGGAAAACAATACCAAAATACAGAGGGTACACAAGTGTAGTCGTGGTATCACAGAACACTTGCAAAAATACACTTGATGGATCAAACTCATAGATGTCAGATGTAGACATCAATGCTTATAGTTTAGAACTATCATATGCTGCCTTGGGAAGTAGAGAAAAGCTACCGGTTAGGAGAGGGTAGCATGACGATGAAGTTGAGGCAATTGATTAATGAGAGTAACAGCTAGTAATAGCTTTCAAAGAATTACATGTATTTTTTGCACACATAAGAAACAATCGATGTAGTTTTTTTGTTGCTTCTAGTTCCAAGGATTGCATGCATTTTTGTAAACTTCCATGTCAGATTACTTGAACTCATTCATTCTCTATTTTATATCTTTGTTTTTTCTTTCTATTTTTGCTGCTAACATCTGGAGATTCATGGTGTTAGTGCTTCAAACTCTCCCCACCTCATCCCCCAACTATGGGGAATGTAGCATCAGGCTACATTCCAGTAAATTTACTTGTGCTTCTATCATCTTTTTTTGTGGTTAGTTCACTGGTTAGCTTCTAGGTTGTTTAACGATTTTTCTCCCAAAGGGAAAACATGGAGGTAGGCAAAGCGAGTAAATATTCTTATTGCTTGTAACTAAGAGATGTAGGAAGAAACAATAAGAGGGAGTGTGATAGAAATTCTCTCATTTCTCTATAAGAATTTCTTACGTGTTTCTACCGAGATTTGTGTTTTCATATGCAATTCTCTATTATTGAT
Source organism: Cymbidium sinense (assembly GCA_021442155.1). NCBI lineage: Eukaryota > Viridiplantae > Streptophyta > Magnoliopsida > Asparagales > Orchidaceae > Cymbidium > Cymbidium sinense. Next base: position 117,869,880 of record CM038220.1, on the reverse strand, counting down.
AGATAGAGTCTTATACTTAAAACACAAAAATCATAACATTAATGCATGGTAAGAAATTTCTTTTAGGAAGTTTCAAGAAGGAACTCCAGCATTTATGCCCACCTCTATCTCTATTATTATATTTCTTCTAATTATCTGATCTCTATTGTCGTTGAGTGAGTAATATGTAGCTCGCAGTGTGGGATTCAATTTATATGAAGTCTCACTTTAGTTTACTATCAAATGCTTAACTGATAGTGTGTACACTTCTACTTAGTTTTATGAACTTTATAATATTTTTTATAATACTTTGAAAAGGACAGGAATCTACTCATGTGCTCTCATATATTTTCTGAGATTTTTACACTTTTTTTTGTGTTGTTTTATGCTTTTCTTCTTCTTCATCAATAGTTCAATTATTATTCCTGCATGATTCTTTGTGATAGGCCGGCCATGTGGATGGTGAGACGCCTCTTCTTAGTAGGGTGTATAAGCCAAGGTTTTCATCAACTAATATAACTTTTGATTCATTATAGGTTGATCTTACATTAAGGGGAAGCTATTTTTTTTCCTTGCTTTGCTCGATCGAATGAGAAACAAATATATACATGATAAGATTAGAGAGAGTTACCTTAGATAGAGGTAGACTGTAAGAGGACTTAGTTAGAAATTATAAAATATGATATTAATTTATTAAGATTAAATGATAATATGATATTTAATATGAGATAAAAGATTCATATAGTTGACCTAGATTAAACTAAAGTCTAAGGCTTGACAAAGCATAAATTGCATAATTTTTTAATGACCTCATTGTGTTTGAAGGAATCAGAGACATGCCAAAGCATTTTCTTATTTAGAGTGTTTGCAGTTTTAATAAAGCTAAGAGGCCAATGAATTTACATAGAAAGTTTGTATAAATCTAAAAACTACTTAATTATGTTGAGCTTATGTTAAGTAACCCCTACTCTTAAATCATATGATTTGTTAATATCAAAGTCTTCAAACTTTATGAATGCCACAAATCAAATCAAAATGATCTGATTCCAATAGAACTTTTGATTTTGATAAGAATATTTGTATCGGCAGTGAATCAAACATAATAATGAATAGATGACAATCAAAACCTGAAGTTGATGTATCAAAGCTAGCACTATTAAAAAAAATCATTTGTTCAATTTTACAAATGAGAAACAACTATAAAAAGAGGAGAGAAGGCAAAAGATATTGCTACAGCATAAATATTCTGTAGTAGTAATTCAGAACTCCTGCTCTAGCAAGTCAACATAGTTAGAACAAGTGAAGATGATGGTAGTTAATTAGATCGTTTTCACCACCTTCTAAAATTCTATTTTTTTGGACAAATTTCTAAAAATAATGTTTACATAAAAGCTTATGATTTGAAATAAAATGTTGGTATAGAATTTTATAAATTTTTTGGTGCACAACTTTAATGTATAAGAATCTTAAAATCACTAAATTAGCTTGCTCAAAAACAACTTAATAAAAGAAGCAACTCTTTTCACGGAAGTTCCAAAGACAACTTACTAATAATCTCTTATTTGGCATGACACGAGAGTGAATCAATATGACATGATATAGAATGGTTTAATTTGTTGCTAATCATTATTGAACAGAATGCAACTTATCATTTAGAGGCAGAAGCTGTTCATTTGTGGCAAACTGATGCATTTATGCAGGGATCTTGCTTTGCAGTTCTGCTTCAAGCTAACATTGCTTATTTAGGACAAAAAATTCATAATATAGCATAAATAATAAATTATAGCTTAGATTTTGCAGCCAATTTTGAAGACTTCATTGGGTCTTAAGAAATGTATAAAAGCATCCATGAATTACACAACAACATGATCACTAAGTTTCTATGAATCTTTCCCCTTTCTTCTTAAACCAAAAACTCCCTTTAAGTTTCTTTGGAACGACACCCTCAATTTGTTTTAGTGCATTCTAACTTCTCCCACATACACCAGTTCAAAATTTTCAAAATGGAAACAAGACAAAAATCTTCCATCTTTTTTAAATTCTATCTGAAAGGACAAATAGATTAAAAGAAAAAAAATTACATTGGTTGAAGAGATCTTCTTTTGTTAGTATAAACAATGAGCAGCCTATAGCTCCACCAAAGCATAATCTATCTTAAATTTATACCAAATCCTGCAACACCAAAGATCTCACAAAAGATAACCAAAAAAGTAGAAAGTTTTTGGAAATATAAAGCCAAAAGAAAAAAAAGGCCTTGATGATTGCAAATTTATCACATTCAACCAATAGAGATAATATATAACAAAAAATAAACTAGTTCCATTGATAGTAGGTGCCAAAATACATTATCCTATATAAATTCTTGGTCAATGATCTTCAAGAGACCATCAAATACATGATTAACTTAAGGATAAAAAACATCATTGCAATGATGATAATGAGCATTGCCAACATAATTTTGTTCTAAGATGTGATGGTCTCAAGTTTCTTCATTATGTTCTCCTGAGAAGCTCTTCCTTCATAATCCATTTCATATACTTTAGGGTCATCACCATTTAACCAGATGAAATAACCACAATCATCTTTTGTATGATTTCGAGACACCTTAAAAATTTCTTACTATAATTCCTTTCTTTATAGCTTGTGAATATGACACATTGTAAATTGCAACGACACAATACTTGATGTTCTCTCGAGAAGCCCATCGATGTGGATGATTAACTTGAGCTCATTTTGGCTATGTGTAATCTATTAAATAAAGTTAAGAAAAAACAACAAATTAGTAACAATTAAGGACATTTAAATAAAAAAAGCGAAAAAACTACAACTATTACTCGATAAGATAATCAAGGACCCTTTAATAAATCAACTTAAATTTAGAATCATATAAAACTTCCTAAACAAATTACATACAAAAAAAATTTCTTAATTAATTTAAGAAATAACAATTCATATGTACATATAACATAATTCTGGAAACAAATACAAGCACTAATTTCAAGTTAATAATTGCCACATTTCAATGGAGACTGATCATTGATTTAAGAAATCCATATGTACATATAACATGCTTGAATATATTTAGCTAAAACATCATTCCCTCATGCTTACGATCCTTGCTCAAGAGGAATGTTATAGATATAAAATGTATATTTAGCTAAAGCATACAAACCATCATATAAAATGTATTAATTACTTCATATTTAATGTTCCTCTAAAAAAAGCCAAAAAGATAAATGCATGAATTTAATGCATCACTATAGAAGATTCAAATAACTTTTCGGCCTTAAAGCGAACCATGTGAGAATGTCATATCCTATAAAGCTAATAAAAACTTCACTTTCTAGAGCGGATGCCGACCATTTACTTGGCCTTATAGCAAAATAATTTTATTTTCACAAAGAGCTTTTAAAAGTCTTGAGCATTTAAACAATCCATTGTTTGACAGATGAACACTAATATCACAAACCAAACCAATGTCTATCAGTTTCATTCACTTTTGAATGCTCAAAGCATTTCTCTCTCTCTCTCTCTCTCTCTCTCTCTCACTTCAATGCTTTTGTGCAAAAGCTAAGGAATTAAGAGTTAGAATTATAATTAATGTATCTTGAAGGAATGTGAACACAACAGGAGATAATAAAATTACTCAATTCTTATTACTTTAGATTGCAGAGATAATAAAATCAATAGGAGGAATGTTACTGCCAGACAACCCCAAACAGAGATAATAAAATCGGATGCCAAACCTCAGGTAGGTTCCGGGATGGATGGAGGAAGGTTGTAGAAGACGACCGATGCCAAACGTGAAAAGGAAGTTCACATGCCAAACCTCCCCAATCAAATCTCGTTGTCATGCAAGGGTTCCGGTCAGAGGAGGAAGGTTGAAGATGCACCATGCCAAATGTGGAAAGGAAGTTCAGATGCCAAATCTCCAATCGATCTCGCTTTGCATGGGAGGTTTCGCTAGAGTGCGAGGAGGAGGAAGGTTGAAGCACAAATCGAACTAGGTTTTGGATGTGTGTGCCGCGAGCCAAAGATCTTTTGTGGGAATGGACTTCCTTCTTCGCAGACGAACGAGAGGTTTAGCATGGAATATAGTTGCTTCTTCTGCCAAAATGAGTTTGTAGATGGACAAGAGGGAGTTCCCAAGCGCGGGAGCGGAGTCGTTTCATGGCTCTCCCAAAACGGAGTAACATGGGAAGCATACGGCTTGATACGCATGAGGTAGGGTGGTAAAAATGATGTATTTGAAAGATTTAGGTGTTACTTAAGTAAATAGTAAAGTTTAGGTGTGAGATATGTAAATTAATAAGAATTGAGTGGTATGTATGTAAATCCCCCATTTTTTTTGTTGTTTCGCAGGATTTGAGGTTATCTTGGCTTCCCCTGGAGCATAATGTCAAGCCTCAGAAGCTGACATGACTGATGAGTCCATTGAGATCCGTGAGGTATGGGACTCTAACCTAGAGGAGGAATTCTCTAATCCCCTCCATTTAATACCCCTTCATCTCCATGGATACCGAGTTTCCGATCGCCTGAGTGTATTTTCCAGCAGAATACCACTACTGCACTCTTAAAAGCAACATCAACCATCTCAATCTCATACAACTGGGGCTCACCTTCTCCAACTCTTCAGGTGGCCTCCCTCTCTTTGGCTCTCCCCCTCGCCCCTGCATTTGGCAGTACAACTTCCGAGAGTTTGACTCTGCAAGTGGCATCTTCACCCCTGAATCCATCGAGCTTCTCCTCCAGAGTGGAATGAACTTTGAAAAGAACCACCACCTCGGTGTCGCCACCTCTTGCTTCGCCGAACTCATCATGTCCTCCGACGCCGTGCTAAACGATTCCGTCTATTGGATCGTTTTCCACTGTTGCTACGACTTCAATATCTTCTCAAAATGTTAACTTCTCGCAATCTGCCAGACACTTAGGAGGAGTTCTTCAATTATCTTCGGCTGTATTTTCCCAATGTTTATGACATCAAGCATTTGATGAGGTTCACCAACAACCTCTATGGTGGGCTGAACAAGCTCGCGGAGCTACTTGACGTGGAGAGAGTAGGAATCTGCCACCAGGCTGGATCAGATAGTTTGCTCACTGCTGCCACCTTCAAGAAATTGAAAGATTGCTTTTTTAATGGATCTACAGAGAGATATGCTGGAGTTTTGTATGGTCTTGGCATCAATTGAATCAAGAACCAACATTAGTATGAATGATTAAGAATATTTTATCTGCATTAATACATTTACTTCTATTGGAAAGTGTTCAGAGGAATGCTATAAAATCTGAATTGAGGTGTTAATATTGCTATTGCTATTTAAAAAGAGATAATGATATATTGTTCTAAGCTCCTTTAGTTTGCATTCTTATGTTACATATCATTGTGAAATGCCACAAAACTTAAGGAGAAATCCTCATTCATTATATGTGATTTTTGTAAATATTGAATGGTAAGCTCAGTGAGATTGGATTATTTAGTTTAAATTTACCCATTTGAATGAGTCTCTAGTATCTAGAGATGCTGATGAGCATGGAAAATAAGCTAAAGCACTATGCATTTATTGGATTTATAAAATTACAAAATTACCTCATATAAAGCCACAAATCATTAATAATGAGTTTAAACATGTTAATAGGTTGTTATTTGATATTTCCCATCAAATTAATTTTGATTTGTTAGTGATGTTGTCTTTGGGTCCATCAATTTTCCATTATGATGTTCACAAAGGGAACATAGAGTTATATTATTATTATTATTATTATTTTTGGATAAGTTCTATTCATTTATCTATCGCCCTTCATTATGCATGCTTGAACTACTAAGATTTATTTATTTATTGTTATATTTTATATAGTTTGTTTTTATCATCTCTATGATATAATATAATATGTTGTCACAATCTTTTCAAATTGTCTGGCATGTTCATCCTAACATTTTAACCACACAACTTTATTGTAATGAATAACATTTTTGTTTATAAACATTTGGATTCATATGATATAGTTAATGATATTATTTGTTTTATAAATCTATCTTTTGAGGGTTCATGGAATTCTCAAATGGTAGGGATGTGCGTTTGGTTGATTTGGATGGATTGATTGATAAATTTTTAAAAATGATTTATTTTGGATTCCTAAAAATATTGAACCAAACTGACCAAATAAAATGCAAAATCAAACAAACCGAATAATAATTTAGTTCGGTTATTTTGGTTTGGTTTTAGATAAATTGAAGTTGGCTATATTTAAAAATTATTTGCATACTTTTTTACTGTATGAAGACCAAGCAATAAGAAAAATAACATAAATATAATAAAAAATATAATTAACTACTTCATGAGCTAAAAATATATTTAAAACTAATTTTTATTTAGCTGAATGATATTTTGAACTTAGAAGTTGATGAAATCATATTACCATATTATGAGACCAAAATATTTTGCAAAATTGGATAATGGTCCTCCAAAAAAGCACCTACTAAGCATTCAAAAATAAATAAAAATAAATGTATAATAGATAAACCTATTATACATAAATTAATAATACTCTATTACATATAATTACTTTGATTTATTTGGTTCCATCCAAAATTTTATTTTACAAATCGATCCAAAAACCAAAAACCAAAGTTTTCATTAGTTACAACCAAAATCCAAAATACTAAGTTCAAAACCGAACCAAATTACTCAAAAACTTTGGTTCGGTTTGATTTTTGGTTAAAACCAAATAATGCACACCCCTATCAAATGGCATGATATTCTTGAGGCATGTTACCATGTCATCACTTAGCTTTAACTTTAAAATTAATGCTCTATTCAATATCCTCATACTTTTATACTATAAATTAAACATTATTAAATCTTTCAAATCTAAGTGTCACTTTATTTTATTAAGATATTAAATTATGATAATCAATTTTAATTGTGCTAAAGTTAGTAATCATATACTAACACATTATAATACTTTTATATTCTTATTTCTCTTATTTTTTAAATCTTTTATTCATTAACAAGAAGCTCGAAAAAAATATATGAATTATTAATTTAATAATGATTGAATCTTTTATATAATAACTTAGTTCATTGTTATTGTATCATTCTTTATCATTTATATTAATAGATGCATATGTATTATAAATATATAGAAAATTGCTAGATAGGAAGCTTTAAACCTTTGATATTAATATTTAAACTTCATCAAATAATTTAAATTTATGCACATAATAAATTATGCTAATTTTAATTATACTCTATAAATCTAATTTATGTGTAATATTTAATTTTCCTATTTAAAATTTTAGTATAAAGTATATACAAAGATTTACATATATAACACACAATTCATATACATTTATATATCTAACACCTAAAACTCGATAGTTATTTTCTATGCATTAGAATGTGCATTTCACATTAATAATATTATTTATGAGGTGATATTAAATATTTAGATGTTATTTATATAAATATTAAAATTTAGATATTAGAAATATAAATATATAAGAATTGTGTATATCTATGTAAATGTCCTAAATATATAATTAATTAGGTTTAATTTTACTTAAATTTAAATTCAATATTTAATTACCAATTTCATAAAACAAGTTAAAAAATTTTAAATTTAAATCATATACAAGCCAGCTCTCTAATTCGATAAAATATACATGAAGAATGGCTCGACCCCTCATTTACTGATATCATCAAACGATTCCTTTTAGCTCACAGCTCCCCACTGCCAAGCCACCCAACTCACTCCCTGTCTCTCGCTCCTGCTTCCTCCCTCCCATCTCTCTCTATTCTCTATCATCACATGAGATGTGCCAACGCCGGCGCTAAAACCCTAGTCAATGAGGAATGCGCCGTGCAATCTGATCGACACCGGAATCATCGATTTCTCACGATTTTTTCTCTTTTATTTATTTTCCATGTCCTCTCACCACCTTTTCATGCCAGATGATGACTTCTTTATCTTTCTTTTAAACTCTTTTAGGTTTGTTCATCAGCAATGGTAGTAGTTTTTCAAAAGCTTTTCTATCATGGGAGATGGGTCTGGACGCTAGACTCCTCAAAAGGAACGATGGACCTCCACCCTCTTCTCGTAGGTCAGTTCATTCCAATAGTAGGAGTCTTCGTTAGGAGGTTTGCGTTCCCAACTAGTGCATTTTGTGTCATTGTTTGGAAAAATTTTGTTGGCAAATACATCTTCTCAACAATATTTAGTAGTGTGCATGGAGAGAAACCATCGGCTAAGTATGCGAGGCGGTAGAAGAAATCACTGGAGACCGAGTTTGGGCACATGCTTGGAATACACGGCTCCAAGACTTTTTTTCGCTTTACTCTGGAGATTTTTTTCAGTTAGTATCCAATTGAAATCAATTTTGAGTCAGATTAAAATCAATCTCATGGCATCTCAAAACAATTCCTAGTTAGATACAAGTAAACATTGAGTCTCGTTAAAGCAAAGCGAGAAGAGTTATGCTTTTGGTCGTTTAACGTAGAAATTCTCTCACGAACTGATGCTATGCTGTTTAGTAATTTGGACATGAGTGAAAGTTTTAAATAGTTTTACTCTGGGGGGTAAAATTAGGCATTGTTCAAAAATTTTCTGGCCAGCTTTATGAAATAAAATTGCTGCTACAAAACAAAGGTGATAGAGCAACTCATTACAAGTGCGTTCTTCATGGGCATGTGGTCACGAAGAGGTGCATAGGTATTGGCTTTCTTTTTTGTGGTTCCTCAAAAATAAAATCGGTATGTCCAAGATGGAAAAGAGAAATGAAGTAATAAATTACAAATGAAACATTGAAATGTGTTGATGTACTTCTTTGATATATAAGCAATATCAAATCCATTGGTAATATCGTTAGGTTGTAGTTTAAGCTTGCCAATTTACAATGTTAGGTTTTTGAGGAATGGAATAATAAGATCTTACTGAAGGATCCAAAAGGTTATTTATGTTTAGGAGAGAACCAAATATTGGCTAGTAGTCATGACAATCAAGCTTCCTTGGATATCAAGGTTCATGTAATTTAATAGTGATTAAGACAATCAAGTTTCCTTGGGCGTGAAGATGCATGTAATTTGATAGAGTTTGTTGTTGAATGTTGTCACTATAAAAAAAGTTTGGATTGATCTACTCCAAGTTAAGGATTTGTTCAATTTTATTTGGATGAAATTGTATATGACCTGAATATCTAGTTTTTTTAGCATGTTTTACCAATGCTACAATGTGTAGGAAATGATTGACAATTTATAGAAAAAATTAATGTGTAATCTATTAATTATATAATGTTTTCTTACCTAATATCACTTGGTGCACAAAAGTATCATCATTTTCATGATCATTGAAAAATAAATTGAGATAATATTAATGAGCGAATTATGATACATTATCCATTGAAAGGGATATAAAATGAAGGGTGATGCTCACATGTATTTTTTTATGACAAGTTGGATATATACCCTTATCAAATTATAATGAATTCTCTATTAAATAATTATTACAAGGCTTAAATTAATCCTAATTGAAAATTTTAATTATTAAAATATAAAATAAATTTAAATTTTTAAGTATTGTTCTAATTCAAAATATGATACTTTATATTGATTATATTAAAAACATTGCATATATTAATTGTTATAATCTATCAAATTTGTATCATAACCTAAATTTATCATTTTTATTCTCTAAAAATAATCCCATACAATGAATATGAGAACATTTTGAATTTTTTTAAAATTATTATATAACAGACATTATCTTAATAATTATAATTTCGGCCTCCCATGCATTGCATGGGATTTTTTTATACATATTATTATCCTAATATGAAGAACAAAGTTCAAGTTAAGACATGTTCATTAAATATAAGGCACATTAGCCTAATATTTTAGAGCTTAGGTTATCAATCAATAGGTTTTGAGTTCAAGCTTTTGCATATAGATTATATGTATGAATTTGCTGTTAAATTCACTCAAAATGTCCCAAAAAAGAAGCATTCATTAAATGCACCTATCTACTTAGTCTATTCAATATTATGAAATTATAATGAAAAATATAAATTCCTCCAAAACTTTAAAAGAACATTAGAGTTCAATTTTAAAATGGAGAAATATCCAAAATTATTAAAATAGTATTCCCTAAATAAAAATAAACTATTTAAATTTAAAAGTTAACACTATCATTGCCGGTCCCAAGTCCGGATATAAAAAGTGGAGGGTTGCGATAGGCAGTTGACATCCAGCGTAAAACTTGTTGAAATAATCATGACATTAATCTTTTAAAACATTGTGTTAATGCGAGGGCGTCCCCTAGAAGCGACACATTGTATAGCCTAAATACTGAACAAGGTGCAAGGGCTCGATCGATGCGGTTAAATAGCAAGGGTTCCCACATTATGGACGCAAGTTAGTCCATGAAACTAGAATTAGGTTAGGAACTTGGAGTATAGGTACTCTTACAGGTAAACAAATGGAATTAATAAATATTATAGTTCATAGGAAGATAAATATTTTATTTATTCAAGAAACTAAATGGGTTGGGGAGAAAGCCAAGGAGATTGATAGTTTAGGTTTTAAACTTTAGTATTGTGATATTTATTTTTGAGATGTGGGACACCACACAGATCTTAGAGGTTGTACTTATTGAAGTGATTGGGAACGACATTAAGGAATGGTGCACTATCTTGAAAGATGGAAATCATCACCCTATAATGGACCTAATCACCTAATAAGGACTCCTAAGGCATGATGGGTCTTCGAATATACTAGAGATTTTTCTCCTACTTTACATTGAAAAGTAAAGCAATGTTTATATTAAGCCGGGTTGGTTAAGTTCCATATGAAGGAAAGCCCCTATAGTTAATTACTTCTTAAGAGATGAAATCCCTTAAGAATACTCTTGATTAAAGTAGAAATTCATATCTCTAAGGATTTCAAGGCTAGACTATCAAAGGATTGGTTGTATTGGAAAATCAAGTGAGAAAACTCAAGGAGAACACTTATTATTGAAGCCAAAGGAGATGACTAAAGAATGCTCATGATACTAGGAAGCCTAGCGAGCAATCCAATCTATCCTATGGTTGGGCTTTATATGTTTAAAATTGAATGGATTTATATATTTTGAATTAAAATTTTATTAGATTGCTAGGGCTTATAATCCACCAATACAAGGTTACGAAAAAGCCTTAGAGGTGAGGATTTACACTAATAGCCCGAAGGAAATAACTACCAAAGATCCTAAATCTAGAGAGCTTTAGGAAGAACTAAAGTGCGCAAATATGGGTATAAGGTTCACCTGCACAAGAGAGGATAAATTACCTGACTGCTGGGTTTACAACCGCTTGGAATGGTTGCCAGCTAACTCCTCCTACACTTTAAATCCATATAGGCAAGTCATATGATATTACAAGATAGTTAGGTTGTTATTATTTATGAAGAGATTAAAGTCCTTAAACTCACTCCCTAAAGAGACTAGAGCATGAGTGATGAGTAATGACTTAGTCTTATGCAAATCATTTTAATTTTATTTAATTTTTTACTCTTCATTTTGACAAAGGCTATAGGATTTCTTATGTCTAAATGCATATTGAATTGATATTATAGATTAAATCGAGAGAAAAGAGATATTTTTCACCAGAGGATACCCTCAAAGGTCAAGTCTTCCCTATCGAATGATGGAACCCTCTCTAACAAGAGTGAGATAATATGAATGCATGATGTTAACCATACAACATTCAACTAAGGGATTGTTAAATATTTTAATTATCTTGATTTAACACTTAGGCTTTATGTGAGGCTATGAATTATTTAAAACTTTAATTATGAGTTGTAGTTTAGTAGAAAATTTTTTTTCCTAAGAGCCCAATCGCATCTAGGCCACACATTAAATCATCATTCATAAAGAAACTATGAAAAGGTATGCCATTTCTATTGCATAATTTAAACAAAACATCAATCAATTTTATAACTAACGTTAGAGAATAAAAGATCAGTGTGGTCGAGTACCGCCGTATAACTTGAAAAGAGAAAATGGGTAGCTGAGCTCTACCCTTATACAACACAGAATATGAAAGAATAATTATAATTTATAAATGAATAAGTGCTATGGAGGGTCTTCATTCTTCATGTCTCCTTCATTTCTTCATGTCTTTGCTCCCTTTGATTTGGTAGACTTCAAGACAACACATGGCACCCTAGGACAAAACCCTCTAACTAATGCTCATCATAAACCCCCATAGTACTAATCCTGATTCCTAATACAAAATTACATTAAAAATAGGAAAAATAAATCTAATTACACCTGCAAAACAAGTGTTAGCTAAACACACACAACCCAAGCAGTTATATTTATCATTTGGACTTAGCACCCTGCACATGGATAACCAAGTCCACCTGTCCTAATTTGGATTATGCTTAGGGGCTCATGCAACATGCAAGCAAAGCATTTATATTTATTTTTACAGCGGCCCCTTAAGCACGATCTCCTGTAGAAAATATGATTATGTTAATCACGACCTAACATCTAGTTTATGAAACATACACCATAACATCTAGTATAAAATAATACATCATAAAATAATACATACATCATACCAAGCACCGCCCTAACATAAAGTTAAAAGTAGTGACTTAATTTTAATGTGTGTGTTAAGGCTTATGTAGTAAGTCTTGTTAAGCATTAGAGTTGTAGTTCTCTAAGTGTGAGAGAGATTTAATTTAACCATAAATGATGATTTCACTTCAAGTTATTTAATTTTTGAGAATTTTAATTTGTGTTTTATTTAGTTTCATATGATCTAAACTTAGTATCTAAGTGTTATAAAGAGAAGAAAGAGGATTGCCACCTTTCATCCCCACCTTAAGCCACTTTCTAAAGCATGTTAATTTGATTTAGTTCTCTTTAGTGAATGACTTCTTAAACATTTTAAATTAATCCTAAGTTTAGGTTCACTTTAAATGAATCTATTCAACATGAAAGGAATCTTAGGATTAACTTAATTGAATTACTATCATATGACATATATCAAGTTATTCCTTTCCATCACATGTAGCATGCATATGACTTAATTAACTATGACATGCAAACATATTTCTTTTAGCACTTTTAAATGAAAGATGCATATGTGTATTTTGTAGAAAATAGAATTTTCACTCATTAGCTAAATGCACATTCAAGTGTATAAAAGTTTTAAGTAAGTACTTCGCCATTGTACTTAAAGCCTCGCATCCACGGAATATCCAGACTATATATATATTCACTATTCTTGAATACACATGAATGTACAAATGACTACAAGAATGAAAAATCATGCAGAAGTTGTATTTCTTTCAATTAAATTATTTATGTATGTGATCTAAAGTTGAAAAAGAGATTTTTATTTATTAGCTAAATGCACATACAAGTTTATAAATGTTTTAAGTGGATATTTGTTATTATTAAATTAGGGGAGTGTGGTAAAGTCCCCTTACTCTTAAATAGTGACAAATGAGCATAATTAATTAATTAATTTACTTCATGTGATTAATTAACCCTTAATCGGGGAGAGTAATTATGGCCCATTAGATAATTCTCTAATTAATTAACTAATAAAGCCAAAGCAAATTAGGGATGGCAGATGTCTTCCCCTTAAATTATCTCAAAAAATTATGGAGGTAGTTAATTAATTAATTAATTAAGAAATAATTAAGGTAATTAATTTTTTAATTAAATCTTAATTAAGCTCTAATTAATGTTCAAAATCAATTAAGGATCTTTTTAATAAATTTCTCTATAAAATACCCTCAAAATGAATATTTACTTGCATTTTTATGATTTTTCTATGGTTTGTTATAATTTTCCAAAATTTCAACTGATTTAAATGTTTTTTCAAGTTTTTTTTATAAAGTCTATTAGTTTATTTTTGCTAAAAAAGACTATTTGAGCTTTAGAATGCAATATCTCTCAATCCAAAAATTCTTTTAACTTGAAATTTTTATGCTAAGTTTATTTTAACTTCAATTTTAATCCCTGAAAATTTTAAATCAATATGATGTATATTTTTTATTTAATTGTTGAAGTTTGATTTTCACTAAAACTCAAATTAAGCTAAAAAATATTCAGAAATTTTGGTATTTTATATTCTTGGATTCCCCTAAAAAGGCAAATCCAACTAGTTCTTATTTATAATTTTTCATCGAGAATTTTATTTCAATAAATTTTTTAAGTTCTTAATGATTTAAATAATTTTTAAAATTTGAAAATAACCGAATTTCCTACTTAATCTAGTCAACACTACGTGACATGACGAAATCACACCACATGATTAGATCGCGTTCATGGCATGGACGTCGTAATTAGCAATGGCACGATGCGCTTGTGGGAAACCACGCGAGTGTGCGTTAATCGCCGATCTCGATCCATTGTCTAAACAGCTGGAAACATGTGATCTAGCATGAAATCTAGACCATCTGATTCCCTAAAGCCATATCAGACGGTTGCTACTTTCCAACAGGTGAAAGCAACGGGGAATAATAAACCAAGAGCTATTTTACAAGATTTTTCACAAAATTGAATGAAATTTCATCCAAGCTTCGATTTTGCATTTCACCGAAAACTTCTACTTTTACATTGGGATTATGTAAAATGAAAGATGCAAGGATTTTCTAAGAGAAATTTCTAAAATTGTGCACACATTGAAGCAAACAAAAGCTCCAAGGTTGGCTACGATTCTTTAAAATTTATCTCACCTAGGATGATTTTTGGTAGAGATGTTGATCGACCAAGCTCTTAGATGCAAGAAGAAGATTTGGGATGGACCTAGGCTTTTGCTTCCCTTTGGAATGATGTATCCACCAATAGTCATCGCTTCCTTTCTGGAATCTGCTTGATTTTTGGTGGCTTTAGCTCAAAGGAAGTAGAGGAATGAATGTTGGTTACTTGGGGAGCTCTTGGAGAGTGAAATGAGGGCATGAGAATGATTTTGGAAGCCTCTATTCTATTTTTTTGGTTTTGGCCGAAAATCCCCTCTAATGGTGCTTTTTGGCTCCTAGTGGATGTCCTATGGTTTAGGGTGTAAGGAATGGTAGAGAATCATCATAGGTGGCTTAGTTTGGTTGGTCAAGAGGAATTAGTGGGTGTCATAGAAAGGGAAGTGGAGGTCCTTGATGCTGTGTATTCCAATGGGGAGGTAAGGTGAATTCACCTCCCATGAGTCATGGCAAGCCCAACCTCCTTGTGTCGTGGTCGGTCCTTGGAGCCTGGTGGACCAATGGATGAGTTTTAAGTGACCAAGAAGAGAAATAACCATTACATGAGTGTTTTGTCTTATGTGATACCCTTAGCCCAAGACTAGAGTGGTCATTTGGCATTATATTTGATTTGAGTAGATTTGAAATGAGTCAAAAGTGAGTTGGTTCAAATTTCATGTCATTTGAAGTTCATTTGGTTCAATTTGACCCATTTGGAACAAATTAGGTCAAATCAGGTTTGGTTGACCAATTGATCAAATTAGATCAAACCAAGGTCAAGTTCATATGACCATTCTAGATGTGTTTGTGTCATTGGTTTGATTTAATTTGGATTTAAATTGGGTTTAGTCTAATTTGACCCTTTATGTCAATCTGGGCTAAGTGGGTCAATAGGGTTCAATTGGCCAAATTAGATTCAATTATCATCTTGGTCAAGTTTAATAATCAATTTGGAATGAACTTGAGCCATTAGTTGCAATCAATTTGGATTGGATTTTGATTTGACCTATTTTGGTCATTTAGGTCCATTTGGGTCAACTTGGGTCAAGAGGGCCAATTGGGTTTGGTTTGGTTAAATTGAAGGTCAAGTCATGTTCAAATGTTAATTTTTGGTTGGTATGAATCATTGATTTCAAGATATTTGGCTTAGGTTATAGTTTGGCTAGTTTTTATTCATATGGGTTAATGGGTTAACTTGTTTAAAGGGCTAGGTTGACTTAGTTTGACCCAATTTATGATAATTGATTAACCTAGGATGATCAACAATCATGTCATGAAGTTTGAATTAGCTTAATTCACTTTGATTTGGATTGAATTGGATTTTGGTTCATGTAGGTCAAATTGGCCACTTTGGGTCAAGTGAGTCAATTGGGTTTAGTTGGCTTGATTTTGACTTGAGTTTGATTTACTTGAGTTTATATATGAATTTGGGATTGACATATAAATTCAATTACGATTGGTTTGGGTTTAAATGAGTTTTGGTTCATTTGAATATTTCAAGTCAAATAGTTGGGTTTGGTTTGAGTTGATTTTGTTTGATGATTGTAGATTTCATTTATATTTGTATAATAATTGAAGGAATAATTGATTCAAGAGAAAATCCACTGGTTTTGACTTGACTTGGATGTCATTTGGTTGAGTCCAAAGGAATTGGCTCATAGGGTTCAAATTTGGGTTTTAATTTGACTTGGATTTATTTTTGGATATTTAGTTGTAGGTATGATTTACATTTGTGAAGATGATTGAAGGTATGATTGGTTCATGAAGAAATCAATCAAGTTTGGATTGAAATTTTGGCTAAGTCCATGGAATCCGATCATAAGGCTTAGGAAGGATTTGATCATGGGCTTCAATCATTTGGCTTGGGATTTGAATTTGGATTTTGATACTTGTATTGAATTTGAGGTTTGATTTGAGAAGGTAAACATAGGTTGGGTTTAGGCCAAAAGATGGGCAAGACTTCCAAAATTTCTAAGGCATGGCCTAATCTTATGATTAACCCTTCTAAGTCTCTAAGCTTAGGTTAAGTGTTAACCTATTCCCTAGAAGTATTTTATGACTAAGGAAGTCTTAGTGTCTAGAAGATTCTTAAGTCTAAAAAAAGGAGGTTGAGAACTCACTCCAAAAGTGAGGTCAACAAGTATTCAGGTAGAAGCCGAATTATAAATTGGGTATTTGTGATTATAGATAAAAGTTTGAAGGATAATGTTATAAATATTAATAGATGCAAAGATAAAATTATAGCTTTAAAGATTATTGTTGATATTAAGATTATCAATGTTATAAGTGTTTATGCTCCTAAAGTAGTTTTGGATGTAGGCTCAAAAGAAAAATTTTGGAATGAAATAGAGGGATTAATACAAAAGATGCCTCTTGAAGAAAAAATATTTATTGGAGGAGATTTAAATGGACATGTTGGTAGAGTGGTAGAAGATTTTAAAAGTATTCATGGTGGTTATGGATTTGGAGTGGCTAATGAAGAAGGTATGACTATATTAGATTTTGTAGTTATTAATTCTTTATTTAAGAAAAGATATGAGTATATTATTACTTAAAAAAATAGATCTAGTAAAACACAGATTAATTATTGTAGACCTCACTTTTGGAGTGAGCTCTCAACTTAGTAGTAGATTGGACCATAGACACTAAGAGTTCCATAGTCCCAAGACACTTCTAATGATTAGAACACTTAACCTAACCCTAGAAACTTAGAAGAGTTAGCCATAGGTATAGGTTATGCCTAGGGAGTTAGGAGGACTTGCCTACCCCATAGCCAAACCCTATCCTTGCTTCCTTCTTCCAAATAAATTCAATTGATTTTCTCACCAAATTCAACTTCAAATTCAAGACTACAAGTCAAATTCCAAATTAACTCCAATCTAAAATCAAACCAAATGATTAAAACCCATGATTAAATACAAATCTCAAAAATCCTATCCTAAGTAATATGAACTACACTCATATACTTAGCCAAAACACTCCTTCAAACAAAGCCTAAACTTAGTTGATCAATCATTCCTTCATTTATATCCACAAATATAAATTAAATCCTTCAAACCATTCAAACCAACTCAAAATAAATCAAACCAAATCAAAATCCAAATTAGCCCTTTCAACTTACATCTCTAAGCTAATCAAATTTGCTTTCAAATCATTCCAAACTCAAAGAATTTTCTCACAACCCATTTATATCTTCATTTATATTCATAAATATAAATGAAATATAAATTCAAATGACAAAACCAAACCCAAATCAAATCAAACTCTTTTAGCCAAACTTTGAACTTGGCTAAATGAAACCCAAATCAACTCAAAACCTATGGATTTCTTCATGATTCAATCATTCCTTCAATCATGGATCCAAATATAAACATAAATCACCATTATCGAGCCAAACTAGTCAATTCAAGCCCAAGTCAACCCTTATGACTTGAATTGTCATATGAACCAAAACCTATTTGGCTCTAAACTTAGTGCAATTGGATTTATATTTCAATACTAAACTCATATATGAGTTCAACCAAACTTGAATCAAGCTTTGATCAAGCCAATTGACCCATTTAGGCTCACTTAACACAAAGTGACCTAAAGGACCTTTTTAAGCCAAGTTCTAATCAAACCTAAATTGGATTGAACTGAGTACTTCCAAACCTCATAACTTGACCAATAATCATCCTAGGATGATCAACCACCTTAAATTGGGTCAAACCAAGTCAAACCTAGCCTTTGACCAAGTTAACCCTTAACCCAAATGCAACCCAAACTAGCCAAAATCTATCATATACCAAATTGATTGAAACCATTGATCCAAACCCATTCATAATCAATGTTTGAACCTGACCAAGCCATCAATTGAGACAAACCAAGCCTAGTTGGCCACTTGACCTAAGTTGATCCAAATTGGCCTAAAAAACTAAAATGAGTCAAATCATGATTTAATCCAAATTGAATGAATGGCTCAAGTTCATTCCAAATCACTTGTTGAACCAACTAAAGCATGATTGAGCCCAAGTTGACCAATTGGTCAACTTGACTCAACCTAGCCCAAATTAACCTAAAAGATCGCATTGACCAAAATCTAAATTAATTTTAAATTAAACCAAACCAAAGCCTACAATCATTTTCAATCAACCAATTGAACTTGACTAAACAGCTAACCCAACCTAATTTGGTCAAATTGGTCAATTTGATTAATTTTACCTTTTGAATCCAAATGAGTCAAATTCAAACCTGAGGAAAACCAATCTAAATTGATTGAACCAAAATATCCCAAATCATCATATGAACTAAGCCTTTAGTTTGACCCAATTTGACCAACTAGTCAATACCCAACCTAACCCAAATGAACCCATTTGACCAAATGAGCTCATGTCACCCAAAACCTAGCTGGGATGCTGGCACCAAAGGTACCCCAAACCATTAGGCTACTCCCAAGTTAACCCAAAAGCTAAACAAACTCATCCCAAGTTTACTACCTAATGGACAAAGCTCCCACCTTGGATTCCTACCTTCAAAAAAAATCCATTTTGCACTCCCATGATAGCCTCCCTTTACCAAATGAGGTATCCTAGAGCTCATTACCCACTTTAAGCTCCATAGACTTACCAGACCAAAGGGAACTCACCAAGCTCTCTCTCCAATCCATGTCAACTGACGGGTGTGAGAGAAGCAAATGCCCTCCCACCCATATCAAGACTTGAGACCTTACATGTTTTTGGCATGGCGCCACCTCAATTGAAGGTGACCGATGACTTGACGGCAAGTGACAATTCATGGGAATGATCCGCCCATCCACTTGGCTAAATTGAGGATATATTAATTCAACTAGTTTTGTAGAGAATTCAACCTATTGACCCTAGAGTGATTTAAAATTCTCAGAGCTTTCCTGTACCCAAGCTCCCTAGATTGACATTACTCCTCTGTGTGCAAATCCAAAATAGGGCATCACCATTCCAAGCAATACTCCCTCCCACTTCACCAAACTCAAATTCCTTTTACCCATACTTACCACATGAGCTTGATTGAGTCATTTCCCAAGCCCAAGCCATGGGAAGTGCAACTTAATCAAGACCGATCCATTGAAGAGATGCTTGGTAGAAAATCCATTTTAAATCAATATGATTAATGGGCTTCGCTCTACAAGAAGAAGCTACCTGCCATTAAAAATCTATAGCCTCGAGGTAATTGTTCAAAATCTTAGCTTTAGAGAATTTTCAATTGGCCTTTTTCAAAGAAAATTATCATCCCATGCAATCTTGATAGTTGGATATGCATCCCCCTCCTTCTAAAGTTGTGGGGTCATTTGATCCAATGAGCGTGAGTCATTTGAATGAGAAAAGATGAATAGGTTCATCTTTCTTGCTCGTGAAGGAGAGGGATCATGCACCATCTTTCGATGATTGGAATGGAATCGGATCAAATCTCACTGATCTGATTCTAGCTAAACTATGAATGTATCTAATGATCTTAAATCCAAATCATAGAAAGCGAGCATCGCCAGAAGTCAAGACGCCATGTGGTAACTTAAATAACCAATCTTATCCTGCCATATGAAAAGCGTGCTACTTTAGCTACTAATTACATGGGATTAGGGATATAAAAGCTAATTAATTTATTATTTTTAATATTGAAACTTCCTAGAATCATAACTAATTATAGAAAAATCCAAAAAGATACAAACTTAGGCTCATTATAAAGGTATTTCAAAGTGGAATCTAGAAAAATTATTATTCTTTAATTTTGAATAGTGATTTTGGCTTAATTAGGGTTTTATTAAAAACTTAATTAGCTTAATTACTCCTTAATTAATTTCCCAATTGATCACAAACTTTCTGTGGGTATTTGGGAGATGACCTCTACCTCCCCTAATTTTCTATATTTTATTGGTGACTTAATTGGGAAAATCACTGATTAAGCATTAATTTTCTAATTTAATTAATTAATAAATGAACAATGCTTTAATTAATTATTTAAGCTTAATTACTTTTGTTGAACAATAAGAAAGCTTGGGGAATGTGATGAGATATTTTAATTCATTTCAAGT
The DNA here is from genome assembly GCA_021442155.1 of Cymbidium sinense. NCBI lineage: Eukaryota > Viridiplantae > Streptophyta > Magnoliopsida > Asparagales > Orchidaceae > Cymbidium > Cymbidium sinense. The sequence goes on along the minus strand of CM038220.1, from coordinate 117,849,132 downwards.
TTTTCTTCATGTAAAATCAATCTAATTAGGGATTAACAGCTCTGTATAGCCTAAGTCATGTGTTGACTTAGGGATTGAGATCAAGGCCTCTTTCTTGATTCTTTCTCATTTTCTTAATTGGAGATGTTTTGCTTAATCAAAATGGATTAATGAACCTAATTACTTAATTAAAATTTCCTTCACATCTAAACAACCCTAATTAACTTTTGGGTTTCTTTGTTTAATAATCCAAAATGAGAGATAATGAAATTATGATTAGCTCATATATGAGAAAATCATAAAAGTAATTAAGTGAGATCCCTTTTAATTAACTATTAATCATAAGCCAATTGCATTAGGCCCTTTCATTTCTAGGAGCATTGCATTTACTTTTAATGTGGTTGCATATCATGTTGGCTTATTATTAATTAGTTAATTAACTTAAGGTGATGTAGGTAAGGGATAATTAATTCTCTCGCTTCTTTTCTATCCACGAGAATTGAGGTTTCATACCTTAACCTAATCAAAACATAAAATCAACTTAAATATTCTTCATTAAATCAAATCAATTCACACATGGGGAAATGGGTTAGAATTAACAAACCTCTCTCACATTTCCTAAATCAAATCAAACTCAGTAAAAAATTCTTTAAAGAATTTTGTTTATTTTAAATAGCCTAATCTAATATGATTGCCTTAGAATTAATTGGGATGAATGAAATCATGGGTTTATATTCCTTTATTTATTTCCAATCATGCTAAATATTGCTTTCCATATGAAATCATACATTTATTTTTTTAAAACTAATTAAATGAAATGTTTCTTTTATGTCAAATTGCATGTGTTGGCTAAAATTAGGAATATGAGTGGCTATTATCACAATTAAACCAAAAAACTATTTTCAAAACCTATAAACCAATTCTTATCAATGAAGTAATGCTTATTAAGTATTTATGTTTTCATGTGATGATAGCATAAAATTTATACTATGAAATTCTCTCTCCTTCTCTCAACATGGGTTCACATAGGATTTACAAGTGTATAGTTCATTTGAGAAGAACACAACACTTGCCTAAATCTATTCCTATGCATCTCTATGTTAAGTCTTGAGAAGGGTTTTCATATTATACATGTAAATCATACAACCAAATCGAACACAATTTCTTACATGATTCCTAATCCATTTGGTTCTTTTTATACATTCATGTGTATTTAAGAAAATTGATATATTCCCGGACATCTGGTGAGGCTTTAAATAACCCTAAGTAGGTCTTGTACCTTACACCCTAGTGTAGAAAATAATGACTCACTTAAAACTCTCATACATATGCATGTGTGATGCCAATGAATAAAGAATCAAAAGTCAAACAAATAAAATACAACTTTTACATGGATTCTTCTATCCTCATAGTTATTTATACATTTACATGTATCTAAGTAAAGTGGTATATAGTCACATAAGTTAGGCTTAGCCCTAAGTAGGTCTTTTACCTCAAGCAGTAGAAAATAATGAGAGATTCACTTATAACTTTATACGTGAGTGTGTGTTTAGTTAATGGATGAAAAATCTCTTTTCTACATAATAAAACATGCATTCATAATTCAATCAATAAATGAACATTCAAATTTTTCTTTGCATTCATCATTAAAATATGCTAAAATTTACATTATATGTATAGTATGTTATTCATATGCATGACATACATGATAAAAAAGAAATAAATTAATGTGTGTTATGTGATAGAATCCATAATAATTAATCCTAAGATGCCTTTCTTATTAAATGGGGTTATTTATAATGAATCAAACTTGGTTAATTAAAATACATAATAAACCATTCAACAAAGGAAATTCATTAATTAATTCACCTTAGAAATGACTTAAGATAGGGAGGAAGAGAGACTCCTCTCTTTTTATTCTCTTTACAACACTTAGTTGCTAAGTGTAAGCCATATGAAACAAAAAGAAAATACTAAATAAAATCTCTAGACCAATTAAACCATTTAAAGAGAATCAACCTTTATAAATTAAATCCCTCACATTTAGCAAAACCACAATAAATTAGTTAGCATACAAGCCTAACACATGCACATTAGACTAAGTCACCATTTCTAGTCTTATGTTATTCTGCATGGTTTGATGAATTGTTTTGATATATTATTTTAGATTGAATGTTATGATGTATGTTGTCTAATGTTAGGATATTAGCTTAATCATTTCATTCTAAAGAGTTGTAATAAAAATATTAAATGCTTTTTTATAAGTTGCTTATACAAGCATAACCCAAGTTAGACAAGTGGTTTACCCATGTGTGGGTTTGTGGTGAAATATTTTCTTTCATCTATCCTTTAAGAGAATAAATGAACAATAGATCCATATGATTTTAGGTGATTACAACATTGAAGAGGTGTACTATCTAAGGTATAAGTCACCACCCTACAATTGACCTAATCAACTAAATAAGGACTCCTAATCTTATGTAAGAGATTCATTACTTTACATGAAAAAAAGTAAAGGTATTTATTTTAAATCAGGTTCGTTAAGTTCCCTATGGAGGGAAGTCCCCACAGTGAATATCATCTTAAGGAATAAGATTCCTTACGAATACTCTAGATTAAGATAAATTATCATTGTCTCCAAAGATTTTGAAGGTTAGACTATCAATAAATTGGTTTATTTTAGAAGATCAAATGATTAATCATGAAGTTATTATCAAAACTAAATGGAGATGAGTAAATTCTGATACTAGAAGTAAGGAAAGCATCCCAAACTATCATATGGTTGGGCTTTACATTTTTGAAATTGAGAGAAATTATTTATTTGAGTTGAATTTCTATTAGAAGTTTAGGGCTTATAAGTCAATGATGCAAGGTCATGGAAATGCTTAAGAGGTGATGATTTATACTCACGAAATTGAAGAGAAATAGCAACCTCAAAACCTAAATCTAGGGAGCTTTGGCGAGGGCCAAGGCACGACCTAAATCTAAGACAAAAATGAGCATATGGTTTATCTCCACAAGAGAGGATAAACCACCCGACTGTTGGACTTTCAACCGCCTGGGGGTGGCCTCCAACTAACTCCTCCTACAATTTTAAATTCATGTAGTCAAGTCATATGTTTGCAAGATAAATAGTTATTATTTATTTTAAAAGAGATTAAGTCCTTAAACTCATTAAGAGACTAGATCATGTAAGGGCATGACTAGATCTAATGCAAAACCTATTACATTTTACTTTCAATTTTGGACAATCATTTGACTGCTTAATTCATATGCTTAAAGCATGAGAAATAAGATTATGAGCCAAAAGCAAGAAGGGGAGGTGTGTTTCTACCATGGCTTTCAAAGCTCAAGACAAGTTCTCTAGCATGTGGAAGCCCTCCAAATCAAGAAAGCAATATATTTTATGCATGAAATTAGAAAGAAAATATAACATAAAGTTGCTTATTCTTTATCTTGATTTTATTTAGAGGTTATGAGTTATTAATTTTAATTTTGTTGATTAATTTGGTAGAGGATTTATTTTTCCTTAAGTGCCTAATCATCATCCATGCCATACATCAAAGCAAGGAAGAAACTAGGAAAACATGAAATTTTTAATGCATAAGCTAAACAAACATCAAACATTTTATAAAGCTAGCGTAAAAGAATAAGAGGCCAAGTGTAATCAGGCACCACCGCATAAACCCAAAAATAAATTAGGTATAAATTTACCTTATACCCAAATTACAAATGAATTACAAAGAAATTCATGTTATGGGTCTTGTTTTTTTTTCTTTCTTCATTCTTCATTCTTCTTTCTTCCTTCTTCTTCTTCTTTTCTTTGGTTTCTTTATGGTTGAAATGTAGATTAAAGGATTCATGGTAAGATGTGATCTTATAGCCAAAGCTCATCCTAGTATAAATAATCATTCCAAAATCTTATAAAATTACATGAAAAGGAAAGTAAATCTAACTAAAACCTATAAAATAGATATCTAAACGCACACATTCAAGCATGTAATAAACAAATTGACTTAGTAATTACATGGGTAGCCAAGTCCATTTTGGTTATTTGATTTTTAAGTGTCAAAAGAAGAAAAGATTACATTTTATTAAAGCATAACAATCATGCAAGATAAATGTGACTAAACCATGAAACATAGAAGAAGAAGTGACTAAATGTGTATTTTTTAAAGGTTTGTGGTGTATTAGAAAGGTTGGGATTTTCTAAGAGGTTCAACTTGGGTCATCTATTAAGTTGTTCAATTTATAAAATTTATTTGATGATTTGATGCTTGAATGAACCTACTTAGTTACTAAAGTTTGTAAAGAGAGAAGAGAATTTTTTTATTTGATTTCTAAGATAGATTCATTAATAATTTTTTTTTAATTTTAGTGAATTTAAACTAATTTTAATTAATCTAAGTTTATATTTTATCTAAACAAACCTATTCAAAATAAAGGCATTTTAATTATAAAGTGAATTACTATCACACACAAACACACTATATTTTTATTTCTTTTACATGTGTATCATGCACATGAATGAATCTAAGAATTGCTATAATGCGATGCAAATATTTAATACCTTAATAATGAATGCTAAGAGAGATTAAAAATTTTGGAATGTTTCATGACGATTTTAATAGAAGAGAGTAATTATTTATCCATTTTTTTTCATATGCACATTTACAAGTATAAAAGACATATGAGTATGATCATTATTAACACTAAAAGGTACAAGTCCTAATTTACTTAAAGCCTCACAAGAGGTTGTGCACAATATATACCACTTTTCTTAAATATATGGCATGTACTAAAAAAGAATGCGGAAAGAGAATCATGCAAAAGTTTGTTTGTTTGTTTGATTTTAGTTGTTTAATTTATATGTGTGATGGAATTTCAGTCATGACATAAGAATGTACATGAATAGATTAAAACAAGAATGTCCTTTCAAATGGACTATATACTTAAAATCCTATGCAATCCTATGTTAAGAAAGAGAGGAAAATCATATAAAACTTTTTATAATTATTCACAAAGCAAAGTACTTATAGATAGCATAATTTTTCATTTGTAATGTTTGGTTTATATGTTTTGAAAATAGATTGGGATTTAGTATGATAATATTCATATCTTACTTTAGCAAATATGAATTTGACATAAAGGAAAATTTTTTCATTTTAATTTTATTAAAAAACAAATGCATGATTTTCATATGACATACACATTTACCATGCTAGGAAAGAAATAAAGTTATGTAAGTATGTAACTTCACCACTAATTTCTAAAGATAATCTAAAGTAAGATCATTTAAAGAGAATCAAAGTTGTTTAAAGAGACTTTGATTTTATTTGAGTTTGATTTGAATTAGAAAAGTGTGAAAAGATTTGGTTGGTCCTAACCCATTCACATGTATTATTTTAGTTTAATTTTAGTGATTTGATCAATTTTATGCTTAAATAAAGGTGTAGATGTTCATTAATTTTTACATAAACTTAACATTTAATCAAATAATTATGAGCCAATGTATGACCTAAATCACAAGGAATTTAAATCAGTAATGTATCTAGAAAGAAAGGTACCTAATGTAATTGAAAATTAATGATTAATTATTAGTTAAAGGGAATTTTGGAAAAACCTTCCCACATATGGGTTAGTATGATTTCCTAATACTTAGGTTATTGAACACTAAGCATCTTCCCAAGAAGGATTGGTAATTAAGTTTGGATTAATGGTTTTGAGAATTTGATTTGAGTAATTAAGTAGATCAAAATCATTAACCCTTAATTAGATTTTGGAAGAAAGGGAGTTTAGGGAATATTTGAAAATGCCAAAATAATTCTATAAACCTTAATCACTTAAACAAAGTTTAATTAACTTAATCAAGGAATTGAACCAAATTCATGCTTAATTGCTTAATTACATTAAGAAAGTGAAGGTTCAATTATCAATTAATAAAATTCCATTGAAAATTATTTGAGTCATCCCATAAACATGCTTTGAGAAGTTTGGTATTAATTAATGAAGTATTTGGAGTAATTATTGTTTTAATAAATCTTAATTTAGGAAAATCTACTATTCAGATTCAATTAAAAATAATTTTATTGGCTTCCCCTCTGAATTATATTTAAAACAAATTTGAGTTTGTATTTTTTATATTTTTCTATAATTAGTTATGAATTTAGGAAGTTTCAGTTGATTTAAGTTATTTTATGAAGTTTGTTAATTTATTTTATTGAAATAAATCATTTGAAACTCAAAATTCAATTTTTTAATTGAAGGTCCATTTGACTTTAAATTTTATAGTAAGTAATTTAACATTGTTTTAATCTTAAAATTTCAACTTAATCTCACAAGTTTTTGATTTAATTAATGAAATTTAATTTTTCAATAAAACTCAAATTAACTCAAAATACTCAATAAAATTTTGATTTTGTTTTGATTTCTCAATAGACAAATCAACAAGTTTTTAATTTTTGTTAAGTATTTATTTATAATTTTAGTTTTAGGTGATTTAAAGAATTTTTTAAACCAAAAAATTCAATTTTTCCTATTTGATCAAGTCAAAGATGGTGCTAACGGATGATGGTGCATGATTGATTGTTTGTGAGCTAATGTTAGTTTGGTTGAAGTTAGTTTTGAAAAATTGTATGTGAACAAGATCATGAATTTGATTGATTTGATGGTTTGAATGAATAAAAATGGTGATGGATTCAAATAGTGATTGTTGATTAAATATTGAAGGATGATCGATGAATCATGAAAAAATCAAGACTTGGGACAAGAGATTTTGTGAAAACTTGTCCAAATGGACTCATTTTTGATCAATTTGATAAAAATTTTATTTAATTGGATGATTTAAAGAAAAATGTGATTATCAAAAAATTCTAAAAATTCACAAAAAAACTATCACAAATAAAGGATCTAAGACAATTTTAAAAGTATATGATGTTTAAGATTTGATGACTCAATTGTTGTGAGTAAGATTTTGAATGAGGATTTGTTCATGTTTAAAGTTTACAGTGATCACTATTTTGCTGAAATTAACTTAGTTTTGAATTATTTTCCAAAGGGGGTGATTTAATGTGTTTAGCTCAGGAGAGGGAGAATGAGAGAAATGGGGAATGTTATAGTGCCTTAATGAAAAAATGAAAATCACACTTTTTTGAATTTTGACTCAAACTCATGTCATTTGTCTTGGGTAGGGAAGAAATCATCCAGGTGGCTCACTTTGATTGAAGGCATGTCGCCATGAAGGACAAAATGCGTCCTAGTAAGGGAGGTGAGAGTCCTTCATGCATAATGGGAGAGAGGTGATTTCACCTCCCATGATGGCTATCCCAACCATTAGGTCAAAAAATTAGTATCCTGGTGTCTATGTAGACTAATGGATGAGTGCCATGGCTAAGAGAAATGACCACTTAAGTGTTTTTTTGGGATGTTGACCCAAAGGCAAAGTGGTCATTAGATTAAATTTGATTTGATATTTTGACTCAAAAGAGGACCAAATTTTATATCATTGGAGTTCATTGTTTAATTTGTTTAATTTGACCCATTTGGGTCAAATTGTCAAATAAGTGGGTGACCAATTGGTCAAATTGAGTCAAACCAAGAGTTGAAGTTCAAATGATCATTTTATTGCATTGTTTCAATTTATTTCAATCAAAAGAAGTTAAATTTGAATTTAATTGATTTGGCCAATTTGATCCTTTAGGTCAATTTGGGTTGAGAGACTAATTCACCAAATGAAATCATGGCTTGGTTTGGGTTTGGATCATTTGGAATATATTAAGGCTTTGGTAAATTTTATTTAATTTAAGTGACTTTTAGAAGTTGTTCATGGTTAATTTAGGTTGGGTCTAGTTGGTTTTGATAAATTGATTTATTTAAAGCTGGTCAAGTTCAATAATCAATTTGAGTGAATTTGAGCCATTTGTGCAATCAATTTTATTTGGGTGTAATTTGGCTTTTAGGTTCATATGGGTTAAGAATTTACAATTTGACTCAATTCATGATAATTAATTAACCTAGGATGATCAATGAACATGACAAAAGTTTGATTGGCTTAACTCATTTGATTTGAATTGAATTGGGTTTGATTCATGTAGGTTAAATGCCAAATAAGGAGCTAATTAATTTAGTTTTTGATCAATTTGATTCAAGTTGATTGAACTCACTTATGGACTCAGGATAGAAATATAAACATTTTAGTGATTCAAGTCAAATAGATTTGATTCATGACAATTTGAAGTTCAAGGTGAATAGATTTGACTTCATTTGAATTTAGTTTTTGGTTTGATGATTGGAATGTTTATATTTGGATTCATGATTTAAGATTGATTAAATGAAGAAAATCAAGAGTTTGAATTTTGATTGATTTGATTTGGAAGCTCAATTTTGACTTGAAAGGCTTAGGATTTTTTGATTTAATTTGGATTTGATTTTTGAATTGATTTTGATTAATGATATAAGTTTTGGATATTTGACAAGGATTGTAGATTGATTGAATCAAGAAAAAAAATTAAGGGTTTGGCTTGATTTGAAATTGATTTGGGTAAGTTCAAGATTTTGACTTGGAAAGACATAAGTTGATTTTTGTTTGATTGATTTGTATTTATATTTTATTTATATATGTGAATATAAATGAGCATAAGGGCATTATGCAAAATTTTAATTTGAATTGATTTTGGATTATTAAAGGCCATCAAATCAAAGGGCTTAGAAAGATATTTGAAATTTGGATTTGAGTTTTGATTCGCAATTGATTTGATTGAAGTCATATTTGAGTTTTTTTGAAAGAAGGAACAAAATTTGGTTGATAGGAAGGTAATTTTCCTAATTTTGTAACCTATTTTGAAATATTTTGTTATTATTTAATCATGAATTTAAGACTAAGGAACTTTAAAAATATGCAAGATGGTAATTATAAAATGAGAACAAATAAACAAATGTTTGAAAAGATTTATTTTGATTGAAAAAAAGAACAACCAATATGCTACTAATAGAAATTCTCTGTGTTTGATTTTGACTTGATTTTTGTCAAAATAAGAGAAAGGATCCAAGTATTTTAATGGATTTTTAGCAAATTTAGGTATTTAAAGAAATCCAAATTTGTTATTTTGAGAGGATACTTAGCAAATTTAGGTATGCTAAATAAAGAAATTCAAATATTTTGTTTTTGATTTTTTTTTGAAAGGGATTAGCAAAAATTTAGGTATGCTAAAAAATCCAAGTGTGTTTTATTTTGATTTTTGAAAAGAGGATCCTTAGCAAATTTAGGTATGCTAAGAATCCAAATGTCATTTTGATTATTTTGAAAAAGAGGATTTTCACTTAGCAAATTTAGGTATGCTAAATGAAAGATCCAAATGTTGTTTCATTTTATTGAGAAAGGATACTTAGCAAATTTGGGTTAAATGAAAGATCCAAATTGTTTTATGTTTTGACAAGATGTTTATTGATTTTATTTTGAAAAGAGGATCTTCACTTAGCAAATTTGGGCATGCTAAATGAAGAATCCAAATGTTGTTCTAATTTTGGAAAGATGATTGTTAATTTTGATTTTTGAAAACGTGTTTGTTGATTTTATTTTTGAAAAGATGACTGTTGTTTCTTATTTTGAAATGAAATCTTCATTCAGTAAATTGAGTATATTGAATGAAGATATTCATTTGTGCTTCTGGAAAATATGATTATTGATTTTGATTGAAAATGGAAATTTTCATTCAATAAATTTGAGCATATTGAATGGAAGTGTTCATTTGTGAATTTGAAAATGTGATTGTTGATTTTGATTGAAAATGAAAACTTTCATTCAATAAATTTGAGTATATTGAATGAAAGTGTTCATTTATGCTTTTGGAAAATGTGATTGGTGATTTTGATTGAAAATGAAAGCCTTCATTCACTAAATTTGAGTATATTGAATGAAAGTGTTCATTTGTGCTTTTGGAAAATTTAACATTTGATTTTTGATTGAAAAATGAAAACTTTCATTGAATAAACTTGAGTATATTGAATGAAATTGTTCATTTGTGCTTTTAGAAAATATGATTGTTGATTTTGATTTTTGGAAAGTGAAGTCTCATTTAATAAATTGAATAAGGAAGTTCATTTGTGCTTTTTGAAAAGAATGATTTTGGATTTTATTTATTTATTTTTTAAATTCTACTTATAACAATCATGAAGATTGTTAGATGAGGTTGGTTTGCAAAGTTTTTGTGAAAATATTTTATTATGTGCATTTTGAAAAAGTGCTTTTTGAAAAAAATGATGTTTTTATAAAAGGATTTATTCTTTCTTTATTTTTGGAATGAACCTTTCCTTACCATAGAAATAGTAAGGAGGAAGTATTTAGTTATTTATTTTTGTTAAATTTTTATTTTCACCTATTGGGGAACCTAGTATGGGTTTTAAGACGTACATGGAATGAGGTCCTAAACCCTAAAGATGTTGGCTAGCTTATCTTACAGATGAAATAAACTAAGTGCCAATAGAAAGGAAGGATTGCCTTGGATTCATATAAAATACAAACCCACTATCGATACTTGAAGACAATGATCATTTACCAAAGATGGAGAAAGGAACCATCCCTAGTGGAGTCACTAAAATCCGTGGTGAAATATTTTTGCCTTCATTTAACTTTTTGAAGAGGATAAATGAAAACAGAAATATACGGATTTAGTTGGGACACCATATAGATCCGCAAATGATCTTATTAGGGTGATCGGGTATGACATTGAGGAGAAGTGTACTATCTCGAAAGGTAGAATTCACCACCCTACAATGGACCTAATCACCTGAGTAAGGACTCCTAAGGACTATGGGTCTTCGTATGTACTAGAGATTCTTCCCTTACTTTACATGGAAAAGTAAAGCAGGGTTTATTTTAAACTGGGTCCGTTAAGTCCCCTATGGAGGCAAGCCCCCATAGTTATTTACATCTTAAGGAATGAGATTCCTTAAGAATAGTCACAATTAAGATAAATGATTATTGTCTCCAAATATTTTGAAGGTTAGACTATCAATAAATTGGTTTATTTTGGAAGATCAAATGGGATTGATCAGAGGGAGGGAGTTATTATTGAAATCAAATGGAGATGAGTAGGGGATGCTCATGATACTAGGAAGCCTAGTGAGCATCCCAAACTATCCTATGGTTAGACTTTACATTTTTGAAATTGAGGGGAATTATTTGTTTGGGTTGAAATTTTATTAAAAGTTTAGTGCTTATAATTTGATGATGCAAGGTCATGGAAATGCCTAAGAGGTGAGGATTTATGCTCACGCAATGAAGGGAAATAACAATCTTAGAACCTAAATTTATGGAGCTTTGGCAAAGGCCAAGGCATGACCTAAATCTAAGGAAAAATGGGCATATGGTTAACCTCCACAAGATAGATAAACCACCTAACTGTTGGACTTACAACCACTTGGGAGTAACCAACTCCTCCTATGATTTTAAATTCATGTAGGAAAGTCATATGTTTATGCAAGATAACTAGGTCATTATTTATTTTAAAAGAGATTAAGTCCTTAAACTCACTCCCTAAGAGACTAGATCATATAAAGGCATGAAAAATGACCTAGATCTAATGCAAAACATATTACATTTTACGTTCATTTTTGGATTGGATAATCATTTAACTCAGGCTTATAGGATTCATATGCTTAATGCAAGAGAAATAAGATTATGGGCCAAAATCAGTGAGAAGGGGAGGTGTATTTCCACCATGACTCTCAAAGGTCAAGCCAAGTTCTCTGGCATGGGTGGAAGCCTTCCAAATCAAGAGTGAAGCAATATATTTTTATGCATGATGTTAGAAAGAAAATACGAAATCCAGCTAAGAGGTTCCTAATTCTTTTATCTTGATTTTTAGCCTAAGCTTTAGGTGAGGTTATGAGTTATTAATTTTAATTTTGAGCTGATTAATTTGGTAGAAGATTTATTTTTTCCTAAGAGCCTAATCATCATCCATACCATACATCAAATCAAGGAAGAAACTTGGAAAACATGACTTTTCTAATGCACAAGCTAAACAAACATCAAACATTTTATAAAGCTAGCACAAAAGAATAAGAGGCCAAGTGTGGTCGGAACCATACAAACCCGAAAATAAATTGGGTAGCCGAGATCTACCCTTATACAACCCGGATTATAAATGAATTATAAAAAGGAATTCATGTTATGGGGATCTTCATTCTTCTTCTTTTCTTTCTTCTTTCTTTTTTCATCTTTCTTCCTTCTTCTTTCTTCCTTCTTCTTTTCATTCCTTCTTTTGGATGGTTGGAATGTGGATGCTCCAAAGGCTTCACATGATATATAAGCTATGATCTTATAACCAATGCTCATCCTAATCCCCCATAACAATCATTCTAAAATCCTAATTGCAAAATTACATGAAAAGGGAAAAGTAAATCTAACTAAAACTTACAAAATAGAGATTAGCTAAACAAACCACATAATTCGAAGCATGTATATAAACAAATTGAACTTAGGATCCCACACATAGGTAAACCAAGTCCACTGTTTATTTTGGATTATGCTTAAGGGTATAAGCAACCTGTATAGCAAAGAAAGTAGTTACATTTTTATTAAAGCACCCCTTAAGCACAATCCCTTGCAGAAGATAATGATTAGACTAAATCATCCTACCATTTATTCTATGCACATACACCCTAACATCCAGACTAAAATATCACATCACAAAATAAAAGCAAACATCAAATCATGCACTGCCCTAACATAGGACTAGAAGTGGTGACTTAGGCTAATGTGTGTTTTAAAAAGTTTGTGTGGTGTGCTTAGCTAGGCTTTAAGGTTAGGATTTTCTAAGTGTGAAAAGGTTCAACTTAGAAGGGTGGTCTCATTTAAGTTGTTTAGTTTATATGAGTTAATTTTATTTGATGATTTGATTTTGTTTGAATGAACCTACTAAATTACTAAAGGTTGTAAAGAGAGGAAAAGAGAAGAGAACTTCTCCTTCCTTCTTATCTTAAGTGATTTCTAGTAGATTCATTAATGATTTTTTTGTTTAGTGAATGTTTTATTAGATATTTTAATTAATCCTAAGTTTATATTTTCTCTAAACAAACCTATTCAAAAAGAAAGACATTTTAAGGTTAAGTAAAGTGAATTACTATCACAAAACACACGATATTTTATTTCTTTCCCACATGTGTATCATGCACATGAATTAATCCTAAGCATATCTATACAAGCGATGCAAGTATTTAGCACACCTTAATAGTGAATTCTAAGAGAGATTGCTTAAGGCAATTTGGAATGTTTCATGTATGCAAGATTTTGTTAAGTCGAAGAGAGTGATTCTTTTATCCATTTTTCATATGCACATTTAGAAGTATAAAAGATATAAGTGAGTACGACACCATTGTTAACACTAGAGGTGTAAGGCACAAGACCTACTTCGGGCTACTTAAAGCCTCACAACCCCGGGGTTGTCCAGAGTAATATACCACTTTTCTTAAATACATGTTCATGTACAAAAAGAAATGCATGGAAAGAGAATCATGCAAAAAATTTTATGTTTGTTTTTTTATTTTGGTTTTTTAATTTATATGTGTGATGTGGAATTCCTTCTTGAGTCATGACATAGGAGGTATAGGAATAGATTTCAAACAAATGTTATGTCATTTTCAAATGGACTATACACTTTACAAATCCTATGCAATCCTATGTTAAGAAAGAGAGGGAAAATCACATAACACATTTTATACTATTCACATGCGAGCTCATAAGTACTTATAGATAGCATACTTTTCATTTGTAATGTTTGGTTTATAATTTTTGAAAATAGTTTTGGATTTAGTAGTAATAATAGCCATTCATATCTTACTTTAGCCAAAACATGCAATTTGATGCAAAAGAAACTTTTAATTTTAATTTTATTTTCAAAAAACATGAATGCATGATGTTCATATGACATACACATTTACCATGCTAGGAAAGAAATAAAGTGATGTAAGCATATAACTTCACTCACCCTAATTAATTCCTAAAGACAATCTTATGAAGTAAGATCATTTAAAGAATCAAAAGTTGTTTAAAGAGACTTTGATTTTATTGAGTTTGATTTGAATTAGGAAAGTGTGAAAAGGTTTGCTGGTCCTAACCCATTCCCACATATTTGTATTGTTTTAGTTTAATTTTTAGGTGATTTGATCAATTTTATGCTTTGGTTAGGTTAAAGTGTAGATTAAGTTCATGAATTGCCCCTTACCTATACCACTTTAACATATTTAATCAAATAATTATGAGCCAATGTATGACATAAAACCACAAGGAATTTAAATCAGCATTGTATCCTAGGAAAGAAAGGTACCTAATGCAATTGGCTCATAATTAATGATTAATTAAGCTAAAGGGTTTAGTTTAAGTACTTTCGTAACCCTTCCCACACATATGAGTTATGTATGATTTCCTTAAGTTAATTAGGTTATTGAACACCTAAGCATCTACCCAAGAAGGATTAGTTTAGGTGATTAAGTTTCTGGATTAATTTTGGTTTTGAGAATTTGATTTGATTAATTAAGTAGATCATTAGTGGATTAACCCTTAATTAGATTTGGATTAAGGAAGAAAGGGGGTTTAGGAAATATCTTAAGGAAAATATGCCAAACTTATTCCATAAACCTCATAATCACTTAAGTAATGTTTATTTAACTTAATCAAGAAATTGAACCAATGTTCACATGTTTAATTAAGCTTAATTACATTAAGAGAGTGATTAGGGGTTCATTAATTAATTTATCTAATTAACTCATTAATAAATTCCAAAAAAAATTGAGGAGGTAGAAGTCATCCCACTAAACGTGCTAGGAAGTTTGGAATAAATTAATGAAGTTATTAGGGAGTAATTAAGGTGATTAAGGTTTTAAATAAAACTAATTAAGGAAAATCTACTATTCAAATTCAATTAATAACACATTTATTGGATTTCCCAAATTATCTTTAAAATGATCCTTAGTTTGTATTTTTTGAATTTTCTACAATTAGTTATGAATTTAGGACATTTTAGTTGATTTAAGTGATTTTATGAAGTTTGTTAATTTATTTTATTGAAATAAATCATTTTAAACTCAAAATTCAATATCTTTTAATCCAAAAGTCCTTTTAACTTGAAATTTTTATGATAGGTATATATTAGCATCAATTTTAATCTCTGAAAATTTCAACTTAATCTGACATGTATTTTTGGTTTAATTAATGAAATTTGATTTTTACTAAAACTCAAATTAAGCTCAAAATATTTAGTACAATTCAGAGATTTTGGGTTTGTTGGATTCCTATCGGAAAGTCAAATCCAACAAGCCCTTGTTTGCAATTTTTCATTAAGTATTTTGATTTCTATGAATTTTTGAAGTTTTAGGTGATTTAAAAAAAATTAAATAAGAAAAATTTGATTTTCCTATTTAGCATCAGACTACGCTGGGCACCGACGTGCGCGCCATGTCGCACCGCAAGATGTGCCATGTGATTGGCGTGGGTGCCGCATCACTTTGAGAAAAGCGGAGTGCATAGGATCGCGACCCGCCATTTAATTGGACAGATCGATCGGATGGTCCAAATCGTGTCATTCTATCAGAGGGATCGTGACGCGATGCGATCTAAGCCATCCTATCGTGCGAACTACGGGATCGAATGGTCCATATCACAACAATCGATCTGGCTCGGACCACACAATCTGAGATGTCCAATCCCGTGAACTACGGATTGGACGGCTGCTGCTATCCCGATGGTGAACAATAAAATCAGGGGCATTTTTGGAAAAATGAGAGATTCTAAGTGAAAACTTGTCCAAATGGACTCATTTTTGCCTCGATTAGCACCAAAAATTTCTATTTTCTAATTGGGATGATTTAAAGTAAAAATGCAAGATTATCTAAGATAAATTCCTAAAAATCGCATGAAAAACCATCACAAATGAAGGATCCTAAGGCCGGCTATGGTTTTTGAAAGTTACCTCACTAGGGATGTTTTTTGGGGTGATGACTCAAGTACATTGTTGAGCAAAGGAAGAGGCCTTGGAATGAGCTTGGATCTTCACCTTCGCATTGAAATGAAGTTTCCATCGGTGATCACCATTTCCTCATCGAAATCCACTTAGTTTTGAAGTATTTCTCCAAAATTAAGTGGGGTGATTTCAATGTGTTTGAGCTCTAGGAGAGGGAGAATGAGAGGAATGGGGGAATGTTTCAGCCTTTAGTTCCTTAGAATGAAAAGTGAATGAAAATCACACTTTTTTTAAATTTTTTGGCTCCAAACTCATGTCATTTGGCTTGGGGTGGTTGGGAATAGAAGAGAATTGTCCTAGGTGGCTCACTTTGGTTGGCTAAGGCATGGAAAGTGGCTGCCATGAAGGACAAATGGGTGTCCTAGCCAAGGGGAGGTGAGAGTTCTTCATGCCAAGTGTTCCAATGGGAGAGGTGAGGTGATTTGACCTCCCCATGAGTCATGGCTATGCCAACTACTCCTTGGGTTAGAAAATCAGTGTCCTTGGTGTATATATGGACAAATGGATGAGTGTCAAGTGGCCAAAGAAGAGAAATGACCACTTGGGCAAGTGTCCTTGTTCATGGGATGCCCTCGACCCAAGGGCAAAGGGGTCATTTGGTATTAACTTAATTTGAGCAGATTTAGAATGAGTCAAAAGTAAGTTGGACCAAATTTCATATCATTTGAAGTTCATTTGGTTTAATTTGGTTAATTTGACCCATTTGGGGCAAATTGGGTCAAAATGGGTTAGGTTGACAAATTGGTCAAATTGGGTCAAACCAAGAGTTGGGTCAAGTTCAAATTATCATTTTGGTTGCATTGGTTCAATTGGTTTCAATAAATTTGATTTATTTAGGTTTAGTTTGAATTTTGGCCAATTTGATCCTTTAGGTCAATTTGGGCTAAGTTGATTTGGCCCAATTGACCAAATTGACTTGAATTATGGCTTGGTTTGGGTTTTGTTGATCATTTGGAATATATTGTAGGCTTTGGTTTCAATTAATTTTTGTTTGATTTAATTTCAAGTTGATTTAACCTTTTAAGTCAAGTTGGGTTCGTGGTCAATTGAGCTAGGTTGGGTCTAGTTGGCCAATTGGCTAAATTAGGTTTAGTTAAGGCATTGGTTAAGTTCAATAATCAATTTAGAGTAAATTTGAGCCATTGGTTGCAATCAATTTGGTTTGGGTTGCAATTTGGCTAGTTTAGGTTCATATGGGTTAGAGGGTTGACTTGGTCAATGGGCTAGGTTGACTATATTTGACTCAATTCATGAGAATTGATTAACCTATGATGATCAAGCATGACATGAAGTTTGGATTGGCTTAACACACTTTGATTTGAATTGAATGGATTTTGATTCATGTAGGTCAAATTGGCCATTTTGGGTCAAGTGAGCCAATTGAGTTTAGTTGGCTTGATCAAAGCTTGATTCAAGTTTGGTTGAACTCACATATGGACTTGTGATTGAAATTTAAACCATTTACAAGTGATTTGAAGTCAAATATATTTTGATTCATTTGACAATTTGACGTTCAAAGGGTGAATATGAGTTTGACTTGGGTTTGATTTTTGAATTTAGTTTTGGCTTGATGATTGGAGTCTATGTTTATATCTGGATTCATGATTGAAGGATTGATTGATACATGAATAAAAAAATCAAGGGTTTGACTTGATTTGAATTTGATAAGTTCAAGATTTTGACTTGAAAGGCTTAAGTTGGATTTTGATTGAATTTGGATTTGATTTTTTTGATTGATGATTGTTTTGTATTTATATTTGGATTCATGATTGTATGATTTTTAATCATGAAGAAAAATCAAGGGTTTGGCTTGATTTGAAATTGATTTGGCTAAGTTCAAGATTTTGACTTGAAAAGGCACAAGTTGGATTTTGGTTTGATTGATTTAAATTTATATTTCATTTATATATGTGAATATAAATGAGGATATAAGTTATGAGAAAATTTTTTAAATTTGAATTGATTTGGATTTGATTTGAGCTAAGGCCATAAGAGGGAATGAAAGGGCTTAGGAAAGATTTTTGAAATTTGGATTTGAGTATTGGATTCAGTTTGATTGATTTGGAGTTGAAGTTGACATGAGTTTGGAGTTTGTCTTGAAAGAAAAAAGTGAAGATTTAGTTCAAGCTATAGGGTAAATTTTCCTAACACCCCTAAGGCATAACCTATTCTTATAGCTAAACCTTCTAAGTCTCTAGGGTTAGGTTAAGTGTTCACCTAATCACTAGAAGTGTCTTAAGACTAAGGAACTCTTAATGTCTAAGAGGAGTCCTATGTCTAAGATGGAGGAGTTGAGAGCTCATTCTAAAAATGAGGTCAACAAGGGTGTTAAGTTCAAATTATTCCTATAACTACTTGGGTTGTATGGTGTGTTTAGCTAACATTTGTTCTGCAGGAGTAACTAGATTTACTTTCCTTCATTTTAATGTATTTTTTTGCATTAGGATTAGGATAAGTATTATGGGGATTAAGGATGAATATTGGTTATAAGATCATGTCTTATACATCATGTGATGTCTTTGGAGCAAACTACATCCCACTCAAACCAAAAGAAGGAGAGAAAATGGAGCGAATTAAAAATGAAGAAATGAAAGATGAAGAGTGAAGAATGGAGGATGAAGAATGAAGACCCCATAACACTTATCATTTCATAATTGTAATTATTCTTTCATTATATTAGGATGTATAAGGGTAGAGCTCGGCTACCCACATTTCTTTTCGGGTTGTACGACGGTACCCGACTGCACCGACCTCTTATTCTTTTATGATATCTTTATAAAATTATTTGATATTTTGTTTAGCTTATGCATTAAAAATATCATGTCTTTTCATAGTTTCTTCATGGTTGGTGATTGCTCTGTGGTCTAGATGCGATTAGCCTTTTAGGATAAAAAATAAATTTTCTATCCCACTAACAACTCATAACCAAAATTTAAAAATAATTCATAACCTTACCTAAAGCCTAGGCTTTAACTCAAGATAATAAAAATATTTAGCAATCTCTTTGCTGGATGATTGAATGTATAATGTCATGCATATCATATTCTTCCACTCTTGCTAAGAGACGCTTCCATCTGCTGAGAATAAAGGCTTAACCTATAAGAGCCTTTGATGGAAAGACACATCTTTCTTTTTCTATTTGGCCCATAATCAATTTCTCATATATTTAGGCATATAAAATCCTATAGCCCGTGTTAAGATAAATTGTCCAAAATCAAATAAAACTTGATAAGAATTTGCATTAGATTTAAGTCATTACTCATGCCCTTCATGATCTAGTCTCTTAGAGAGTGAGTTTAAGGACTTAGTTTCTCTTCTAAGTAAATAACAGTCTAACCATCTTGCAAAACATATGGCTTGTCCACATGGATTTAAAGTGTAGGAGGAGTTAGCTGACTGCCACTCTAGGCGATAATAAGCCCAACAGTCGGGTGGTTCATTCTCTCTTGTAGAGATGAACCAGATGCCCATTTTTGCCTTAGATTTAGGTCATATTTTGGCCCTCGCCAAAGCTCCCTAGATTCAGAGCTTGTTGTCTTTTTGTGCTACAAGCATAAATCCTCACCTCTTAGGCATTTTCACAATATTGTGTTGATGAATTATAAGCCCTAGCAATCTAATAAAATTTCAACTCAAACAAATGAATCTCTTCAATTTTAAGTACATAAAGCCCAACCATAGGATAGATTGGAGTGTCCACTAGGCTTCCTAGTATCATGAGCACTCCCTACTCATCCTCTTTGGTTCAATAATAACTCTCACTTTTGATATCTCCCATTTGATTTTCCAAAATACAATTAACCCTTTGATAGTCCTATCTTTGAATTCTTCAGAGACAACAATCGCATACTTTAATCGAGTGTATTTTAAGGGATTCATTTTCCCTAGGATGTAATTAACTATGGAGGCTTGCCTCCATAAGGAACTTAACGAACTCAATTTAAATAAACCCTACTTTACTTCTCCATGTAAAGTTGGGGAAAAATCTCTAGTATATTCGAAGACCCATCATGCCTTAGGAGTCCTTATTAGGTGATTAGATCCATTATAGGGTAATGACTTCTATCTCTCGAGATAGTACACTATTCTTTAATGTCATACATGATTACCCTTATGAGTACATCTGCAGATCTACGTGGTGTCACCTGCACAAACAACCCAACACAAAATTAAACACCACAATTATTTTCTAATAAGAAAAATAGATGTTTAGATTGTAAAAATTATAAGGTCATTCCAAGTGAAAGTTTAAATATCCAACATTGACTATTAGTCTTAGATTTTAAGATGAAATATTAGAAGATGAAAAATAAATTAAATTATTATCCTAGGATTAGATGGGGGAACTTAAAGAACACTAATAAAAATATTTTTAAGATCAAGCTACAAGAGCTTAGAATTTTAGATTTTCATAAGGAAGCTAATGTTATGTGGAAAAAAGTAGCAAATTAAATTAAGCAAGTTGCTAAAAATGTGCTTGGAGAATCCAAAGAAAAAGCTTCTTTTAATAAAAATAGTTGGTGGTGGAGTCAGAATGTGTAAGAAAAGATTAAAAAAATAGAAGTGTTGTTATAAAACTTAGTTTAGATGTAAAACTCAAAGAATTGAGAAAATATAAAGTGGCATGAGATTCTAAGAAAATTATGTTGTAGAAAATTTAGTCTTTAGTGATTTATATAATAGATTAAATACCAAAGAAGCTGAAAGATATATGTATAAGTTAGCTAACCAAAGAGATAGGAGAAGTAAAGATCTAGCTCAAGAGGTGTATTAAGGATGAAAATCATAAAAGTGCTTTTCTTAGAAAAGGATATTGAAAATATGGGGTATTTTGATAAAATTTTCAATGAAAGATCTAAAAATATGATTGAGTTTAGCAACCTTAATACCCTAAATAAAAATAGAGAATTTTGTTTTTATCATCATATTAGTAACTGAAAAGAAGCTTTACATAAAATGAAATGTGGAAAAATAGGACCGGTGATATTCTAATATAAGTGTGGAAATGTTTATGAGATCAAGAAATTTCTTTGCTTATAAATCTTTTTAATACTATTTTAAAGACTAAAAAGATGCTAGATGAGTGGAGAAAGAGTTTGTTAGCTGATATATTTAAGAATAAAGGTGATGCACAAGAGTGTGCAAATTATAGAGGAATTAAGTTAATGTGTCATACATTAAAGTTATGGGAGAGAGTAATTGTACTCAGTATCATGCCCGGTAGATCTACTATGGATGATATACATTTGTTAAGAGCTTTGATGGAGAACTATAGATAAAGTAAGGAGGATCTACAAAATGATATTTATTGATTTAGTGAAAGCTTATCATAAAGTTTCAAGAGATATTCTTTGGAGAGTTTTAGAATAGAAAGGAGTTAATATTGATTATATTCAAGTCATTAAGGATGTGTATACTATAGCTGTTACTTGTGTCCAAACACAAGGAGGATTGACAAAATATTTTTTCATTTTAGTTAGAATAGATCAAGGATCGACTTTAAGCCGTTATCTTTTTTTACTTTAGTTATGGATGTTCTTACTAGGCATTTACAGGAAGATGCACCTTGTTGTATTCTTTTGCTAATGGCATTGTTCTTGTTGATAAGACTAGAGAGGGAGTCCAAGAGAAACTTGAATTATGGAGGTCAACCTTAGAGTCTAAAGGTTTTCATTTGAGTAGATCTAAAATAATATAGAGAGTGTAATTTTAGTTGTAGAAGTTATAGTAGTGTTGGGACATTAGGTGAACAAGTCATTAAAAAGAGTGGGCTCTATTGTTCAAAATGATGGTGAATAGATGGAGATGTTATTAGTAGAATTCAAGTTGAAAGGTTGAAGAGAAGGAACGCATCTGCCCTGTTGTGTGTTAGAAAAGCATAACTTAAACTTAAGGGAAAATTGTATAAGATGGTGGTAAGACCTACAATGATTTATGGTGTTGGCCAATAAAAGAGAAGCATGGGACTAAGTTAAGTGTTGCAGATGAGGATGCTCAAGTTGATGAGTGGCTTTACTCTTAGAGATAAAATGTGAAATGAGTATGTTTAGGAAAAGTTGGAGTAGCTCTAGTGATAAGATTAGAAAGAGTCGCCTTTAGATGGTTTGGCCACATAAAGTGTCTACCGTCCAATGACCCGCTAGAGAGTAGATGCATTAGATTTGCCTTATGTTAAGAAAGGTAGAGGTAGACCTAAAAAAGATATGGTTATAATAAAAAAATGACCTTAGTATACTTGAATTAAATGAGAATTTGACACACAATATGACACAATGGACACTATG
>CM038220.1:117761057-117826750 GCA_021442155.1 Cymbidium sinense | reverse complement strand
AATCCTTCCCCAAGCCCCTTTGATTTTTTATCTTATGGACTTAGCCTTAACTAAATTCAAATCCTCAATCCAATTGATTTTCTCAATTATCAATTCAATCAAATCAAATTCCAAATCATAAATCTCCAAATTCAAGTGATTTTCTCATAAATTTATCTTCATTTATATTCAAATATAAATGAAATATAAATTCAAATGGCCAAATGATTGAAACCCAAATCAAATCAAAATTTCAATTTTAGCTGTTTTAGCCAAATTCTTGAACTTAGCTAAATGATACCCAAATCAATTCAAAACTCATGGATTCCTTCATGATTCAATCATTCCTATAACCATTGACCCAAATATAAACATAAACCATCATTATCAAAACCAAACCCAAGTCAAAATTGACCCTTTTGGCTTGAAATTATCATATGAACCAAAACCCATTTGGTTCCAAATCACTTGCAATTGGATTTATATTTCAATCCTAAGCTCATGCGTGATCAACTAAACTTGAATCAAGCCATGATCAAGCCAATTAAGCCATTTAAGCTCACTTGACCCAAAGTGGCCTAAAGGAACCTTTTTTGAGCCAAGTTCTAATCCAACCCAAATTGGATTGAACTAAGCCCATCTAAACCTCACAACATAACAAACAACCACCCTAGGGTGATCAATTGCCTTAAATTGGGTCAAACCATGTCAAACCTAACCTTTGACCAAGTCACTTAACCCAATGAAACCCAAACTAGCCAAAATCCACCATATACCAAATTAATTACAACCATTGATTCAAACCAACTCATAATTAATGATTGAACATGACCAAACCTTCACTTGAGCCAAACCAAGCCTAATTGGCCATTTGACCCAAGTTGACCCAAATTGGCCTAAAAAGCAAAATGGGTCAAATCATGATTTGATCTAATGATTGCAACCAATGGAACTTGACCAAAGCCATAATTGAGCCTAGTTGACCAATTGGTCAACTTGACTAACAAATTGACCTAAAGGTCAAATTAGCCAAAATCAAATTAAATCTAAATTAAACCAAAATAAAGTACAATCATTTTAATTAACCAATTGAACTTGTCTCAACTAACTAACCCAAATTTTAGTCAAATTGGTCAATTGACTTGACCATTTGACATATATATGACATAATCAAATCATAAACAAATTGAAAAATGACACCAATACACTCTAATTGGTCATGTAAACTTGACCCAACCCTTGGTTTAACCCAATTTGACCAATTGGTCAACTTGATCCAACCTAACCTAATTTGACCTAGATAGGTCAAATAAAGCCAAATCAAATCAAATAAACTCCAAACCACTTGAAATTTGGGCTAACCCACTTTTGACCCATTTCAAATATGCCCAAATCAAACCCATAGCTAAATGACTACTTTTCCCTTTGATCTAGGGCATCCCATGAGATAAGACACATGCATATTTGGTCATTTGCTCCCTTTGTCCACTTGGCATCCATTCATAGGTCCACTTAGGCACCTAGGACCATGGCTGACCTAACCCAAAGGTGCTTGGGTAGGCCATGACCCATGGGGAGGTGAAATAACCTCCCCATTCCCATTGGAGCATTTCAAACCACCAAGGACTTCCACTACATCCCTTGGCAGCCACCTCCACACCCTTACCCAACCAAACCAAACCACATCATCCATCCAAGGACCTCCATAACCCTCTAAATGGCCAAATGATAAAAAAAAAGAGCTAAACTTGCCATAACCGTCCAATCCAAGGAATGAGGAGGTATACCCCCTCATTCTCACTCAAACTCAGGGAGCCACATTGCTTCAACCCTTGAGAACTCCATTCCAGAGCTTCCTCTTGCATTTCGAGCTCCCAAATCCTCCACTCGGTTTTATAAAGACATGGGGTCACCTATGATTTGTAACTTAAACCTCCACCAAAGTGTAATTAACTTTGCACACACCTTCCTTGGAGCTAAATGAGCGAGAATGAATCATTTCCCAAGCTTCATGGTTGAGAGGAGGATTTATCAAAAATTGCCTATGTGGATTGGTCTTCCCGAAAAATACACCAAATCAAAGCTCAATAGAGCTTCATTTCTACCAAACGAAGCTTCCTCGATCATTGGAATTGACGGTCACAAGCTCCAGTCAGGTATGCCATTAAAACTGATCCTTGTATAAAAATAGGTTGATATTTTATGAAAGAAAGTTCTATGACATGCAATTTCCAAAGTTAGATTTACTTGTTATGCATCCCCAAAGGTGTGAGAAAAATTTCATTTCCATCCGAGCTCGGGTGAGCTCTCGATAAACAATGGATGGTATCCATTATTCACCTCTCGAAAGGAGATAAATCATGGACTGTCCATTCTGCATGATCAAAATGAATGATCTTGATCTGATCATGCGCAGAACCTCTGATTAATTCCTTTAAAGCGCATTTAATCATGGTCATCGATCTTAGATCGACGGTCCATGCATCAGTCATCTCGGCCATCAAGATGTGACAACTTAAGTAACCACTCATCACATGTAAAGCACACATCGATGCCATTGCGATGGGATTAAGGCTTTAATTAGGGTTAATTAATCTATTTTTAAGAATAAAACTTCTAAAAATCATAACTAATCCTAGAAAAATCCAAAACATACAAACTTGGGATCATTTTAAAGATATTTCAGAGTAGAATTTAGGAAAAATATTATTAATTGGTTTTAAATAGTGATTTTGGCTTAATTAAAATTTAATTAAAGATCTAATTAGCTTAATTATTTCTTAATTAATCACCCAATTGATCTCCAACTTTCTATGGATGTTTAGGGTTATGACCTCTACCTCCCCCATTTTTCTGGGATTTTATTAGTTGCTTAGTTAGGGAAATCAATTGATTAAGCTTTAATCACTTTTCTAATTTAATTAGTGATAATTAGTGAATGAATAGTGGTTTAATTAATTATTTATACCTAATTACCTCTATTGATAAGGGAGCTTTGGGAATGTGGTTGGGATACTTTTCCTAATTAATTTCCTAAGCTTTTTTACTTTTTAGAATTTGATTAGTTAATTATTAATGAGGTAATTAATTTCTTAATTAATTAATTAATCTACAAGATAAAAATATGAGCTTAATTGAGTGTTTGAAATGACTTAGGGGTTAGTATCAAGGCCTTGTCCTTGATCCCTTTCCATAAGTTAATTTCATCATTCTAATCAAAATATAATCAAAGAATTCAATCAATTAATTAACAAACTTGATTAACTCATTCTAAAATTCATCTAAGCAACCCTTAATCTTGGTAGCTCTTTGGGTGTTCAATAACCCAATGTGGGAGATAATGAAATTATGGTTAGCTCACATGTTTGAGAAAACCATAAAAGTAGTTAAGTGAGATCCCTTAAGCCTAATTAATTATTACTCATTGCATTAGGCCCCTTTCTTAGGGCATTGCAATTTACTTTTCATGGTTGCATATCATATTGGCTCATTATTAATTAGTTAATTAACTTAAGGTGATGTAGGTAAGGGTTAATTAATTGGCTTAATTTATACCCTAACATATTTAAACTATAAAATCAACCTAATTACTTCTTCATTAAACCAAATTAACTCACAAATGAGGAATAGGATTAGGATCAACAAAACTCTTTCATTTCCTAAATTAAATCAAACTCAAAACTGAAAAGGTCATTAAAGAACTTTGGTTTATTTTAAATAGCCTTATTTAGTATGATTGTCCTTAGTAATTAATTGGAATGAATGAGATCATGTGCTTATGTTCCTTTATTTTTTTTTTTCAATTATGTTAAATGCTACTTGCTATGTGTAATCATACATTAATTTCTTTTAAAATTAACTAAATGGAATGGTTTCTTTTATGTCAAATTTATGTGTTGATTTAAATTAAAAATAGGTGTGGCTATTATTACTATTAATTCAAAAGTTATATTCAAAAGCCTACAAATCAATTATAATATATGGAGTGATGTTAATTACAAAGATCTATAAAATTGCATGTATTGATAACATAAGATATGCAATATGAAGATTTCTTTCCTTACCTTATATGGATTTGCATGGGATTTATAAATGTATAGTTCATTTGAAAAGAACATAACATTTGTCTAAATTTATTCCTATGCATCTCCATGCTAAACCTTAGGAAGAATTTCATATCACATATGTAAATCATGCAATCAAATCAAATGACTTCTTGCATGACTTGTTGTTCTTGTGGTTCTTTTTGTACATTCACAAGTATCTGAGAAAAATGATATATTAGTGGACACCGTTCGCTTTAGTAGCCAGTAGGTATTGTACCACTTAGTGTAGAACAATGATATCATACTCACTTAAAACTCTTATACATATGTATGTATGTGACCAATGAATAAGAATCATAAATCAACAAATCAAACATAACTTTTGCATGGGTTTTCCTATTCTTATAGTTGCTTATACATCTATATGTATCTAAGAAAAGTGGTATATTAGTCTGGACACCATGGGGCTGCGAGGCTTTGAGTACCCATAAGTAGGTCTTGTACTTTATGCCCCTGGTATAGAATAATGACACCATACTCACTTAAAACTTTTATACATGTGAATGTATACTTAGCTAATGAATGAAAAATCCCTTTTTTTTATTAAAAAGACATGCATTCATAATTCAATCAAAATGAAATATTTAAATTCCAAATACACTTCTTTACATTCATCATTTAAGTGTGCTAAGACATACACTGTATGTATAAGTATGCTTAGGATTTAATCATATGCATGATATACATGATGGAAAGAAATGAATAAACATGTGTCATGTGATAATAAATCATTCCAATTAATCTTAAGATACCTTTCTTATTGAATAAGGTCATTTAGAGTGAACCTAAACTTAGGATTGATTAAAACATATAATAAGCCATTCACTAAAGAAATTGATTAATTAACTTGCTTTAGAAGTGACTTAAGGTAGGGATGAAAGAGAGATTTTCTCTCTTTCTTCTCTTTATAACACTTAGTTGTTAAGTGTAGGGTATATGAAACAAAAGAAAACATTAAGTAAAATCTTAAAATCAAGTAAATCACTTAAAGAGAAATCAACCCTTTATAAATTGAATCTTTCGCACTTAGCAAAATTACAACTAGTAGACATACCACACAAGCTTTAATGCACACACATTAGACTAAGTCTAGCTTTATGTTAGGCGGTGTATGATTTGATGTATGCTTATTTTATGATGTATTATGTATTTGGATGTTAGGTGATATTAGCTAATCATACTTTACGAGGGGTTTTCTTAAGGGGTTGTAATAAAAATATAAATACTTTTTCTGTGCAGGTTTAGCCCCTAAGCATAATCTAAGTTAGGATAGGTGGGCCTGGTTAATCATGTACGGGGTGCTAAGTCCAAATTATTCATATAATTACTTGGGTTGTATGGTGTGTTTAGCTAACATTTATTTTGCAGGTGTAGCTAGATTTACTTTACATTTTTTAATGTAATTTTATATTAGGATTAAGATGAGTGTTATGGGGGATTAGGATGAGTATTGGTTATAAGACCAAGTCTTGTGTACCATGTGATGCCTTTGGAACAAGCACATCCAAATCAAGCCAAAAGGAAGAAAGAAATGGAGCAAATTAAATGAAGAAATGAAGAAATGAAGAATGAAGAATGAGGACCCCCATAACATTCATCATTTGTAATTATTCTCTTATTCAATTGTATAAGGGTAGAGCTTCGCTACCACATTTCTTTTTTGTGCGACAAACCATCGACCTTTTATTCTTTTACGGTAGCTTTATAAAATTATTTGATATTTTGTTTAGCTTGTGCATTAGAAAAAGCATGCATTTTCATAGTTTATTTATGATTGGTGATTATTGTATGGCTTGGATGTGATTAGGCTCCTAAGATAAAAATTAAATTTTCTACCCAAACTAACAACTCATAATTAAGCCTCTAAAATAACTCATAACCTCATATAAAAGCCTAAGCATTAAGTCAAGATAATAAAATATTTAGCAACCCCTTAACTTGATGTTGTATATTTAATATCATGCTAATCATCTTATTTCCCTCTTGTTAATGGAGGGCTTTCATCTTTGCTAGATAGTAAGAGCTTAACTTTTGAGAGCCTATGATGGAAGAACACCTCTTTCCTTTTTGATTTTGCCAATAATCAGCTTCTCATGCATTTAGGCATACAAAATCTTATGGCCTGTGTCAAAATAAAGAGTCCCAAATTAAATAAAATTTGATAAAAAATTGCATTAGATTAAGTCATTATTCATACCCCTCATGCTCTAGTCTCTTAGAGAGTGAGTTTAAGGACTTAGTTTCTTTTCTAAATAATAACAACCTAGCCATCTTGCAAAAGCATATGACTTGCCTACATGGATTTAAAGCGTAGGAGGAGTTAGGCGCCACTCAGCGGTATAAGTCCCTGTGTGGTTTACTCTCTCTTATAGAGGTAAACCATATACCCACTTTCACCTTAGATTAAGGTCATGCTTTGGTCGTCGCTAAAGCTCACTAGATTTAAAATCTGAGATTGCTATTTCTTATAGGCTATAAGCATAAATCCTCACCTCTGAGGTATTTTTATAATATTGTATTGTGGGATTATATGTCTAGATTTCTAATAAAATTTCAACTCAAATAAATAAATCTCCTCAACTTCAAATATATAAAGCCCAACCATAGGATATATTGGAGGGCTCACTAGGCTTCCTAGTATCATGAGTGCTCCCTACTCATCTCCTTTGGTTTTGATAATAACTCTCTCCTTTTTGATCCATCCCACTTGATTTTCTAAAACACAACCAATTTATTGATAGTGCTACTTTAATTAAGAGTTTTCTTAAAGAATTCAATTTCATAAGATGTAATTAATTATGGGGCTTCCCCCATAGGAAACTTTAGAACCCAGTTTAAATAAACCCTATGTTATTCATCCATGTAATGTAGGAAAAAATCTGTTATATTCACTTAGGATAGGTCCATTGTAGGGGTGACTTCTATCTTTTGAGATAGTACACTATTTCTTAATCATACCGATCAACTCAATAAGTACACCCTCGGTATAGTTCCCCCTTCACACACACACACACACACAAATGAAACCAAAAATAAACACCTCAACTATATAAAGTCTCTTTTATACATGAATGAGTAGGGGCGGATCTAGAAACTTATTTTAGTGGGGGCACAATAAGATAAAAAATAATTCACTTTTATATGAAATTAAAAATAGAGCATCTCATATAACAAAATAAAGAAATAAAACATTACAATGATATAAATTTTTTTCACATTACATGCCATTTATAATGTTTCTCTCCAAGTATTCATATTTTGAAATCATTGTACAATCAATTCTTCATCAATACTCTTAAATATATCTTTTTCAATAAATGTAACATGATAATCATTCATCCAATAATCTCCCATTCTATTGTGTAAATGATTCTTTACGATCTTCATTGCGGAAAATGCTCGTTCAATAGTTGCTGTAGCGATTGACAATATCAAAGAAAGCTTTATTAGCAAATATACAACCGGATAAACATCATTTTTCTTTATCTCTACTAAATTTTGTGCAAGTTCTCTAATCCCTTTCAACTTCAAAAATACATCATTGGATTTCATGCTGATAATATAATTCTCAAGTTGACTATCTAAAATAATAATATCAACTTTTGAGAAATCTGCATGATAGAATTTTTCCAAATATATCAATTTTTTCTTATCAAAAGCTTGGAAAGAATCACATGGATTCAAGCATGCCACACATAAAAGTAATTCAGTATTGACCTCATCAAATATGTTATTAAGCTCCTGAAGTTGCATATTGATAACAGAATAAAATAAATCAACTTGATAATAATGTAAATTTCTAATTCCTTAAGCATATCTTCTTGACCTCCCACGTATAATAAAGTTTTCACTCATATTTGGCACAATTATATTATTTTTCTCATATAATGCATGAACTTCTTCAAGTAAAATGTTCCAACCATCATCCCTTATATTTTGTAGTCTTTGTTTTGATACTTTAACCATAGCCATGGCATTTATAAAATCTTGATCCTTTTTCTGAGATAACTCATTTGTGATTCCTAATATAGATTTCATCAAGTGCGGATTGAAAACAAACTCAAAACATTGAATTGAATCAAGTAGAGCATTTGCTTCACCTCTTTGTTCACTATTCAAACCATCTTCTATAATTATATCAAGAACATCTATAATAGATCCAAATAAAATAAGAATATTAATTAATGTAGCATACTGTGATCCCCAATGCATATCTCTAGCTCATTGAAGAGTTATTTCTTAATTTAAACTTCTACCATCTTTTAGTTCTCCACTCCTTATTTGCTCAACAACTTTGTTTAATTATCTTTCAAATAAAATTTCTCTTCTTTTGTAAGAACTTTCAACAATATTTATCAAATTAGATACATTATTAAAAAAATGTAGTAATTTGAACATGATTTTTAGCCACAACAACTAGTGTTAATTGCAATTGATGAGCAAAATAGTGAATGTAATAAGTTGAATTATTTTCTTTCAAGATTAAAGCTTTTAGTCCATGAAACTCATCATGCATGTTGCTTGCTCCATCATAACCTTGATAATGTATTTGTGTTATACTCAATCCATGATTTGAGAAAAGTGCTCAATAGCGCATATAAGTGTTGACGCATTTGTTTCACCAACATGTATAATTCCAAGAAAATGCTCAATAATACAACCTCTCTTGTCAACATAACAAAGTGTAACAGACACTTATTCTTTCATCGATACATCATGAGACTCATTTAAAATAATTGCAAATAACTCATTACCTAAATCATTGATAATAGTGTTTGAAGTCTTAATAGTAACTGCATGTATAATATCCTTCTGAATTTCAGGAGTAATTAATTTATTATTTCATGGAGCATTTTCAAGAACAACATTCTTAATACTTCATTATGATCAGCCAAAAAGTGCAGAAGTTCAAGAAAATTTCCATGATTTTTGAATCTTAATTCATCATAACCACAACTAATCCTTGTGTAAAAGGATAACACAATCAATCATTAGCACTTGTATTTTTTGTATTCCCTTCGATTTTGATCAAAATGCCTTTCATAATGAAATGCAATGTATTGATCTTGATTCATTAAATCTTCACACTTTCTTGAGCAATATGTGTATTAACTTGACTAATATGAACTTCAAATCTATCTTTTTTTCTAATTTTTAAATCCCTTAAAATCAAAATTATCACCACTTGCTTGTTCACCAATATCAAGTCTATAAAGAAAAAAAAAATAAATAATATGCTGCATCTTTTTTGCAATATGTACTCTAACCAACCTTTATATTCATCAAATTATTTTGGATTAAATCTACACAATTTATTTTCGATCTATGTTTGAGGAAATTCATGATCACAAGGCTGACATGACCCTTTTTGAAGATATGCTCTTTGGACTCTATCACAATCATTAGAATGATACTCTAAAATTTTTCTTCTTAATCCAGGATCTGCTAAAACATCTTCTAAATTACAATGTGTGTGAACTTGTTTAGACTTTATATTACTACTTTCACCATAATAATATGTGAATAGATAGACTCATCTTGTTCAATCTTTCTCTTAGAATATCTCTCCATATCTAATTATAAGAATCAATTAAAATACTAATGTAAAGTATTGAAGATTAATATGCATAAAAAATCAAAATACATACTTTCAATCATATTTCAAAAAAACTAAATAAAGGCACACATTCAGCCTTTTCTAAGAAAATAATAATTTCTCAAAATAAAAGCACACACTCGGCCTGTACTAAAAAAATAAATAATATTTCTTAATAAAGACACACTGTCGGTCTTTATTAATAAATAACAAATCAATAAATTTTCAAAAAAAAGCACACCTTCAGCCTTTTTTAAATAAAAAATATTCACATACCTTAATCAATTGTAAAGACTATTCCACTGAGCTCCTCTAAGATTACCTAATATAAATCATATAATTAATAAGTAAATAAAAATAAAAAATTTAATAAGATTTAAGACATAATAAATCTCAATATCACGATACAAAAATAGGAATCATGAAAAATTTAACTTGAAAACATGAGATTTAGGAATCACAATACAAAAATATGAATCACATCACACAATAAAGATATTCATTTTAGCTATAAATATGTATAAATTAACAAAGAGTATGTGACACTTGAAGAGTATATGTACTAATAAAATACTTTGAGGCATTCACATTTTTAAAATAAATTGTCAAGTAAAGCATGAAGGTGACAATTCAATAAACACATGACTTACATAAAATCTGACACTAAAAGTGACATGTTCACATAGATTTAAGTTTTGAAAAGAAAATTAACCTCGAGTATACATATAAGTCACTCATTAACTTGGACTTTTCTTATGTTTTGGCAATATTATTTTCATGGGAAGTCAAAATTATTTATTTTTACCTATTAAAAAGAATTAACCATGTTATTACATGGGTCATGTCATATAAAACTTTAGTTAACTAATGTTTGACAAAATACAAGTTTTCCTACCTTAATTTGGGTCTATAGTAAGTGGAGTTTGATTTATTTGATTTACACCCAAGAATAGTAACTATGTAGATTAATGGCCATATGCAAACTGACTTATTTTGTTGCACCACTTAGAGCTCGTGCAGTAATGTATTGTTTTAATGTTGTCTTTCTAAAAGCTTATTTTATAACTTGAAATGCATATTCTTGATGGAATACACATACAGATTTTGCAAATTCAAATTTAACTTGTGGCTTAATTGGATTATAAAGCAACCTATTTAACTTGTCCAAAAATACCATTTTGGCTGAATTTAAGTTAAATTCAGCTTAAATCATGCTCAAATCCTACAACCAAATAACCTTGCTTTAATGGGATTACAAAGGCAGGGGATTTAACTTGTCCAAAAATACCGTTTGGTTGGATTTAAGTTAAATCTGGCTTAAATCCTGCTCAAATTTTGTAGCCAAACAACCCCGCTTTAACTGAATTAACTTGCCCAAAAATACTGTTTGGCTAGATTTAAGTTAAATTCAGCTTAAATCTAGCTCAAATGCAACCAAATAGCCCAGCTTTAATGGAATTGCAAAGGCCGCAGATATAACTTGCCCAAAAATACTATTTGACCGCATTTAAGTTAAATCTGGCTTAAATCCTACATAAATCCTGTAGCCAAACAACCCCTTAACTTACGAAAGAGGCTTTAACGGGATTACAAATTTACAATTTACAAAGCTAGTAGATTTAACTCATCCAAAAATATTGTTTGGATGGATTTAGGTTAAATCCGGCTAAAATCCTGCTCAAATCCCTCAAGTGAAACCCACAGAAGCATGCGAAGTGGTGATTCAGTGAAGTAGAATGAGAGGAATTGAGTTACCTTTGGAGTTCAGACTTCGTTCCATCTTGACTCCAATTGTAGTAGTGGAGTAGAAAGACGAGGGTTTCAAACGCGGCTTGTAGAAGGATTTATGGGATTTAGACAAGCAGAATTGCAAGGAAGGTGGGATACTGGATGGAAAGATGAGGGTTACCTTAGCTGACATGAGGCTTCGTGAGTCCGAGTCAGTCCGACAATGGATTCATAGGATGTAGAGAAGAAGGAAGGCATCGAGGGTGGGAGGAAAGTTGAGTATTTTAACCTAAATAACACTAATCGTATCTCGTATCTGAACTTGTATTGGGGGCCAGTGGGGGCACGTGCCCCTAGTGCCCCACTCTCCCTTTGCCTCTGTGCATGAGTAAATGTGATTTAGAGGAAGATTTTGAACAGGCTTGGTCTAACATGCTAGAAGAAGGGAATTTGTTTGATCATGGCTAACTGAGCTATACAGAATTATAAGCAAGTGGTCCACCACATTTAGTAAAGATTCATTTTGTATGGGCATTTTATCAACTGAATGCAGTGAGTCCATGAATAATGTATGTCATGGAATCTCTAAACCAACAAGTTCTATCACCGATTATTTTTTTGGGATTAGAGAAGGTTATGAACAAATGGCGACAAAATGAATATGATGAAGATTCCAAGTGTAGCCAATCAAGAATTGTTCCAATTGTTAGAACTAGTCCTATATTGAAGCAAGTTGTTGTGTTTTACACAAGAAAGTTTTGCACATTTTTTTGAAAAAGAATTTTGGCATGGAGTGGGTTGATTAGTAGCAAATGTCTCTGATGACAATCTTATGGAATATTTTATAAGAAACTTAGAGAAAACCAGTATTTCCAAGACATGGGTGTTCATTTGGATAAGACATATCTAAATATAACTTATAGTTATAAATTTTGAAATGATGGGATTACTCGTGCCTACATTTGAGTCTAGAATCTAGAAGATATTGTGAGATTCGAGAAGTATCTCATGCATGATTTTAGAGAAAGAAGGATATTTACTTTGAGTGCTACAAAGACTTGAAAGATTTAAAAGTTAAGAATGGATGTCCTGTTGGCATCATTTTTTGGAACCACATCAGTAGATATTCAGATCAAATAAGCATCAGAGCACAAGGTAATAAGGAAGCTGAGTAGTATATCTTGGATTCCTTAAAGAAATTATATGATGATGTTGATTCAATATTATGTGGGAGTTCACCTCAAATGAGCATACAAAGAAGAATAAGAAGTATATCATAAGAGATTCCAATTATAATAACTTACTAAAGGACGTAAATAAAATGCAACTAAAGGGTGTTTCCAATGCAAGATTGAAAGGATATTGGGAGAGAAATAAGAGAGTCAAGAGTACTTTCTAATAGTTTTTTAATATTATAATACTCAAATATTGCTATAAAATTTTGACCCATTATGCTTTTTTTATTCCAAAGAGAAATGAACAGGTTTCAATGCCTGGAGAACAAAAAGAGTCACTCATTCCAACACCTTTTTCTGTAATGTCATAGTGCTTTTCAGAGGTATGCAAGGTATAATACTATATTCTTGCATTTAGATTTTAGAAAGATTTGATGTTCTTGTATATCAAGAATTTCACTCTAGCTCAATAGTAAGTCAGCCGAGAGAAGGATACATTAAGATGATAATGAACATTATTAGAGGGATATATTATGATGTATGAAATAGAGAGTTAACCATTTTTCAATTACGACTTTTTATGTTTAGTTGAAGCCCAATTATTTTATGTTCATATAAATGTCTAACTTTTTAGTTCAGTGTGATTGTAAGTATTTTACTCTATTGTTACTATGTTGTACTTTGAAGCTCAACTATTGTACTTTGATTTATGTTGATTGTTAATTTTTGAGTGTACTAGTTTTGTACAACTGTGTGTAGCCATAAAATCCAGCATATTGCATAAACTGAAACTCTAAATTCAACATATTAAAAACATCATATAATCCTCCTGACAGACACTCCATAAAACACATAATATCATTTAAAACCATAATTTAAGTTAGTCCCCCATTATTTAAATTTAAAAAAATAGGTACACTCGATAGTGTATAGAGTGTATGCCTAAAAAATAGATAGAAATTATTGGAATACTCTTAATTTCATATAAAGTAGTTTATAATGTCATATGGATCCAAAATTGGGGAGTAGATAGTGGAAAACCAATCAAAAAAGGGAATACACTTTAGAGTGTACACATTGTACTCCAAAAAAAAGATACAAAATAGCTCAAATCTTGTTGAAAGGCACTCCATACATCATATAATATCATTCAGATCCATAATTAGGTAGTCCCCCATTATTTAACTTCAAAAAAAGGAGTATACTCTAGAGTGCATAGATTGTACACTTGGAAAACTAGACCAAAATTGATGGAATACTCTTAATTTCATCCAAATCCTATTGAAAAGCACTCCATGCATCATATAATGTCATTTAGATCCATAATTAGGTAGTCTCACATTATTTAGATTTTTTTTAAAAAAAGTACACTCTAGAGTGTATGATACACTGAAAAACTAAAATATTACTCAAATCCTATTGAAAGGCACTCCATGCAACATATAATGTCATTCAGATTCATAATTAAGTAGTCACACATTATTTAAATTTTAAAAAATGGAGTACACTCTAGAGTGTATAGATTGTACTCTTGAAGAACAAATAGAAAACATCACAAATCCTTTTGAAAAGCACTCCATACAACATATAATATCATTTAGATCCATAATTGGAAGCCCCCATCATTTAAATTAAAAAAAGGAGTACACTCCCGAGTGTATAGATTGTACACATGAAAAAATGAGCAAAATTACTCAAATCTTATTGAAAGGCACTCCATGCAACATATAATGTCATCTAGATCCATAATTAGCTAGTCACATTATTGATTTTAAGAAAAGGAAAACTAAAAAAATTTACTCAAATCCTATTGAAAGGCACTCCATGCATATAATAATCGATCCATAATTAGGTATATTAGATTTTAAAAAAGGAGTGCACACTAGAGTGTTGTTGACCTCACTTTTAGAGTGAGGATTCAATCTTCCATCATAGGTCTAGGAGTCTTCCAATAGCATAGTCATAGGACACTTCTAGTGGCTAAGTGAAGACTAAACTTGAACTTAAAGACTTTAAGAGGGTTTGCCATAAAATTAGGCTAAGCCTAAAGACCCAAGGTGACTTACCCATCCTAGGGCCTAAGCCAGCTCATGCCTACCTCCTTAGCCAAAACTTAGATTAAACCCAAATTTAATGAAACTCAACGTAAATCTAAACCAAATATATTTGAATTGAAATCTAAATCCAATTGAGCTTGGGTTGAGGTAATTGGGCTGATTAACTCAATTTACCTTCTAAGTTCAAAATTACCTAAGTCCAAATAAAATAAAATTAAATCAAATCAAAAGCACAGAATCAATACATGAAATAAATGAACTCAAAAATAAATTCAAAATGAGGTTCAAAATGACAAATAGGTCACTTGACCTAGAGTTGACCCATGTGGGCCCAATTAAGTCAAAGTTAACAAACAAAAAATATCCAAATTAAATCACTCAAAGGCTCAAAATCATCAAATGAATAGACTTAAACATAAAACTAGAAAATTTAAATCAAATAAGATCTCAAATAGGTTAATCGGATCATTTAACCCATTAAGCTTAATTTGGATTAAAATGAATTCAAATCAAAATTAACATCAAATAAAATGAAACTAATTACTCTAAATCATCATGACCACTTGATTAAAGATGATTGGAGCATAAACACTTCATTGGTTAAGTCTAATAAAACATTTAACTCAATTGAACTTGATTTGACCCATTTGAACTCAAAATGGGTCAATTCCAAATCCAAGTCAAATTAATCCAAAGAATTGATCAAGAACATTCCAAATAATTCATAAATTATAATTGAAATATAATCTAAACATAAAATGACAAATTGAATCACATAAATCAACTTAACCAATTTTGGTCAAAGTTGGTCAAACCTTGGGCAAACTTGGGTCAAATTCAAAATTAATCCAAAATAAATAAAATTAATCAATCAAAACCATCATAAATGATCAATCAAACATAATTAAACCAAATCCAAAGCTAATGAGTCAAATCAGGTTGCTTGAACCCAACCCAACTCATTTGGGTCAACATGAGTTGTCCCAATCCAAAATTAACCCCAAATTGGATAATAACACTTAAAGCATCATGTAAAAAGTTGAAATTTAACTTCTATGGCTGGGTGAAACCAAGAGAGAGAGAGAGAGAGAGAGAGAGAAAGAGAGAGAAAGAGAGGGAGAACTAAATCTTGCAAAATCCCTTCATCCAATCCTCCCCATCTCTTGCATTGATTGAGGCCGACCTCATATAAGAGGACTTTGGGAGCTAAAATCCAAAGTCTCCAATAAACCATGGCCACCCAACCATCTCCCCATCACCACTAATGGTGATTTTCGACCACCATTAAGGAAGGGAGAAAAGAGGAACTAAAAGGATTCAGATTGTTGCATTAGAAGTTAGGAACTCCAACAAGAGAAACCCATTCCCACTTCCTGGAAAACCATTAAATCAAGTGGATTATGGTGAATTGTGATGGAGATTCGTGACTATGACATTCCAAGGCAAGACAAGAGTCCAAAGTCATTTCAAAGCTTCATCTTGCATTTAAGAGTGTGTCTGAATCGTCTCTGCCGCCAAAAATCATCGTCGACGAGGTAATTTTTAAATCTTGCAGCCGGCCGTAGGATCTCTTGTTTATGATGATTCTTGCGCAATTTTAGGAATTTCCCTTAAATATCTATTGCATCTTTAATTTTAAACAATCCTAATGTAAAAAATATAAGTTTTTTTTTGTGAGAATCAACGTGAAATCGAGCCCGAACGGACCCCATTCTGTTGTTTGTGATTTATTATCTTTTGATTTCCATTGTTCCAGTGTCATTTCTCTCAGAGGATGATAACTCAGCCATCCTATCCTACCTCAATAGGGATGGATGGCTGGGATTTGACACTAGATTGTGTGATTCAGGCCCTCAGATCGTAAGATTTGATCTGGACCATCCGATCAAAAATGCACCATCCTCATGGGTTTTTCGCTCATTTTTCTTATTAGCACCGCTAATAATCAGCGTATACCACATGGTGCTCATGAAGCGTATGATACGCTGGAGCTAATTGGGTTAAGTAAGAAAATTAGATATTTTTTATTTTAAAAATTATTTAAATTGCATGAAACTTCAAAAATTCATAAAAAATAAAATACTCAATGAAAAATCACAAATAAGGGATCGTTGGATTTGTTCTTCCGAGAGGAATCCAATGAGACCAAAATCCCCAATTTTATTGGGTATTTTGAGCTTAATTTAATTTTTAGTAAAAATTAAATTTCATTAATTAAACCAAAAATACATATTAGATTGCTTTGAAATTATTAAGGGTTGAAATTGAAGTTAAAATACATATACCACAAAAATTTCAATTCAAAAGAACTTCTCTATTGGGAGATATTAAATTTTGAAGCTTAGATTGCTTATTTTAATAAAATAAATTAAATAAAAATCCAGGAAATTTTAAAAAATCTTCAAAATAGCTTAAATCATTTCAGTTAACATCTAAGATCCTTAATACAATAATATGATATTCTGTAGCTTAATAAAACTAAAATAAATACTTAGGGTTAAGATTTAATAAATTAAAAAATTAATTAAAACTAAACTCATAATAATTCAAATGTTAAATCAAAAATCAAAAATAACATAACACATAAATGATTGTTAATCAAACCTCAAATCATAAAAGTATCACATAATCTTCAAATGAAATTAAATTAAACATAAACTTAAACCTAATTAAATTAATGAAACTCAATTTAATGATTGAATTTCAAATTAAACTCGTAATTAAACAAATTAATGAAACTTTAATAAACAAAACTAATCTAATTAAACCTATATCAAACATTAAATCTTAATCATATAAAATCACTTAATAAATAAATTGAACATTGATTAATCATTAAACTATAAATCAAATTAATTATAAATCCAATTCATCCTAGCTAATCACTAAATATTAATCAAATTAAACCAAATGAAGCTAAGGTAAACCTAATCAAATTAATATATAACTAAATCACATATGGAATAAGATAACTAATTAATCATTAAATATATAAACCCAATAACTAAATTAAACATAAACTCATAATTAAAGTATTAAATGAAATTCAATAAACATAATAAATGAATGAAATCAAATAAAACTCTAATCATAAATAATCAAACTTAATTGAAATAAAAATAAACAAGTAATTTACTTAATCTAATCAAACAATAATAATAATAATAATAATAATCTTTTAACCAATCAAATTTAATTAAAAATACTTAAGTAAATCTACTAAATCAAATCACTCACATGTGGGCAATTAAGTCATTAATTTCTAATTAAATAAATCTTTAATTAATCTAATAATTTAAAATTTAATTATCCTTAATCAAATCTAATTAAATAAACATATAATTAATACAAACTTAATGAATTAATCCATCACATTAATAAATCAAATTGATTTAAATAAATCATATTAAAACTAATTCTTAAGTCAAGCTTAAATCAAACACTTAATAAATCTAATAATTAATTTAATCACACCTCTTAATTAAACTAATTATATAATTAAGTTAATCACATTGGACCTAAGCAAACCCATAAACTAATAAAGTTAATCAAATCAAATTAAATTAAATTAAGATAAACTCATTAATTTCATAATCAAATTAAATCTAACTCAACTACTTAAATAAGATGGAGTTAATTAACTATTAAATGTATGAAATCAAAACATAAACCAAACTTTAATAAACATGATAAATGAATGAGATTAAAATAAAATTTTAATTATAAATAATCAAACTCAAATAAAATCAAAGCAAACTTTCAATTCATTTAATCCAATCATAAATAAATGAACCATAATCAAATTAAATAAACAGATAACTAAATATAAACTCTAAAGTCATCAAACCAATCCAAAATTAAATCAATATCAAAATAAGTGAAATAAAACTCAAATAGAATAAACCTGTTGAACTAAGATAATAGATTAATCATCAAACTAAAGAATTAATCAATATATATAAACTAAATGACTAAATTTAAGAAATCAAACCCTTAAATGGAATTCAAATAAAGAGCACACTAAACTTCAATAAATCATAAGTTAATTGGAATACATTCACTAATCTAAACTAAACATAAATGAAATAATAATAAAATCAATGAACCTAAACCACATCAAAATGATATTAATCATAATATAAATTAAAATCTTAAATTAAAATCCAAAAGAAAGGAAATTAAATATTAATTTAAAGGATATTGAGTTATCAAAATTTAATTAAATTAAAACATCTAATTCAAAATTAATCAATCAAAATGAGATTAAACAAAAAAACAAGAAAATTAAATATTAATTTAAAGGATATTGAATTTTAAAATTTAATGAATCAAAACATCTAATTCAAAATTAATCAATCAAAATACATATAATTAAACAAACTTAAACTTTATTAGATGTTAATTTAAAGGATTTTGAGTTATCAAAATTTAATTAAATCAAAACATCTAATTCAAAATTAATCAATCAAAATACATGAATATTAAACTAACTTAAATTTTAAAATCTAAATCAAATCGAACAAACATTAATCAAATCAGATAAATTACACAAATTCAAATGGGCTAATTAAGATACTTGAGGAC
Organism: Cymbidium sinense; assembly: GCA_021442155.1. NCBI lineage: Eukaryota > Viridiplantae > Streptophyta > Magnoliopsida > Asparagales > Orchidaceae > Cymbidium > Cymbidium sinense. The sequence continues at coordinate 117,807,525 of CM038220.1, read as the reverse complement.
CTTAGTTAGACTTTTTATAATGAAGATTTAGGAGTTATGATGTAGAATAGGGTGAGTTCCATTAAAAAAAAAATGGAATTCATCCTACTCTTCATTCTTGAAAACCTAAACATCACTTTAAGCAAATAAAAGTGAAATAAAAAAAATCATTAAATTATTTGAATTGAGATCAGCCGAAGGTAACATAACTAAAGAAGCCTAGTAAAGTCTTTTCAAACAAGATCTCTTTTCACACACACTAGAATACTAGGTTATCGACCCTAGAATTAGGTTAGGTCAATGTGTTGATTGTATGTATGATGTTGTATTTTGTTTTGTGATGTAATATTTTAGACTGAATGTTAAAAATGTGGATTGTAGACTCGATGTTAGGCCGTTGATAGTCTAATATTATTTTATGCACGAGATTGTGCTTAAGTGGTCACTGTAAAAATAAATATAAATGTTTTGCTTGCAGGTTGCTTATGCCCCTAAGAATAATCCAAATTAATATAGGTGGGCTTGGTTACCCATGTGCAAGGTGCTAAGTCCAAATTATAATATAACTGCTTAAGATTAAATGTATGTTTAGCTAACCTCTGTTTTGCAGGTGTAGTTAGATTTATTTTTTCATATAAAATGTAATTTTGTAATAGGAATTATGATTAGTGCTATGGGGATTAGGATGAGTAGTGGCCAGAAGGCTTAATTTTGGGGGTGCCCTGTGATGCATTTGGAGCAAATCAAATCAAAAGGAAGAGAAGGAGGATATGAAGAAATGAAGAAAAGAAGACCCCCCATAGTATGTATTATTTTATAATCTGGGTTGTATAAGAGTAGACTCTAAGGATAAAGATTAATTTTTCTACCCAACTAATCACTCATAATTAAATTTTAATCAACTCATAACCTCATCATAATGCCTAGGTTTTAAATAAGATAATTAAAAGATTTAGCAATCCTTTAGCTATATGTTGTATATCTCACATCACACATATCATATTCCTTCTTCCTTGAATATGAGGGATCTCCATCCTTACATGATAGGGGAATGCTTGACCTGTGAGGGCATCCCTTATGGTGGAGAACACCCTATTCTCCTTGATTTAGCTAATAACCTCATTTCATCATGCATTTAGGCATAAAGAAATCCCAAGCCTTTGTAAAAAATGAATGAATCAAAAATAATAAAATTTGAAAAGTTTATATTTTTTAAGTCACTCATACCAATCATGCTCTAGTCTCTTAGGGAGTGGGTTTAGGACTTTAGTTTCTTTCAAATTAATATAACTATCCTAGCTATCTTACAATACATAAGACCAGACTACATGGATTTAAAGCATATGAGGTGTTAGCTGGAGGCCACTCCAGGCGGTTGTAAGTCTAGAAATTGATCAAGTTTACTTTCTCTTATGGAGGTAAACCATTATGTCTATCTTTTTCTTAGATTTAGGTCATGTTTTAGCTCGTACTAAAGCTCCCTAGATTTAGGATATGAAGTAGCTATTTTCTTCAGGCTACGAGCATAAATCCTCACCTCTTAGGCATTTCCACAATCTTGTATTGATGGATTATAAGCCCTAACAATCTAATAAAATTTCAACTCAAACAAAATAATTCTCCTCACTTTCAAATATATAAAGCCCAACTATATGGTAGATAGGAATGCTGGCTAGATTTCTTAATATCATGAGCATTTCATACTTATTCCCTTTAGCTTTCAAAAATAAGTCTTCTCCTTGAACTTTATCAATTGATCTTCCAAATATAACCAATTTTTTGATAGTCTAGCCTTGAAATCTTTAGAGACCATAATTTCCTATTTTAATCTAGAGTGTTCTTAGGAAATTTCATTTCCTAAGATGTAATTAACTATGGAGGCTTGCCTCTATAGGAAACTAAAGAACCTGGCTTAAAATAAACGTTATTTTACTTTTCCATGTAAAGTAGGGAAAAGATCTCTGGTATATTCGAAGATCCATTATGCCTTAGGAGTCCTTATTAGGTGATTAGGTCCATTGTAGGGTGATGTTTCTATTTTTTAAGATAGTACATCAGACCTTAATATCATACCCGATCACTTCAATAAGTACCCCTTAAAATTTGCGTGGTGTCCCATATCCAAAAATAGACACCACAAGTGTACATATTGTACACTCTCAAAAACTAAAAAAAAGTACTCAAATCCTATTAAAATGAACTCCATGCGGCATATAATGTAATTCAGATCCATAATTAGGTAGTCCCACATTATTTAGATTTTAAAAAAAGTGCACTCTAGAGTGTACATATTGTACACTTTTAGAAAATTGAAAAAAAAAACTCAAATCCTATTGAAAGACACTCAATGCAACAAATAATGTTATTCGAATCCATAATTAGGTAGTCCCACATTATTTAAATTTAAAACAAAATGGAGTACACTCTAGGTGTATATCTATGAAAACTAAAGAATATTGACTCAAATCCATTGAAAGGCACTCCATATATAATGTCATTGATATCCATAATTAGGTAGTTCCACATTATTTAGATTTTTTTTTTAAAAAAAAATTACTCAAGAGGCGTTGATTGTACACTTTGAAAAATTGAAAAAAAATACTCAAATCCTATTGAAAGGCACTCCATGCAGCATATAATGTCATTTATATCCATAATTAGGTAGTCCCACATTATTTAAATTTTAAAAAAAGGAGTGCACTTTAGAGTGTACATATTGTACACTCTAAAAAACTGAAGAATACTAACTTAAATTATGTTGAAAGGGTTATAATGCCATTTAAATCTATAATTGGAAGTCTCACGGTGCTTTAAAAATTAAAAAAAGAGTACACTCTAGAGTGTACAGATTGTATTCCTGAAAAAATAAATATAAAATAGCCCAAATTCTCTTGGAAAGAACTCAAAATAGCTTATAATACCATTTAGATCCATAATTAGAAGTCCCTCATCATTTAAATTAAAAAAAAAAGAGTACACTCCAAAGTGTACATATTGTACTCTTCCTAAATAGATAGAAAATAGCTCAAATACTCTTGGAAAAACTCAAAATAATTTATATCAATTAGATCTAAATTAGAAGTCCCCAATCATTTAAATTTTTAAAAATGGAGTACACTCCAATGTGTACAGATTATACACTTGGAAAAATAAACCAAAATTATCCAAATCCTTTTGGAAAGCACTTAAAACAATTTACAATATCATATGGATTCGTAATTGGAAGGTACATAGTGTTTTAAAAATTAAAAAAAGGGAGTACACTCTAGAGTGTACAGATTATACTCCTAAAAAATAGATAGAAAATAGCCCAAATCCTCTTTGAAATAACTCTAAACAACTTATAGTACAATTTAGATCCATAACTAGAAGTTTCATAATGCTTTAAAATTTAAAAAAAATAGTACACTCTAGAGTGTATAGATTGTACTCTTGAAATTTAGAAAGAAAACAACTCAAATCCTCCTAGAAAGGACTCAAAATAGCTTCTAAAATCATTTAGATCCATAATTGGAAGTCCTATAGGGCTTTAAAATTAAAAAAGGGAGTACACTCTAGAGTGTGCAGATTGTGCTCCTCCTAAATAGAAAGAAAACATCCCAAATCCTTTTGGAAAGAACTCAAAATAGCTTATAATATCATTTATATTCATAATTAGAAGTCTCACAGTTCTTTAAAATTTAAAAAAAGGAGTACACTTTAGAGTATACAGATTGTACTCCTAAAAAATAAATAGAAAATAACTCAAATCCACTTGGAAAGAACTCAAAATAGCCTATAATACCATTTAGATACATAATTGAAAGTCCCATAATACTTTAAACTACTCCTGAAAAACATATAGAAAATAGCTCAAATCCTCTTAGAAAGAACTCAAAATAGCTTACAATACTATTTAGATCCATAATTAGAAGTCTCCCATCATTTAAATTTTTAAAAAAGAAGTACACTCAAGAGTGTACAGATACAAAACTACTGAAAAATAGATACAAAATTACTCAAATCCTTTTGAAAGGCACTCCATACAGCTTAAAACCTAAATTGGGGAGTACATAGTGCAATACTTATCGAAAAGGAGTACACTCCAGAGTGTACAGATTATACTCCTAGAAAAATGGTGTCATTTGACCTCACTGCCCATCAAAATAATTTAAAATTACTTAAAATATGAATTTGATCTCACAAATCTCAATACATTACTATATAAACATAAAATAAAATAGCACAACATTGATCATACTAAATGTACTATGCTAAAGGCTCTAAGCTTGAAAAAAGACTAGAATAATATCTTATATAGTCGTATTCGATGGAGGAGATGAGATGCTAACAGTCAAAACAAATGTTAAAACCCTAAAATCTCTAAAGTTCAAGAATGATTGAAATAATGCCTCATGGAGTTATTTCAATAGAGAAGATGAGATAGTACCTCGAATTTTAATGTCCGAGAATTAACACAACCCTGGAGGAATGTCGGATGCTTATAGTGATGCATGTCGGGAGAGAGCTGAATACAATCTCTGCACAAATGAAGTCAGTACAAAAATGAAAATACTTAAATTTATTCCACGCTCATAAATGACGTCCAGTCGCGCTCAGAAATGACGTGCAGTGCAATCCTGTTGTTTTAACAGGCCGAGTTGGATCCTGATCACGTTAACGCATTAGGTCCTGTCATCACTACAAGGTGAAAGTAAAAATTCAATATTTTAAGCTTCAACACGTGTCCAAATCTGATTGGTGTCCGAATGCAGAGCTGCATTCAGACTCCACACGTAATATTTTTTCCAATGGAGGGCTAACAGCTGATCAAAATTTATCCATTTGTATCAATTTATAATACCAATATTTAAATATTTATAAAACATTTACATGCTACTACAACAACAATAACCTTTTTTTATTATATGTCTATTAAATATCAAATTCTTATTTAATTCTATTAAAATAAAATTATTTTTATACTCCTTATCAACATTCATAATTAAAGCAAAAAGATAAGGACTTAAAGCTTATCTTTGATGTAATCCAACTGGAAAAATAAAATACTTGATCAATCATCCTTTTGTTTGAGCACATGTAGCAGCTCAAATTTACATATCTTTAATGAATATAAACACTATTAACTCATTTCTTTTCTAGAACTCTCCAATACACTTTTCTTGAAACTTTATCATATATTCTCCTTTTCTCTACTCTTTGTTTAGCATCCATAGTAGAACCACCCAACATTAAACCAAACTAGTTTTGAGAAACTTTTGTATTATATCACAACCTATGTTCAATTATTCTCTCCAATAATTTTAAATGTATGACATTTTAACTTAATTTCTCTACCATTTGCATACTACTGTGTATCATTTTTATTCTTAAAAATAGGAACCAACTAACTCTTTCTTCACTCATATGGCATCTTCTTAGTCTTTAAAATAATATTAAAAAGATTATTAAGTAATGAAATTCCTTGATCTCCTAAGTATTTTTACACTTATATTGAAATATTACTAAAACTGAAGTTGGAAAGGCCTTAAAGAAAAGAAAGTGTGAAAAAACAACCTTTTAATTTTATTATTATATGTTAATTAACTTTAAATTGCATTATTTAATGTACATCATAAGTTACATTAAAATGCCTCTTAAAATGATCTTTCATGTGATGTAAAACTTGATTTATAGAAAACATTATTTTTTTTCAAAAATTTAAATTAATTTAAATATTTTAGTAATTAAAGGAAAATAATGTATAATATATAGATTGACTGCAATATTAGATATATTTGATGAGCATGATTTGACTTTTTTATGTTAACTTTTAACAACAACAACAACAACAAGCCTTTAACCCACTAAATGAGGTCGGTTACTTGAATCCTTCATGTCCATTGTGTCATATTATATGTCAAATTCTCATTTAATTCATGTATACTAAAGTCATTTTTTATACATCTTAACTATATCTTTTTAGGTCTACCTCTACCTTTCTTAACATAAGGCAAATCTAATGCATTTACTCTCCTAATCGGGTCATTGGATGACCGACACTTTTTGTGGCCAAACCATCTAAGGCGACTCTTTCTAATCTTATCTACCACTAGAGCTACTCTAATTTTTTTTTTCTGAACATACTCATTTCGCATTTTATCTCTAAGAGTAAAGCAACTCATCTACTTGAGCATCATCATCTCTGCAACACTTAACTTAGTCCCATGCTTCTCTTTTATTGGCCAACATTCTGCACCATAAATCATTGCAGGTCTTACCACCATCTTATACAATTTTCCCTTAAGTTTAAGCAGTACTTTTCTAACACATAATAGGACAAATTCACTCCTCCACTTCAACCATCCAACTTGAATTCTATTAATAACATCTCCATCTATTCACCATCATTTTGAACAATAGAGCCTAAATATCTAAATTGCTCACTCTTTTTAATGACTTGTTCACCTAATGTCACAACACTACCACTATAACTTCTATAACTAAAATTACACTCTCCATATTCAATTTTAGATATACTTAAACGAAAACCTTTAGACTCTAAGGTTGACCTCCATAATTCAATTTTCTCTTGGACTCCCTCTCTAGTCTTATCGACAAGAAGAATGTCATCAGCAAAAAGCATACACCAAGGTGCATCTTCCTATAAATTCCTAGTAAGAACCTCCATAACTAAAGCAAAAAGATAAGGGCTTAAAACTGATCCTTGATGTAATCCAACTAAAATAGAAAATATTTTGTCAATCCTCCTTGTGTTTGGACACAAGTAACAACTATAGTATACATATCCTTAATGACTTGAATATAACTAATATTAACTCCTTTCTTTTCTAAAAGTCTCCAAAGAACATCTCTTAAAATTTTATCATAAGCTTCCTCTAAATCAATAAATATCATATGTAGATCATCCTTGCTTTCTCTATACTTCTCCATCAAACTTCTTAATAAATGTTTGGCATCCATAGTAGATCTACCTGGCATGAAACCAAATTGATTGTGAGAAACTTTTATATATCCTAACCTATGTACAATTACTCTATCCCATGATTTTAATGTATGACACATTAACTTAATTCCTCTATAATTTGCACACTCTTGTGCATCACCTTGATTCTTAAATATAGGAGCCAACAAAATCTTTCTCCACTCATCTAGCTTCTTTTTAGTCTTTAAAATAACATTAAAAAGAATTGTAAGCCAAGAAATTTCTTGATCTCCTAAATATTTCCACACTTCTATTAAAATATCATCTGGTCTTATTATTTTTCCACATTTCATTTTACGTAAAGCTTCTCTAACTTCAGATTTACTAATATAAAGATAAAAACAAAATTCTCTATTTTTGTTTAGGGTATTAAGGTTGCTAAAATCAATAGTATTTTCAGATCTTTCTTTGAAAAGTTTATCAAAATACTCCATCCACCTATTTTCAATATCCTTTTCTAAGAAAAGCATTTTATGATTTTCATCCTTAATACACCTCACTTGAGCTAGATGTTTACTTCTCCTATCTCTTTGGTTAGCTAACTTATACATACATCTTTCACCTTCTTTGGTATTTAATCTATTGTATAAATCACTAAAAGCTAAATTTTTTGCATCATATTTTGCTTTCTTAGAATCTCTATATGCCACTTTATATTTTTCTCAATTCTCTGAGTTTTTACATCTAAACTAAGTTTTATAACAACACTTCTTATTTTTTATCTTTTCTTGCACATTCAGACTCCACCACTAACAATTTTTATTAAAAGAAGCTTTTCCTTTTAATTTTACATTTTTTTAACAACTTGCATTTCATTTTTCTACTTTTTTTGCTTCCTTATGAACATCCAAAATTCTAAGCTCTTAAAAATATTTTTATTAGTATTCTTTAAGTGCCCCCATCTAATCTTAGGATAATAATTTGATTTATTTTTCATCTTCCAATATTTCATCTTAAAATCTAAGACTAATAATCAATGTTGGGTATTTAATCTTTCACTTGGAATGACCTTATAATCTTTACAATCAAACGATCTATTTTTCTTATTAGAAAATAATTGTGGTGTTTATTTTGTGTTGGGTGTGTTTGTGTGAGGTAACACCACGTAGATCCATAGATGTACTAATTAGGGATGGTCATTAAGTGTACTATCTGAGAGAAGTTACTACCTATAATGGACACTAATAAGGACTCCTAAGGCATGATGAGTCTTCGAATATACCAGAGATTTTCCCCTACTTTACATGGAGAAGTAAAGTAGGGTTTATCGTTAAGTTCCTTTATGGAGGCAAGCCTCCATCACATCCTAAGAGAAATGAATCCCTTAAGAATACTTTCGATTAAAGTAAGCTATTGTTGTCTCTGAAGAATTCAAAGATAGGACTATCAAAGGGTTAATTGTATTTTGGAAAATAAAATGGGAGAGATCAAAAGGGAAGAGTTATTATCGAAACCAAAAAAGATGAATAGGGAGTGCTCATGATACTAGGAAGCCTAGTGGGAACTTCAATCAATCCTATAGTTGGGCTTTATATATTTGAAATTGAAGAGATTCATTTGTTTGAGTTGAAATTTTATTAGATTGCTAGGGCTTATAATCTATCAACACAAGATTATGAAAATGCCTAAGAGGTGAGGATTTATGCTTGTAGCCCCAAAAAGAGAAAACAACCTCAGATCTTGAATCTAGGGAGCTTTGGCGAGGGCCAAAATACGACATAAATCTAAGGCAAAAATGGGCATCTGGTTCATCTCGACTAGAGAGAATAAACCACCCAACTTTTGAGCTTATTACCACTCGGAGTGGAAGCCAACTAACTCCTCCTATGCTTTAAATCCATGTAGACAAGCCATATGTTTTGCAAGATGGTTAGGTTGTTATTTACTTAGAAGAGAAACTAAGTCCTTAAACTCACTCTCTAAGAGACTAGATCATGAAGAGCATGAGTAATGGCTTAAATCTAATGCAAATTCTTATCAAGTTTTATTTGATTTTGGACAATTTATCTTAACACAGGCTATAAGATTTTATATGTATAAATGCATGAGAAATTAATTATGGGTCAAATCAAAAGAGAAAGAGATGTCTTTCTATCAAAGGCTCTTACAAGTTAAGCCTTTATTCTTTGGCACAGATGGAAGCCCTCTCTTAGCAAGAGTGGAAAAATATGATATGCATGACATTATCCATTCAATCATCCACCTAAAGAATTGCTAAATATTTTTATTATCTTGAGTTAAAGCTTAGGATTTAAGTAAGGTTATGAATTATTTTAAATTTTTGGTTATGAGATGTTAGTGGGATAAAAAAATTCATTTTTTAACCTAAGAGACTAATCGCATCCAGGCGACACAGCAATCACCAATCATAAAGAAACTATGAAAAGACATGATGTTTCTAATGCACAAGTTAAACAAAATATCAAACAATTTTATAAATCTATAACAAAAGAATAAAAGGCCAGTGCGGTTGGGTATTGTCGTACAACCCGAAAAGAAATGTGGGTAGCCGAGCTCTACCCTTATACATCCCAATATAATGAAAGAATAATTATAATTATGAAATGATAAGTGTTATGGGGGTCTTCATTCTTCATCCTCCATTCTTCACTCTTCATCTTTCATTTCTTCATTTTTAATTCACTCCATTTTCTCTCTTTCTTTTGGTTTGAGTGGGATGTAGTTTGCTCCAAAGACATCACATGATGTATAAGACATGGTCTTATAATCAATTCCTTAATCCCCATAACACTTATCCTACTCCTAATGCAAAAATTACATTAAAATAAAGGAAAGTAAATCTAGCTACTCCTGTAAAATAAATGTTAGCTAAATACACCGTACAACCCAAACAGTTATAGAAATAATTTGGACTTAGCACCCCACACATGGGTAACCAAGTCCACTAGTCCTAACTTGGGTTATGCTTAAAGGTATAAGCAACTTGTACAACAAAAAGTATTTAATATTTTTATTACAACACCCTTTAACTCTGTAGAAAGCATGATTAATAATATCGACTAATTCTTCATGCACTACCTAACATCTAGTCTAAAATAATACATCATAAAACCAAACATTCATCAACCATACCACCCCCAACATAAGGCTAGAAATGAGTGACTTAGTGTTAAGTGCATGTGTATGTCAACTAGGCTTTAGAGTTATGGTTTGCTAAATGTGAGGGATTTAATTTATAAAAGGTTGATTTCTCTTTAAATGGTTTAGTTGATCTAGAGATTTTATTTAAGATTTTCTTTTGTTTCATATGTCTTACACTTAGCAACTAAGTGTTGTAAAGAGAAGAAAGATAGAGGGTGTCTCTCTTCCTCCCTACCTTAAGTCATTTCTAAGATAAATTGATTAATGAATTTCCTTTGATGAATGGTTTATTATGTATTTTAATTAACCTTAAGTTTAGATACATTCTAAATAACCCCATTCAATAAGAAAAGCATCTTAAGATTAATTATTATGGATTACTATCACATAACACACATTAATTTATTTCATTCCATCATGTATGTCATGCATATGAATAACTTTAAGCATACCTATACATACAATGTAAATCTTAGCATACTTTGATGATGAATGCAAAGAAATGTAAATTTGAATGTTTCATTTAATGATTGAATTATGAATGCATGTTTTTATTATGTAGAAAAGAGAAATTTTTCATCCATTAACTAAACACACATTCACATGTATAAAAGTTATAAGTGAGTATAACACCATTGTTTTCTACACCAGGGTCGTAAGGTAAAAGGCCTACTTAGGGCTACTTAAAGCCTCATAGCCCCAGGATGTCCAGACTAATATACCACTTTACTTGGATACATGTAAATGTATAAATAACTATGAGGATAGAAGAATCCATGCAAAAAATTGTATTTTATTTGTTTGATTTTTGATTCTTTATTCATTGGCCACATCACACATGCATATGTATGAGAGTTTTAAGTGAGTACAGCGTCATCATTTTCTACACTAGGGGCGTAAGGTATAAGGCTTACTTAGGGCTACTTAAAGCCTCGCAACCCCGGGATGTCCAGACTAATATATCACTTTTTCTCAAATACACGTGAATGTACAAAAAGAACCAAATGGACTAGGAATCATGCAAGAAATTGTGTTTGATTTGGTTGTATGATTTACTTGTATAATATGAAAACCCTTCCCAAGTCTTAACATAGAGATGCATACGAATAAATTTAGGCAAGATTTGTGTTCTTCTCAAATGAACTATACACATGCAAATCCTATGTGAACCCATGTTGATAGAAGGAAAGAGAATTTCATAGTATACATTTTATGTTATCATCACATGCATGCTTATAAATATTTGTAATAAGCATTACTTTATTTATAAGAATTGGGTTATAGGTTTTGAAAGTGATTTTTGGTTTAATAGTGATAATAGCCACTCATATTCTTAATTTTAGCCAAGACATGCAATTTTGACATAAAAGGAAACATTTCATTTAATTAATTTTAAAAAGAAATAAATGCATGATTTCATATGGCAAGCAATATTTAGCATGATTGGAAAGAAATAAAGGAATGTAAACACATGATTTCATTCATCCCAATTAATTCCTAAGGACAATCATATTAGATAAGGTTATTAAAAAAACCAAAATTCTTTAAAGACATTTTTTTTACTTTGAGTTTGATTTGATTTAGGAAATGTGAGAGAGATTTGCTAATTCTAACCCATTTTCCCATGTGTGAATTGATTTAGTTTAATGAAGAATATTTAAGTTGATTTTATGTTTTGATTAGGTTAAGGTATGAATTAAATGAATTAATTATCCTTTATCTACATCACCTTAAGTTAATTAACTAATTAATAATAAGCCAACATGATATGCAACCACATGAAAAGTAAATTTGTAATGCTCTAGAAATGAAAGGGTCCAATGCAATTGGCTTATGATTAATAGTTAATTAAGCAGGGATCCCAATTACTTTTATAATTTTCTCACACATGAGCTAATCATAATTTCATTATCTCTCATTTTGGATTGAACACCCAAAGTGCTACCCAAAAGTTAATTAGGGTTGTTTAGATGTGAAGAAAATTTTAATTAAGTTTCATTCCATTTTGATTAAGCATAAACATCTCCAATTAAGGAAATGAGATGGACTAAAGGAAAGAGATCAAGAAAGAGGCCTTGATCTTAATCCCTAAGTCCTACACTTAATGACTTAGGCTCTGATCTTTATATTTAAGCTTAATTGATTAATTAAGCTACTAATTACCTCATTAATCCATAATTAGATTAATTCCAAAAGTGAAGAAAACTTAGGAAATGAATTTAAAAAAATCTCAATCACATTCCCTAAGCTTTCTTACTGTTCAATAGAGATAATTAAGCTTAAATAATTAATTAAAGCACTGTTCATTTATTAATTAAAGCTTAAATAATTAATTAAATTACTAAGTAAATTAAAAGAGTGATTAAAGCTTAATCAAGTGATTTTCCCAATCAAGCTACTAATAAAATATCAAAAAATTAGAGGAGGCAAAGGTCATCTCCCTAAATTCCCATAGAAAGTTTGAGGTCAATTGAGTGATTAATTAAAGAGTAATTAAGCTAATTAGGTTTTTAATAAAAACCTAAATAACTTAAAATCACTATTCCAAATTAATTAATAATAATTTTTCTAGATTCTGCTTTAAAATACCTTCAAAATAAGCCTAAGTTTGTATTTTTTAGATTTTTCTACAATTAGTTATGATTTTAGGAAATTTTAGTATCAAAAATAGAATTAATTAGCCCTAATTATATCCTAATCCCCGAACATGGCGGCTAAGCGTGCTTTCCACATGATGAGATTGGTTATTTAAGTTGTCACATCACACTCGGCGGACGCTTTCTCTTGGTGTTCAAAATCGGACGGCCGAAACATCGACGATTTAAGCTAAGAATCACAGCAGATCTAGTGAGATTTGATCACGGTCGTCCGTTCTAATCACAATCACGCAGAACAGATGGCGCATGATCCTTCTCTATCGCGAGCGATGAAAGATGAACACCGTTCGTCTTTCCTCATTCAATCTGAACTCACCCAAGCTCGGATTGGGATCAAAATGATCCCACACCTTCGGAAGGAGGGGGGATGCATATCCAATAGTCAAGATTGCATGGGATGACAATTCCCTTCAAAAAAGACCAACTGAAAATTCTCTATAGCTATAGTTTTGAATAATTACCTCGCTGAAGGCTATCACCGATGCTTCTAATGACAGAGGTAACTTTGTCTAGTAGAGACGAAGCCCTGTTGAAGAAATCCAATCTTGATTTGAACTGGATTGCTCGGCCGACCAAGCTCCTCTTCAATGGCAATCGATCTTGATCAAAGTTGCACTTCCCGTGGCTTGGGGGGACTTGGGAAATGACTCGATCGAGCTCGACAAGGTGTGGTGAGGGTATGGGTAAAAGGAATTTGAGTTTAGTAAAGTGAGGAGGGAGTATTGCTTGGAATGGTGATGCCTTGTTTCAGATTTGTACACAGAGGAGTAATGCCGATCGAGGGAGCTTGGGGAGGCCTTGGGAAAGCTCTATGAGAATTCAAAATCACTCTAGGGTCGAATGGGATTGAATTCCTTCCAAAACCAGTTGAATTAAGGGAGTATATCCCTCAATTGAGCCAAGTGGATGGACGAGATCATTCCCACAAATTTTATCACTTCACCGCCATCAAGTCATCGAAGGGTCGCCGTCAATTTGAGGTGGCACACCATGAGGGGCCAAAGCCATGTTAGGGGTCTCAAGGCTTGATATGGGCAGGTGGGAGGGGATTTGGTTCTCCTTGCACCCTTCGAGTTCGGCCATGGATGGGGAGAATGAGCTCGGCTTGGTGAGTTTCCTTTGGTTTAAGGTAAGTCCTAGAGTGCTTAGAGTGTGCTAGTGAGCTCTAGGGATACCTCATTTGGTAAAAAAGGGGCTGCCATGGGGAGTGCAATATGGATTTTTCCACTTAAGGTAGGAATCCAAGATGGGAGCTTTGTCCATTGGGTAGTCAACTTGGGATGAGTTTGTTTGGCTTTTATTTTAACTTGGGAGTAGCCTAAGGCTAGTGTAGGGTATGCTTTGGTAGGCCAATGGGATCCCATGGCTTGGTTTTGGGTGACATGAGCTCATTTGGTCAAATGGATTCATTTGGGTTAGGTTGGGTTGGGTTGACCAATTGGTCAAATTGGGTCAAGCCAAGGCTTGGGTTAGGTTCATATGATGATTTAAGATATTTTAGTTCAATTAATTTGGATTAATTTGACTTAGGTTTGAATTTGACTCATTTGGATTCAAAAAGGTCAAATTAGTCAAATTGACCAATTTGACCAATTTGACCAATTTAGGTTGGGTTAGGTGTTGAGTCAAGTTCAATTGGTTGATTGAAAATGATTGTAGGCTTTGGTTTGGTTTAATTTAGAATTAATTTGGATTTTAGTCAATGTGACCTTTTAGGTCAATTTGGGCTAGGTTGAGTCACGTTGACCAATTGGTCAACTTGGGATCAATCATGGCTTCAGTCAAGTTCAACAAGTGATTTGGAGTGAACATGAGCCATTAGTTGCAATCAATTTGGATTAAATCATGATTTGACTCATTTTGGATTTTTAGGCCAATTTGGGCCAACTTAGGTCAAGTGGCCAATTAGGCTTGGTTTGACTCAATTGATGGTTTGATCATGTTCAAACATTGATTATAAAAGGGTTAAGATCAATAGTTTCAATCAATTTGGTATATGGTAGATTTTGTCTAGTTTGGGTTTCATTTAGGTTAAGGGTTGCTTGGTCAAATGCTAGGTTTGACTTGGTTTGACCCAATTTGAGGTGGTTGATCATCCTAAGATGATTGTTGGTCAAGTTGTGAGGTTTGATGTGCTCAGTTCAATCCAGTTTGGGTTGGATTAGAACTTGGCTCAAAAATATCCTTTAGGTCACATTGGGTTAAGTGAGCCTAAATGGGACAATTGGATTGATCAAGGCTTGATTCAAGTTTGGTTGAACTCATATATAAGTTTAGGATTGAAATATAAATCCAATTGCACTTAGTTTAGAGCCAAATGGGTTTTAGTTCATATGATAATTTCAAGTCATAAGGGTTGACTTGGTTTGGCTCGATAATATTGATTTATGTTTATATTTGGATCCATGATTGACGGAATGATTGAATCATGAAGAAATCTATAAGTTTTGAGTTGATTTGGGTTTCATTTAGCCAAGTTCAAAAGTTTGGCTAAAAGGGCTAAAGTTGGGAATTTGATTTGATTTTGGTTTGGTTTTGGTCATTTGAATTTATATTTCATTTATATTTATGAATATAAATGAAGATATAAATGAGTTGTGAGAAAATCCTTTGAGTTTGGAATGATTTGAAAGCAAATTTGATTAAGCTTAGGGATGTAAGTTGAAAGGGCTACTTTGGATTTTGATTTGATTTGATTTATTTTGAGTTAGTTTGAATGGTTTGAACTTGGATGTCATTTATATTTGTGGATATAAATGAAGCAACAATTGATTTATAAAGAAATCAACTAAGTTTATGCTTGGTTTGAAGGAGTTTTTTGGCTAAGTATATTAGTGTAGTTCATATGACTTAAGATAGGATTTTGAGATTTGGATTTAATTATGGGTTTCAATCATTTGATTTGATTTTGGATTGGAGTTAATTTGGAATTTGACTTGGAGTCTTGAATTTGAAGTTGAATTTGGTAATTAAGAAAATCAATTGAATTGATTTGGAAGAAGAAAGCAAGGATAAAGTTTAGGCTATAGGGTAGGAAAATCCTCCTAACTCCCCAAAGCATAACCTATACATATGGCTAACTCTTCTAAGACTCTAGAGTTATGTTAAGTGTTCACCTAATCACTAGAAGTGTCTTGGGACTAAGGAACTCTTAGTGTCTACAAGAGTCCTAGATCTATGACGAGAAAGTTGAGAGCTCACTTCAAAAGTGAGGTCAATAATAATCAATTTGTGTTTTACTAGATCAATTTTTATAAGTAATAATATACTCATCTCTTTTCTTAAATAAAGTATTAGCCACTATGAAATCTAATATAGTCATACCTTCTTCATTAATCACTCCAAATCCATAACCACTATGAATACTTTTAATATCTTCTACCACTCTACCAACATGTCCATTTAAATCTCCTCCAATAAACACTTTTTCTTCAAGAGGCATCTTTTGTATTAATCCATCTAATTCATTCCAAAATTTTTCTTTTGAGCCTACATCCAAACCTACTTGAGGAGCATAAACACTTATAACATTGATAATCTTAATATCAACAATAATCTTTAAAGCTATAATTCTATCTCTGCATCTATTAATATTTATAATATTATCCTTCAAACTTTTATCTATAATCACACATACGCCATTTCTAATTCGACTTCTACCTGAATACATGTTGACCTCACTTTTGGGGTGAGTTCTCAACCTCCTTTTCTTAGACATAGGAATCTTCTAGACACTAAGACTTCCTTAGTCATAAAATACTTCTAGTGATTAGGTGAACACTTAACCTAAGCCTAAAGACTTAGAAGGATTAATCATAAGATTAGGCTATGCCTTAGGGATTTTGGAAGACTTGCCCATCCTGTGGCCTAAACCCAACCTATGTTTACCTTCTCAAAGCAAACCTCAAATTCAATACAAGTATCAAAATCCAAATTCAAATCCCAAGCCAAATAATTGAAGCCCTAGATCAAATCCTTCCTAAGCCTTATGATCGGATTCCATGGACTTGGCCAAAATTTCCATCCAATTCAATCCAAACTTGATTGATTTCTTCATGAGCCAATCATATCTTCAATCATCTTCACAAATATGAATCAAACCTACAACCAAATAGCCAAAAATAAATTCAAGTCAAATTTAAACCCAAATTTGAACCCTTTGAGCCAATTCCTTGAACTCAACCAAATGACATCCAAGTCAAGTCAAAACTAGTGGATTTTCTCTTGAATCAATTATTTCTTCAATTACCTATCCAAATATAAATAAAATCTACAATCAACAGGCCAAATCAAAATCAACTCAAGTCAAACCCAACCTAGCCCATTTGACTTGAAATATTCAAATGAACCAAAACTCATTTGAACTTAAACCAATCACAATTGAATTTATATATCAATCCCAAATTCATATATAAACTCAACTAAATCAAAGTCAACTCAAAATCAAGCCAACTAAACCCAATTGACTCACTTGATCCAAAGTGACCAATTTGACCTACATGAACCAAAATCCAATTCAATCCAAATCAAAGTGAATTAAGCTAATCCAAACTTCATGACATGATTGTTGATCATCCTAAGTTGATCAAATCATAAATTGGGTCAAACCAAGTCAACCTAGCCCTTTGAACAAGTCAACCCTTTAACTCATATGAACAAAAACAAGTCATATTGCAACATAAGCCAAATCTCTTGAAACCAATGATTCATACCAACCCAAAATTAAAATTTGAACATGAATTGACCTTCAATTTAGCCAAACCAAACTGAATTGGCCCTCTTGACCCAAGTTGACTCAAATTGACCTAAATGGCCAAAATGGGTCAAATCAAAATCCAATTCAAATCGTTTGCATCTAATGGCTCAAGTTCATTCCAAATTGATTGTTAAACTTGACCGAAGCCATAATTGAATCTAATTTGGCCAATTGAACCCAATTGACCCACCGGATTGTCATAAAGGGTCAAATTAGACTAAACATAATAAATCCAAATTAAGTCAAACCAATGACACAAACACATCCCAAATTATCATATGAACTTTACCTAACTCTTGGTTTGAACTAATTTGATCAATTGGTCAACATAACTCGATTTGACCCAATTTGATCCAAATGGGTCAAATTGAACCAAATGAACTCCAAATGACATGAAATTTGAACCAACCCACTTTTGACTCATTTCAAATCTGTTCAAATCAAGTCCAATGTCAAATGACCACTTTAGCCTAGGCTAAGGATATCACATAAGACAAAACACCCATGTAAATGATCATTTCTCTTCCTTGGTCACTTGACACTCATCCATTGATCCACCTAGGCTCCAAGGATACTGACCAATCTGACACAAGAGGTGGTTGGGCTAGCCATGACTCATGGGGAGGTGAATTCACTTCACCTCCCCCATTGGAACACTTGGCATCAAGGACCTCCACTTCCCCTTGAACTAAACTCAAATTAAAATAAATCATTTGATAAATTTAAAAGAGGTTAATTAAGACATTTAGATTCTTAGTTAAACCCCTTTTAAATGAATCCTCATCATAAAATGAAAAATTCATCCTATCGGGACATAGGACGTTGAATAAAATGGGTTCCACCCAAAATGAGACTTATTACATTCTTCATTCTTGAAAACTTAATTTCATAAAATGCACCTAAAATGTAAATGAAATACCCCAAACCATAGGACATCCACTAGGAACAAAAAGCACCATTAGAGGGGATTTTCGTCCAAAACCAAAAACAAAATAGTAGAGGCTTCCAAAATCATTCTCCTGCCCTCATTTCACTCACCAAGAGCTCCCCAAGCAACCAACATTCATCCCTCTACTTCCTTTGAGCTAAAGCCACCAAAAATTAAGCGAATTTCGGCAAGGAAGCGATGACTCTTGATGGATACATCATTCCAAAGGGAAGCAAAAGCCTAGGTCCATCCCAATAATTCTTCTTGCATCTAAGAGCTTGCTTGGATCAACACCGCCACCGGAAACCATCCCCCGTGAGGTAATTTTCAAAGAATCATAGCCGGCCTTAGGAGCTTTTGTTTGCTTCAATGTGTGCTCAATTTTAGAAATTTCCCTTAGAAAATCCTTTCATATTTCATTTTACATAATCCCAATGTGAAAATAAGAGTCTTCCAATGAGAATCGACGTGAAATAGAGCCCGTTTGGACGAAATTTCATTCGATTTTGGGAAAAATTCTGTAAAATAGTTCTTGGTTTACTATTCCTCGTCGCTTTCGTCGGTTGGGAAGTAGCAACTGTCTGATCCCACTTTAGGGAATCAGATGGTCCAGATTTCACGCTAGATCATACATTTCCAGCTATTTAGACCGTGGATCAGATCGGACGGTTCGATTGGAACCGCACGCTCCGCGTGGTTTCCCGTTCAAGGACCGCATCAGCACCACATGGTCCAATTGCATGGCATCGCATGCCACGTGGAATCACACGGTCCAATCATGTGGCATCGCGTTGCCACGTTAGCGTCGTGTGGTGCTGACTGGATTAAGTAGAAAATTTGACCATTTTCAAAGTTTAAAAATTATTTAAATCACTTCGAACTTAAAAAATTCATAGAAACAAAGTACTCAATGAAAAATTATAAATAAGGGCTCGTTGGATTCGTCTTTCAGAGTGGAATTCAACAAATATAAAATACCTAATTTCACCGAATATTTTGAGCTTAATTTGAGTTTTAGTGAAAATCAAACTTCAATAATTAAATAAAAAATATACATCAGATTGATTTAAAATTTTCACAGATTGAAACTAAAGTTAAAATAAACCTAGCATAAAAATTTCAAGTCAAAAGAATTTCTGGGTTGAGAGATATTGCATTCTGAACCTCAAACAGTCTATTTTAGCAAAAAAAGTTAATAGACTTTATAAAAATCATGAAAAATCATTTAAATCAGTTGAAATTTTGGAAAATTATAACAAATCATAGAAAAATCATAAAAATATAAGTAAATATTCATTTGAGGTATTTTAGAGAGAAATTTATTAAAAGATCATTAATTGATTTTGAACATTAATTAGAGCTTAATTTAGGTTTAATTAAAAAATTAATTACCTTAATCATTTCTTAATTAATTAATTAATTAACTCCATAATTTTTTGAGATTGTTTAAGGGGATGACCTCTACCTTTCTTAATTTTCTTGGGATTTATTAATTAATTAATTAGGAGAATTATCTAATTGGCCCTTAATTACTCTCCTAACTTGATTGAGGGTTAATTAATCACATGAAGAGTAAATTAATTAATTAATTATGCTCATTTGTCACTATTTAAGAGTGAGGGGACTTTACCTCACTCCCTTGGTTTAACGATGGTGAAGTATCCACTTAAAACTTTTGTACACTTGTAAGTGCATTTAGCTAATGAATGAAAATCTATTTTTCAATTTTAGCTCACATGCATAAATAATTCAATTGAAAGAAATTCAACTTTTACATCATTTTTCATTATTGTAGTCATTTTCTTATTTTTAATGTAATTTTGCATTAAGAATTAGGATTAGTGCTATAGAGGTTTAGGATGAGCATTGGCTAAAGGGTTTTGTCCTGGGATGCTATATGTTGTCTTGAAGTCTACCAAATCAAAAGGAGCAAAGACATGACGAAATGAAGGAGGCATGAAAAATGAAGACCCCCCATAGCACTTATTCATTTATAAATTGTAATTATTCTTTCATATTCTATGTTGTATAAGGGTAGAGTTCGGCTACCCATTTTCTCTTTTCGGGTTGTACGACGGTATTCGACCACACTGACTTTTTATTCTTTTACGTTATTTATAAAATTGATTGATATTTTGTTTAAATTGTGCAATAGAAATGACATGCCTTTTCATAATTTCTTTATGAATGATGATTTAATGTGTGGCTTAGATGCGATTACGCTCTTAAGAAAAAATAAATTTTCTACCAAACTATAACTCATAATTATCTTTTTTATTATAATTTCATAATATTGAATAGACTAAGTAGATAGGTGCATTTAATGAATGCTTCTTTTTTGGAACATTTTGAGTGAATTTAACAACAAATTCATACATATAATCTATGTGCAAAAGCTTGAACTCAAAATCTACTGATTGATAACCTAAGCTCTGAAATATTAGGCTAATGTGCCTTATATTTAATGAACATGTCTTAACTTGAACTTTGTTTTTATATTAGGATAATAATATGTATAAAAAATTGCCATGCAATGCATGGGAGATCGAAATTATAATTATTTAAGATACTATGTGTTATATAATAATTTAAACAAAATTCAAAATGTTCTCATATTCATTATATGGGATTATTTTAAGAGAATAAAAATGATAAATTTATGTTATGATACAAATTTGATACATTATATTATCTTATATCATAGAGATGATAAATATAAACTAAATAATTCAATCTCAGTGAGCTTATCATTCAATATTTATAAAAAATAATATATGAATGAGGATTTCTCCTAAAGTTTTGTGGCATTTCACAATGATATGTAACATAAGAATCTTAAAGGAGCTTAGAATAACATATCATTATCTCTATTTTCAAATAGATAGATATTAACATTTCAATTCAGATTTTATAGCATTCCTCCACTTTCCAATCAAGTAAATGTATTAACTTGATGAAATGTTTTGTCATTATCTAATGTTGGTTCTTGATTCAGAATACAAAACTCAAATATCTCTCTTGGTCATTAAAAGCAATCTTTCAACTTCTGTGAGCAAACTATCCCATCCACTGGTGATTCCTACTCTCTTCACCTCATTAGTTAAGCCATACATAGAGGTTGTTGTTAGACCTCATCTAATGCTTGATGTCGTAAACGTTGGGAAAATACAGCCGAAGATAATTGAAGAACTCCTCCTGAGTGTCCGACAGATTGTGGGAAGTTAACATTTTGAGAAGATATCCAGTCGGTGGAAAGCGATCCAATGGATGGAATCGTTTAGCACCGCAGGAGTGGACATTGAGACCGCAGTGACAGGTTCTTTTCAAAGTCCCTTCCGCCTAGAAGCTCGATGGATTGAGGCGGCGTCACTTGCAGCGTCGAACTCGGAAGTTGAACTGCCAAACGCAGGAAGCGAGGGACAGCGGCCGGAAGAGTTGGAGAAGGTGAGCCCCAGTTGTATGAGATTGAGATGGTTGACGTTGCTTTTAGGAGTGCAGTAGTGGAATTCGGCGGCTGACCGGAAAATACCGACGGGGCGAAGCGGGACGCCGGGAAACTCGGTATCCATGGAGATGAAGGGGTATTCGTCGACAATGGAGCGGATTAGAGAGAATTCTTCCTCCAGGTTAGAGTCCCATACCTCGCGGATCTCAACGGACTCATCGGCGAAGTCGCCGTCAAGCTTCTCGAGGCTCGACATTATGCTCTCGCAACTAAGGAGGAAGCCAAGATAACATCAAATCCTGCCAAACAACAAAAAAAAATGACGACTTTAAAAATCCTTCAGAAATCAGAATCTTATACCTTAAATTCCGGATCTAGTAAATCCAGCATTGGAAGGGTTCAACTTGAATCCGCAACTCTCTCACGGACTCTTCTTCTCCCTCGCATGACGCTCGTCCCGTCGCCTCTTCCAGCGAGGGGCGACTATCTCTCTTCATCGTCGAGGATTTCGGAAACTTGGGCGACGCGATCTTTTGGTGGCAAGAGGGAGAGAGAGACGTGGGTTTCCGTTGTTTTAAAGCCGTAATTTATTATTATATATATTTTTAAAAAATAATTTATATGTAAATACATTAAAATTGTGTGATATATAAATATAAATCTTTCTATATATTAATTAGAAATATAAATTAATTTAATTAATATTATATTTAAAATATTTTAAAATAATTTAATGATGAAAAAAACATAATGTAATTAAGAAATTTAAATTATGTTGATATTTAATTGAAGAAAGATATAATTTTGTTATGTTGAAGAATAAAATTATAAAGGTATTTTTTCATTACAAAATATGAAAATAATGGTTCTTTTATTTGATAATATTTTAAAGATGTTAATAATTAAATTAACCTTGCAATGTAAAATAATATCTAAAATAATAATCATAATATCTAAAATTGCATATAGATAACTAAAAAAGAGGCGTAAGTCGATAAATAATCATTTTGTGCATATTTTCCTCCTTATTGGAAGTCATTCTCAGAGATGTTAATGACAGAAATTATTCATTAAAAGTGAAAGAGAAACTATCAATTTTCATTCGAAAAAAAAATCTGAACATTATAAAAGTGAAGTATATATAACAATTATAAGAGAATACAAAAGCTATAGAAACATGTGATGCTTGGAAATATAAGATAAATAAAGATTTGAAAAACTTGAGCATTTTCATAGACTTTATGTGAGTATAGTCAATAGCATAATTGAGAGAGGGAATCCAACAACTCCTCGTAACTCAAAAAGAGGAAAGAGAGGGGAGGGGGCGCAAAGCATTGTAGAGAGAGAGAAAAGTAGTGTGTGATGAGGTGCCAAGATTAAAAGATGATGTGAAAGTTAAACAATAGTAAATGATGGTAAAAAATAACTAAAAACCATGGTCAAATATATATGCCAAAGCCTTCATATTTCCTTCTGGATATTGAAGTACATACCTAAAGACTCAAGAGCCTTTCCTTTAAAAGTATCTCACTTCTCTAGTTGACCTTCAATAAGTTAGTGGAAGCTAAACTCTTAAAACATTTATTTAGTTGTGTTTTTGAGTCCATCAATTATTCTCATGGCTATAATTTCCATTTGTTGCTACATAGAGATAGATCATTTAAGCTATGTTTTAAATATTTGATTCAAGCCGTTATTCAATATAGCAAGCAGTGATAGTATTAACTCTGGTAATTACATATGTAGAATTAGAAAATTCATCAATTTAAGAGTAAATAAATCAAATTTGCACAAATTCAAGTAATAATCACATAATAGTTTTACAATGTTTTCTCATAATAGTTTTACAACTAATTTTTATGTCAACTGCAACAATCTCAAACGGACATTAAAAAAAATGAGGTGAGCTTAGTAATTGATATTATCAAAATCTATCAAAAATAAATTGAACCAAACATGAGAACAAAATTAAGAAGATAAATCCAAAGTCCAACCTCATTCAGGGGCAGTCAATTTGATGGTTGTTTAAGTAGTTAATTCTTCATTTCACCTCCTTCCCTCCACTTAAACAATAACCCAATAAAGCTTTAAGCCAACTCCTCAAGTAACAACAATGTTCATAAACTTCCTCTTTGCAAAAGTTATCCACCATTTGTTAGGGGTACCATTAGACCTATAAGCACAGCTAAACAGTCTACCACTTGCCTCCTCCCTTATCTGTTTTATAATTCAGATCTATATTTCATGAATAATGACATCTTTGCTAAAAATATATATTAATCAATAAAAATATTCATTTTTTTAGATCAATATTGAAAGGCAAAAACAATAAATTGTCAAAAGAAAAGTATGTATAGTATGCCTGCTTCTTGTGGAGATTGTGGAAGAGTAAAGAGTCCAGGAAAAGGAAAGCCTTGTGGAGATTGCTTTGGTTCTCACTGCTAATGTTCTATAGCCTTCAAGTTTTTTCAGGTTGTAAAAAGTAAGATATATTAACAGCTTATCTACGACGCTTCTAATGTCAAAGTTCCTGAAGAAGACATTAGCTCTAAAGAAGGATATCGATTCATCAACAATATCAATCTTGTCTGCCAAAAAAAAAAAGTGAATGGTGATGATTAATAAGTAGAATATGAGAGAAAAAAATTCACTAGGAAGATATATTTGGATAGAAACCTAGATCTGAGGCTGGAGCAGGGTCCATGATTTGAGTTTTTAGTGGGAGAAGAGGACATCCACATGCTTTGGTTATACCCATCTCATCAACAAAACTTGAATGGTATACCTGCAAGTATCAATTAACAATTAGATCAATTTTGGGGGTTGTGCAAGAAATAAGAATTTTAAGGCATGAGTATTAAGAATTCCAAGAGAAAAAAAACCGATATTCATTATTTGCCACTCTTAAGTTCGTTTCAGTAGTTAACAATTAAGTTCAGGGAAGAACCACATGTAACTTTATGAAAATGACAAATTTAGTATTGTAGACTTGATTAATAAATGATAAATTTAGTGTTGTCAATCTGATAAATCAAGCTTACAAATCAAGGATCAGAGTTCAACCTAGCTAACTCCCAAGATCCAATGGTGAGTTTATCATCGTCATTATATAACATCAAGTCATCAGACCCATATTTTAATATCACCTACACTTGAGCTCACAGTGATAAGCCAAACCTATTTAATATTTTTAACATATCATATTATTAAATTTGATACTCCTATTAAAGTTTGGAAAGACCATGCAAAGCTAGACATACATGGATTTTCTACGAACATAAGCCCCACTTCAAAAAAAAATTAAATTTTAGCATTAGGTCGCCTTGCCTAGAGGGAAAGATCATAAGATTTACCTTTCTGGTAGCTTTTCCAGCAAGACAAGATTGTAAAAACCAACATTTTGGGAGACTTACAAATAGAGCTGTAAGCCTCATAAATCCAATTAAATTTGAGTCTTCAAATGAATATATGAGCTTTCCAACACAATTTATATACTAAGTCAATATCATGCTACTAAGCCAGCTAAATTAATTATAATTAAAAATAACAAAAATCCATATAAGTCAAATAGAGTTGTAAGCCTCATCATTCTAATTAAATTTGGGTCTTCAAATGCATATGAGCCCCACCACTATTTATATTCTAAGTCAATATCATGTTACTAATCCTACTATATTAATTACAATTAAAAATAACAAAAATCCATATATCCCATAGTTGCTAATCAGATTTATTGGATATTACAATATAATCATATGATATTTAGCGACAAAATCATGAGATTTTGATACTTAATTCCTCCAAGCATCCCCTTTTAATTAAAATCCAAAGCGCTTTGAACCTAGGTATGAAATCATGTTGATCACGGATTGAGAGTAATTTCCTACAAGCAAGAGTTAATTAATTACAAGGACTTGCACCTATAAAAACTATGGCCTTCTTGTTAAATTAAACTTAATCTACCTCATGAAAATGAATCTTAATCTTGAATATGGGGATAGTGTTTTTCTAAGCAGGGATTAATTACCATATTCCACCAAGAGCAAAGAAGCCACCATATCTTTACATGCAATATTTGTTCAACCAAATACATAATTTTATTCAATAATTCGTACAAAGCATGGAAATATTTATAGGCTTCTTCAAGCCTATAGCTACCCAAGGCTTATTTATAATAAAGCCCTTAAAGCCAATAAAACATTAATGTTTAGATTGATAACTTGTCATAATGAATAATAATGAAAACAATAAAAAACAAAAAAAACTTCCATAAAGATGAGATTTTGGCTTAGTCAAAATAGGAAGATGAAGTAGTTGACAGATCCTTTATTCTTTGCATGGTGAGGTTGACCTTAACATCAAAGGATTCAATTTAAAATTTCCATTTATTGCACTTTGACTTTGGTGAGAGAGGGGTCACTCATGCTCTTGCATAAAGAGTTGTGCACAATGAATCCAACTATTGATATAGTGCCTTAGTTTGTGATCTTGTTCTTGACCATTGTGTTGGTATTACATCCCAATTTTTATCGACTATCTAATATGTTGCTTCCTCAGCATCTTAGTAATTTGACAGTTAGGGTATTGCCATAATCAACCTCATAGATCTCTCCCTTCTTCCCTAATGCATCTATTTATCCCCACACCAATCAGGTATTTTTCGAAGTGAGTTTAAACAATCTCCTAAAGTTAAGGGAAAAATATGATATTCTTATGAGATAATGTTGTTTTTAGATTTAAGATACTATGCTGAATTATATGTGATAGTGGCACAACCTCATTAGAGCTAAAATTTACTAAATCATCAAGTGATATAAGATTCACACTATTCCTCAATATATAACCCAAAAATCAAGTATTTAGCATAAATAATCAACAATACTTTGACACAACTACTAGAGAAGACTCTCTCCAAAAAAAGGAAAAAAAGAAAAAAAGATAGAATGACATGTCAAACTAACATAAGCTTTAAAGGCCTGACGCCACATATAAAATTTAACAAAAGCCACTCTAAAATTGCTTGTGTTTGGAAGATAGGCAATACTCCCTACTCCCTCTTAATGTCAAGCTACCATAATAAAAAAATGATTGTCTAAGATTTACTGAACGTAAAGCCCTAGATAAAATATACATTCAAGCTCATCAAAATTTGGAAAATCACAAGGCAAAGATGACTAGATCTTATTATCATATAATCAATATAAGAAGCTTCAAAATGAGTAAACTAATTCACATCATTGAAAACCTATAACTCCCCATCAAGTATTGGTGAGAATTTTAACTTTAGAAGGTCCCTTCATCATTGAAAATGCATGAGTGGCCTAACAACTTACCAATATGAAAGCTGTAAGGCCTATGCATCTTATACATGACTACAATCTCAAAAAATATTATACAATGTTGGTTAAGCCATTATGTGAACTAATCAAACATAAAGCAAAGTTGCTATTAACATTGCTAGCTTAAAGAACTTAAGTGCTTAAACTATGATCATCTTAAATATCAAAAGAGTAAATAAGTACTATATCAATTTTTTTTTTCAAAATAGAGGTAATTTTATAGAAATCTTATTCAAAGCAATTCAACTTAACTTCCCCGTCAAAATTATGGAAGTTAATTGGCAACTCATATTTACAACAAAATAAAATTACTCATAACAATGGCTCTTTAGCTCAAGAGCCTAAATGTTAACTTGTTTTTATTAACTAAGTGACACTAGAATCTGAATCAACATGTAAATTTTAAGATTACAAGTCCAAGTGTTGAGCTTACAAATCAAATAAGATATGCCTAAAGTTTGAACTAGCAAAAAATTCTTACTCACAAAACTAAAAGTCAAACTATTTTGTTGATTCAATAAGCTCAAAGAGACAAATGGACATAAAAATCTCAAGCTCAATAGGTCCATGATTGAGCTTGAACATAAAGTTCAATTTAATAAGTTTGAGGTAAGGAACTTAAAAAAATTCTTAGCTCACAAGCCTAAATGTCAAGTCAAATATTTCAATGAACTCAATAGAGTACAACACAACTATGTACAACCTTATTTTGAGTTGAGGGTTGTATACATGATAATGAAATAATTTTCATAAAACATGTACATAATTATGTCTAATTAAAAATATGGGTGTAATGGTCAACATATAATAGTGTCCAACACTTATAATGAAATATTTAGCCATAAAATACATGTATACAACTATATAAATTCTAAAATAAGTTTAGAGAGTAATACATGATTGTGTGTAATACAAATAATGAAATAAATTTGCATAAAAATTTGTACAAAGTTGTGTGCAACTTTTATTTTGAGTTTAAAGAGTTGTAAATAATTATGTCTTATACATAGAATGAATCAATGTGTCAGAAAACACTTGCATACATCTATGTACAAGCCTTACTATGTGTGAATAGGGTTATTCCTAGCATCTAAAATGAAATAATATGTCATAAAATACTAGTACACAATTAGGAATAGTCCTTCCAGTTTAGAGAATTGTATACAACCTACATGATACCAACAATGAAATAACTTTCAATCAAACATATATACATAATTATGTCCAATCCTTTTAAGTTCATAACTTATCATAAAATGCTTTTACATGGTTAAGTACAACTCTTACTTTAAGATTAAAAGGTTACGCGTACTTTTAGTGCATCACTAAGAATGAAATAACTAACTAAAAAATAAAAATGCAAAGCTGTGTGCAATCCTTTGAGATTATAAGATTGCACACTAGTGTACAACAATAAGAATGAAAAACTTGTATAGAGATATATACAACATTTAATTTGAGTTTAGAGTGTCATACATAACTAAACACAATACCAAAAATAAAACTACTTATCATAAAACACGTGTACATAATTGTGTATAACATCCAAAATGAAATAATTTGACAAAGAACAAAATTACACGAGCCATTAAGTTTAAAAATTGTATACAATTAAGCACAAAAATTGAAAGAGTTTTCCATGAAAACTTATACATAGATGCATATTACCCCCAATTTATTTCAAAGTTGTCAATTTGAGTTGAAGGGTGAAGTTTATATCTAACCTCAAACTAACTTGTTCTAAATCTACTTGACTTAAACTTGACCTAATTATTATATGAGTCAAAAGGCTTGACCCAAATTCAACTTAACTCAAACATGCCTAATTGCAACTCAACCCATTTAACCTGTTTATTATATAGATCATGCAATTTTTTTAGATCATTATGATCAATAAACTTGAATATACCTCATATACATTTCTAGTTTATCAATGTATTTATAGCTTTTCAATATAAATAGTAATCATATCAACTTTAAGTTGATTTCAAGTTACATAGGTCAACTTGAATACAACACAAAAAAAAAAAAGAATGTAAAGAAAAAATTGATTAGGTAAAAAATTTAGAAAACCCTAATTTTAAATTTTGGATCAGATTGGATTTATTAAAATAATTAAGAATATTATTAGACAACTTTCAAACTACAATAGGCTCTCCACACATAAAGCTACGTGCGCACCAACTTTCAAGCTACAATAGTCCCATAAAATGAATATGAAGAAACATAGAGCAAAAGAGCCATAACATGAACTTGAAAACATAATTGAGTGCCAGGAGAAAAAAGGATATTCTACTAACATATAACTATCAACCCAAAATTATAGCTGATTGGTACAGTTGAATCCTCTCCAGGGCGGAGGCGCTATGCGTAATGGTGGGGAAAGTAAGTGGGACAGATGAATACTAGGTCACGTGAGATTAGTCGTAATGACATCCACCTACTGAGATGGGTGGGGTGTTGATACCCATTCCAAAAAAAAAAAAAATATAACTATCAGATATGAGCGAATTCACCAACAAATGGATACCATGAGATACCCTGGATGCGTCTAGATATGCTTGCCTATCGTGTAATACAATGGTCTGTGTTTAGGCCCTCTCACGCTACCAGAAATAGAAATTGGGAACAGTAGAACGATAAAATAATTCCTAGGGAAATATAATTTATGCAATCATGACCACGTTTCAACATGGAATCTACCAGCCCTCTCCTGCATCTTGAGCCACCTAGCTGCTGACTCCATTGAAGAACCACTTTCTTCCGTTATAATTTCTTCATGGTAGATGGTACATTGGCTGGCATTTTTGTTGATGAACCCGCCAAGTAAATTGCAGCTCCAGAACTCAGCATGCTCCAAATCCTTCTACTCACTTCCTTCATCTTATGCTACACATAGATCTTTCTTGGTTGGTCTCTTGAAAAAGCAACAAAGAAACCCCCACCTTTTTCTATTGATAGCACGCCTTGTTTTTGTGCATGAGATAACCAAAACTCCTTGTAAAGGAAATCGTTTTCCTGGGTCCTACAACCAAAGAAAAAAAAAGAAGAGGCTGGGCAACCCTCACATTGCATCGCTCGTTCCTCAATGAATGCATGAAAAGGAGCACACCCTGTTCTTGGCCCTATGAGAATAAGAGGAAGAGATGGAGGAGGAGGAGAAGGGAGAGAACCATTATGGATCCAAGCAGGTATAAAGATTTCTCTATTATCATGAGGATCTATTCCTGCCAGCCATGATGAGCAAAGACCATGTCGTTTTCTCTTGTATGGAGTTGTCCGTACTACACTCCGCAGTTAAATGTACTTGTTTAGGATGAGCTAAAGGAGAAGAAGATATTGAAAATTTTCGCATTCTTAAAGGAGGAACCAGTTGCACTAACCATTCAAATGGCACTTGGACAGAGGGGAAGTCCTCTAATACCTCTATGATAGTTCTCCTCTCCTTCTGATTGTATTGATAGAGATCATCCCTACCTTCTGAAGAAGAAAAATACTGTAGTCTTTCCTTTTCATGCTCAGTTGTTGCATAAAAACTCACGACCTCAAAGAAATAATGTCGAGGAGAAGCGGAGGCAATATCCATTGTCAATGACACAAAAGTTTTCAATTTGATTGGGTTCATTTTCACGAAGCCATTAACTTGAGACCGAAAAGGCCATTTGTTATTTGTTTAAGGCTGTTAAGTGATGTAACAATTTGGATCAAGTTACAACGTTTTATAAATGCATCAATAGCTATGGGATTCTGGCTTGGGAGAATTTCAAGCACATCACCCACTTGATACTCATATCTAGATGAAAGAAATTCGAATTCAAAATGACGCACATCTCTACTGGGATCACCTTTAGTCAACTGCTTATTTGTCACCATTCGTAGAGAACAATGTCGCATACGATCACCACTGCAATGTAATGCTGCAGGATAAATTGAACGAGCAGTCTCAACCATCTTCTCAAAACTATCAAAGTCTAAAAATGATGAAAAATCTGACTGCAACTCGTAACTATGATAAGTAACTTGATATTTACAATGATCTAAAGTTCTCCTACTAGCATCAAATATATCTGAAATTCTTGGTAAAAATGCAGAATTCATGTGATTCAGCTTGTTCCACAATGACAACAACCAAAGATCGAGGGAACCTTCATACCCGTATGGATGTTGATCATCTCCTAAGCCTCTCTTTATAATAGGTTTTGCCCCAAGATCCATAATCCTTTTATCCAACTTCTTTGCAGTAAAATTGTACTTTTGGTAACCAGAATATCCAAGTCCAAAAACTGCATAATTCAAACCATCCAACCAGTCATGACTCAAATTCTTCAGCAGCAGAAACTTCCAGAAAACCTGCATTGAGAACTAGCGCCACTGCGCCCGAGAGGCGGAGGACGGTGACCGCCCTAGTGAGATAAAAATACGCACGGAACTAAATGAAAAAGCTTTCCAGTAGGAGGAAGCAATAGTTGAAATCAAATATTTATCTCCATAAGTTGCGCAGAAAGACATAGATTGCTGGTGAGATCAGGAAAAAGTACCATTTTGTACGCTGTAAATTTGGCCGGCTCAACTTACGGCTAGGTTCAGCCGGATCTGATTACTTGACCAGTGGTACAAAATATCCTTGCCCTTTTGAAGATCATATCTAAGGCCGGCTATGGGAACAAATGGATTTTGGTAACTAGAATGGCAGGAAGGCCAAAGCAACCCTGGCTTACAAGTAAGGCCGTCAGCTACTCGCGAAGGAGACGGCGGACTTCTGTGGTGGAAATATGGAGGAGGATTTACATACATATGAGATAATTTTTATGTATTTATATATTTAATATCTAAAATTTAATATTTATATATATAACATCTTAATCTTCAATATCCCATCAAAAATATCACTTTATTTATTTTTTAAAATTAAATTACAATTTTTAAGCATAAAAAATATTAGATACGTAAATATCTAACTTTAGGTGTTAAATATGTAAATACATAAGAATTATGTGGTATGTATCTAAATCCCCCAAATAAGAACCGCTCGATGGACGGAGAAAATACTATGTGCGAAATTAGATATGTTCTTCAATATATTTATATATGTAATTTATATTTTAGTATATTTGAATGATGAATGTAAGCAAATGTATTTAGAATTGATGTTTCATTTTGTTGAATTATTTTGTCATATTATTTTAAAGCCCTATTGAAATTCTTATGCAAAAGTATAAGAAAAGAACTTCAAATCATATGACTAATAAATCCAACCACTTGAACAAAATATGAATGTATGTCTTTTTTAATAAAAAGAGAGATTTTTATTCATTAGTTAAATACACATTCACATGTATAAATTTTTTAAGCAAGTATGTCGTCATTATTGTGCATCCCTGGGATGTCCAGACTAATATACCAACTACTATTATATACATATGGATGTATAAGCAACTACAAGAATGGGAATCATGCAAAAGTAGAATTGATTTGATTAAATTATTGTTTTCATCCACTAGTTGTATCACACATACACATACATATAAGAATTTTAAGTAGATGCGTGCCATTGTTTTTAGGGGTGAGGTGAACCTCTTTAGGGCTACTTAAAAAGGCGGTCGTCCCTGAAATGTCCAGACTAATATACCCACTATTCTTCTATATATGTGAATGCGCAAGCAACTATAGAAATGAAAACTATACAAAAGTTGGATTCAATTTAATTGTGTAAATGAATTAAACCTATATGTAAATTCTAATGTCAAAGATGCATAAGAATGAAATCAAGCAAGTACTGTATCATTGTTCTGAACCAAAGGAGTGAGGTAGAAACCTCCTTAGGGCTACTTAAGGCTGTGCATCACTGGGATGCCAGACTAATATACCTGCTAACATTCTTACTTATGCAATTCAACATATGAATATAAGAAAGAAACTTCACTTCATACACTAAGTCTATATTCACATGTACTTCCTATACATATATAGCTAAAGTCACAACACATATTCTTATTCATTAAGAAGCTTTTGAAAATATATTTACAATTTAATAGTGATAATAGCTACACATATTCTTAATTAAGTCAACACATGCAAATTTAACATAAAGAAAATCATTTTTTAGTTAATTAATTTTTGAAAGGAATGAATGCATGACTATAAGTGGCATACAATATTTTAATATGATTGAAACGAAATAAAGAAACACAAGCATATAATCTCATTCAATCCAACTAATTCCTAAGGACAATCACATTAAACAAGCTTATTTAAAGTAAACCAAAGTTTATTAAAGCCATTTTTGATTTCATATTTGATCTGATTTATGAAATGTGAAAGAGGTATGCTAGTCCTAATCCCATTCCCATATGTGTGAGTTAATTTGATTCAATAAAAAGCAATTAGGTTGATTTTATGGATTGATTAAGTTAAGAATGGATTAAATCATTTAATTAACCTTTTCCAATGTCAACTTAAGGTAATCAATCAATTAACAAGCTAATATGATATGCAACCACATAGAAAGTAAATGACAATACACCTATGAAATGAAAGGGGCTTAATGCAATTAGCTCATAATTATTAATTAATTAAGCTTAAGAAGCTCACTTAATTACTCTTATAGTTTTCTCACACATGTGAGCTAATCATAATTTCATTAGCTCTCTATTGACCTCACTTTTGGAGTGAGCTTTCAACTTCTTCATCCTAGGCATAAGAACTCCTCTAAACACTAAGAGTTCCTTAGTCTTACTACACTTCTAGTGATTTGGTGAACACTTGACCTAACCCTAGAGACTCAGAAGAGTTAGCCATAGGAATAGGTCATGCCTTAGGGGTATTAGGAAAACTTGTCTATCATATAGCTTGAACCAAATCCTTACTTTAAATTCAAGTCAAACTTCAAATTCAAATCAACTTCAAATTCAAATCAACTCCGAATTCAAATCAACTTCAAATTCAAACAAATTCCATCAAATCTTAAATCAATTTCAACTCAATTGATTTTCTCAAATCTTAAATCAAATCCAAAATCATCCTAAGCCCTTTGATTTCATCTTATGGACTTTGCTCAAATCAAATCCAAATCACTCCAAATTCAAAAAATTTTCTTATAACCCATTTATATTCTCATTTATATTCACAAATATAAATGAAGTACAAATTTAAATAACCAAAACTAAACTCAAAACTCAAGTTCTAAGCCAACTTAAGTTCAACTTATACCCTTTCAAGTCAAATCCTTGAACTCAACCAAACCAAATTCAAATCACTCCAAGCTCAAAATATTTTCTCATAACACATTTATATCCTCATTTATATTCACAAATATAAATGAAATATAAATTCAAATAACCAAAATTGAATTCAAAACTCAAGTCCAAATCTAACCAAAATCCAACCTATACCCTTTTAAGTCAAATTTTTGAACTTAGCCAAACCATCCTCAAACCAATTCATATTCAAAGATTTTTTCTTCAAACAATCATTCCTTCAATCACAAACCAAATATAAACATAAAATTCAATCATCAAACCAAAATCAAACTAATCTATGTTCACCCATCTGACTTGAAATTGTCAAATGAATCAAAACCTATTTGAGTCCAAATCACTTACAATTAGATTTATATTTCAATTATAAGTCCATATGTGAGTTCAACCAAACTTGAATCAAGCCTTGATCAAGCCAATTGACTCAATTAGGCTCACTTGATCCAAAGTGACCTAAAGGATATTTTTGAGCCAAATTCTAATCCAACCTAAATTGGATTGAACTAAGCCCATCTATGCCTCACATTGTGAGCAACAATCATCATAGGATGATCAATCACTCAAATTGGGTCAAACCAACTCAAATCTAGCCTTTGATAAAGTCAACAATTAGCCCAAATGAAACCCAAACTAGCCAAAATCCACTATAAGCCAAATTGATTGAAACCATTGATCTAAACTAATTCATAATCAATGATTGAACTTGACTAAGTCATTATTTGAGCCAAACCTAGCCCAATTGACCACTTGACCTAAGTTGACCCAAGTTGACCTAAAAAGTCAAAATGGGTCAAATCTTGATCTAAGCCAAATTGATTGCAACCAATGGGTCAAATTCATTCTAAATCACTTGTTGAACTTGACCAAAGCTTCATTTGGCCAACTAGACCCAACCTAGCCCAATTGACCATGAACCCAACTTGACCTAAAAGGTCAAATCAACTTGAAATCAAATCAAACTAAAATTGATTGAGACCAAAGCTTGCAATATATTTTAAATGATCAACCAAACCTAAATTAACCCATGACCTAGCCCAATTGGGTCAAATAGGTCAAATTGGTCAACTTGACGAATTTGACCTAAGTGAACCTAAATGAACCAAAATAAATATAAATCAAATTGAACCAAACTAATGATACCCATTGGCTCCAAATGATCATTTGAACTTGACCTAATCCATGGTTTGATCCAAGTTGACCAATTGGTCAACCTAACCAAAATTGACCAAACTTGACCTAAATGGGTCAAATTGAACCAATTCAAACCAAATGAACTCCAAATCACTTAAAATTTGGCCCAACCCATTTTTGAATCATTTCAAATCTTCCCAAATCAAATCAAAGTCAAATGACTATTTTACCCATAGGTCAAAGGGTATCCTATGGCCAAATTCACTTGGAATTTGGCCAATTCCTTCTTATGACCACTTGACATCTTCTTAGTGGTCCATTTG
Source organism: Cymbidium sinense (assembly GCA_021442155.1). Classification (NCBI taxonomy): domain Eukaryota; kingdom Viridiplantae; phylum Streptophyta; class Magnoliopsida; order Asparagales; family Orchidaceae; genus Cymbidium; species Cymbidium sinense. The sequence goes on along the minus strand of CM038220.1, from coordinate 117,771,624 downwards.
GAAACTAAGGAGGGCGGTGAACATGACCCAATCACCTTGGGTCAGCCATGATCCAACCCAAGGCCAAACCGACCACTCCAATGTAAATTGGACACTTGGATCACCTCATACACTCGCCTAGCACATGGGCACTCCCTCTCCTCCACTCCTCTGCCTAAAATGAACCACATGGAGTGCCTAACAACCTAAAAAAGTAATAGCAGGCATGGAGTCCTCTTCTGCTGGTCGAGTAGACCGTAACATGTAAGAACCTGCTCTTAGGAGTAAAGAATAAAAGAACAAAATAAGCGATCGAGCCCTTCATTCCAACTCAAACTAGACACACTGAATTTGATTGAGCCCTAGAAATAAAAATCAAGCTTCTCCAAGCCTTGGCAAGCATTCCCGAGCTCCCCACAATTTTCTCTTTCTTGATTTTGCTCAAACTAAAATAGGGGAGGTAATTCCAAATTCCAATTCATCCAATTCTCCACCAAACCAAAATTCACTTTGTAAGCACCATCAAGGGACCTAGTCGAGCTCACCCAAGGTGTTTCCCAAGTCTCCAAGCCTAGTTAAGACATGCCACACTAGCCTTAAATGGAACACACATTAGGCTAAGTTACCATTTCTAGCTCTATGTTAGGGCAGTGCATGGTTTGATACTTGATTTTATTTTGTGATGTAAAATTTTTAGACCAGATGTTAGGGTGCATGTGCATAGACTGGATGATAGCATGATTTTAGTCTAATCATGTCATATGCAGAGGATTATGCTTAAGGGATATTGTAATAAAATATAAATATTTTTTTATAGTTGCTTATACCCCTAAACATGATCCACAAGTGGACTTGGTTACCCATGTGTGGGGTGCTAAATCTAAATTATTCATATAATTGCTTGGGTTGTATGGTATGTTTAGCTAATCTCTTTTTTACGGGTTCAATTAGATTTAACTTTCCCATTTTAATGTAAATTTTATAATTAAGATGTGGAATGAATGTTATGGGAGAATTAGGATGAACATTGGTCATAAGACCATGTCTTATGTACCATGTGAAGCCTTGGTGCAAACTACATCTCAAGTCTAAATAAAGAAATGAAGAAAGAAAGAAATGAAGAAATGAAGAAATGCAGAATGAATAATGAAGACACTCATAACATGAATTCATTTTTTATTGTAATTATTCATTTGTAATCTTGGTTGTATAAGGGTAGAGCTTGGCTACCCATTTTTATTTTCAGGTTTGTGTGGTGGAGCTTGACCACATCGACCTCTTATTCTTTTGTGCTAGCTTTATAAAATTGTTTGATATTTGTTTAGCTTGTGCATTAGAATGACATAAATTTTCTAGTTCCTTAATTGCTTGATGGTTGTTGAATGGCCTAGATGCAATTAGATTCTTAGGGAAAAATAAATTCTCTATCTAATTAATCAACTCAAAATTAAAATTAAGCAACTCATAACCTCACCTAAAAAGCCTAGTACAGAAATCAAGATAATAAAATATTTAGCAACCCCTTAGTTGGATGTTGTATGTTTCACATCGTGCATAAAAATATATTGCTTCACTCTTGCTAATGGAGGGCTTCCACCTTTGCCAGAGAAAATGGCTTGACCTTTGAGAGCTATGGTGGAAACACATCTCATTTTTGCTGATTTTGGCCCATAACCAATTTTCTCATGCATTAGGCATATGAAATCCCATAGCCTGTGTCATATAAAAATGTCCAAAAATGAAAATAAAACTTAACAAAATTTGTATTAGATTAAGTCATTTATTCATGCCCTTCATGATCTTATCTTTTAGAGAGTGTATATAAGGACTTAGTCTTCTTTCTAAATAAATAATAGCCAAGCTATCTTGCAAAGCATAAGACTTGCCTACATGTATTTAAAATTGTAGGAGGAGTTTTGTTGGCCACCCTAGTGTTATAGTCTATCTGTGATTTATCCTCTCTTGTGGAGAAAACCATATACCCATTTTTTGCCTTAGATTTAGGTCATGTAGGCCCAAAGATCCTAGATTTAGGTTCTAGATTGTTGTTTTCCTTTGGTTCTGATCATAAATCCTCTCTTAGATATTTCCAGATCTGTTGTGACATTATAAATAGATTTCTAATAAAATTTAACTCAAACATATAATCCTCTTCAAATTTCAAAATATAAAGCCCTATAGGATAGTTTGGGATGCTTACTAGGTCTCTTAGTATCATGAGCATCCCAACTCATCCTTTTGGTTTCGATAATAACTCCTCTTTTGATCAATCCACTTGATTTTCCAAAATAACTAATTTGTTGATAGTCCTATCTTTAAAATTTTTGGAGATAATGATCATTTACCTTAATCGAGAGTATTCTTAAGGAATCTCATTCCTTAAGATATAATTAACTATGGGGGCTTGCCTCCATAGGGAACTTAATGAACCTAGTTTAAAATAAAGCCTACTTTACTTTTCAATATAAAGTTGGGGAAAGATCTCTAGTACATTCAAAGACCCATTATCCTTAGGAGTCCTTATTAGGTGATTAGGTTCATTATAAAATGGTGACTTATGTCTCTCGAGATAGTACATCATTCCTCAATGTCACATCCGATCACCCTAATAAGTACATCTGCGGATCTACGTGGTGTCCCAACATACACAACATTTTATTTTTAAAATTCCAAGAGTTTGGGAAATAAACACCACACTCTCTCTTTAGGTTATTGAACACTCGAAGAGCTACCCAAGAGTTAATCAAGGAAAATAGATTAAGTCAAATTAATTTTGTTCATTACTTATCTAAGTAAATCTTAATTGCCCTTAATCAACAATATGAAATGGACTTAGGGGAAGAGATAAAGAAGGAAGCTTAAGTCTCAATCCCTAAATCCTTTCAAAAAGTTAATTAAAGTTCAGATATGATTTGGATTATAATTAATTTTGTTAATTGATTAATTAATGATTTTATAATTAATTAATTTTTAAAGAAGGAATGAAGATGATTTAAGGAAAGGATTGGAAGAGGAGTCTCTATCCATTTCCCTAAGTTTCTCTATTATTAATAGAGGTCATTAAGCTTAATTAATTAATTAATCTATTATTCATTTTCTTAATTATCATTAATTAAGATAGGAGAGTAATTAAAGCTTAATCCAATGATTTCCCTAATTAATTATCCAATAAATCCCAAGAAAAATAGGGGAGGTAGAGGTCATCCCCCTAAACATCTCTGGAAAGTTTGAAATTAATTGGATAATTAATCAGAGAGTAATTAAGCTAATTAAAATTTTAATTAAACTTTAATTAAGTAGAAATTATTGTTCAAAATTAATTAATAAGAATTTTAATGGATGCCCCTTTAGAATACCTTTTAAAATGAGCCTCATTTGTATTTTTTTATTTTTCTACAATTAGTTATGAATTTTGAAAGTTTCAGCATTAAAAATGGATTAATTAACCTAATTAACTTTCCATGTGGCGGTTGACACGATGCATGAGATTAGTTATTTAAGTTATCACGCGTCAAATGCGTGGGACGGTGGAATGCATTTTCCGTGGGCCATCGATCTAAGATCGGACGAGATTAAACATGATTAAAGGATTAAATGAGATCTAAGTGTGATCGATTAGGATCATCCTTTTGATCGCAAATAGATGGTCCATGATCACGTCTCCTCCGAGGGCGAGATGGAGACCGTCCATTGATCGTCGATCAACTCACCCAAGCTTCAGATCAAATCAGTCCCATACCTTCGGGGAAGCACAACAAACACATCCAATGATGGAAATTGCACAAAACTAAACTTTTCTTTACAAAGGACCAACCTATTTTAAGCTTATGCTTAGTTTCAATGGCATACCTCACCGGAGCTTATGACTGGCGGTCCCAACGATTGGCGTTAACCTCACTTTTGGAGTGAGTTCTCAACTTTCTCATCATAGATCTAGGACTCTTATAGACACTAAGAACTCCTTAGTCTTAAGACACTTCTAGTGATTAGGTGAACACTTAAGCTAAACCTAAAAACTTAAAAGGATTGGCCATGGGTATAAGTCATGCCTTAAGGGCTTAGAAAAACTTGCCTATCCTATGGCCTAAACCCAATCCATGCTTTCCATCTCAAACCAACCTTAAATTCAAATATCAATTCGAACTCCAAATCATAAATCAAATTCAAAGTCAAATGATTCAATCCCATGATCAAATCCAAATGCCAAAACCCTTCCTAAGCCCTTTGATTTCATCTTATGAACTTAGCCTTAACCAAATTCAAATCAACCCCAATTCAATTGATTTTTTAAAATATTAATTTAAACTAAAATCAAATATCAAATCATAAATCAATTTTAAAAACCAAACAATCAATCTTAAATCCAAGACCAAATTTCCTCCAGTCTTATGAACCACTCTCATGAGCTTAGTCAAATATCAATCCAAATTATCCCAAACTCAGTTGATTTTTTTTATAAATCAATTGTTCCTTTATTTATATTCACAAATATAAATGAAATCAACCATCCAAAGACCAAAATAAAATCAAACTAAATCAAATTAAATCAATTCCCTACTTAAGCCCTTTTGCCCTACACCCATGAGCTTGGTCAAATTTATATCCAAATCACTCCAAACTCAAGTTATTTTCTCATGATCTATTTATATTTTCATTTATATTACCAAATATAAATGAAATATAAATCTAAATAGTCAAAATCAAATCCAAACCCAATCAAATTTCCAATTTTAGCCTTTTTAGCCAATTTCTTGAACCTGGCTAAATGATACCCAAATCAATTCAAAACCTATGGATTTATTTATGATTGAATCATTCCTTCAATCATTATTCCAAACATAAACATAAACTACAATTATCAAATCAAATCAAGCTAACCCATGTCAAACCTAAGTTAGCCCTTTTGACTTGAAATTGTCATATGAACCAAAGTCCATGGCTTCAAACCATTTTCAATTGGATTTATATTTCCATCTCAAACCCATTTATCAATACAACTAAACTTGAATCAAGCCATGATCAAGCTAATTGACCTATTTAGGTACACTTGACCCAAAGTGATCTAAAAGACCTTTTTGAACCAAGTTCTAATCCAACTCAAATTGGATTGAACTAAGCCCATCTAAATCTCACAACATAATCAACAATCATCCTAGGTTAATTAATTATCTTGAATTGGGTCAAACCAGGTCAACCTAGCCCATTGAACAAGTCAATATTTAGCCCAAATGAAATCTAAACTAGCCAAAACACACCATATGCCAAATTGACTGAAGCCTTTGATTCAAACCAATTCATAATCAATCATTGAACATAACCAAACCCTCAATTGAGCCAAACCAAGTCCAATTGGTCAACTTGAACCAACCTAACCTAATTTGACCTAAATAGGTCAAATCAAGCCAAATCAAATCAAATAAACTCCAAATCACTTGAAATTTGGGGTAGCCCACTTTTGAGCCATCTCAAATCTGCCTAAATCAAACCCATAGCCAAATGACCACTTTGACCTTAGGTCTAGGGAATCCCATGAGATAACACACTTGCACTTTTGGTCATTTCCTCTCCTTGGCCACTTGGCACCCATTCATAGGTCCACATAGGCACCAAGGACTGGTGACTGACCCAAGGTGGTTGGGTCGCCATGACTCATGGGAGGTGAAATCACCTCCCCATTCCCATTGAAGCATTTGAAACCACCAAGGACACCCACTACTCCCATGGCAGCCACCTCCCATCCTTCCTCCACTCATGTGAGGCCAAGTGGAGTGATTCTCTGCCCAAACCTAGCTCCCCATCACAACCATAGATCAAAAAATTCAAATTCATCATCACCATACAAGCCAAGGGAGGAGGGGGTATTCCCCCTCATTCTCACTCAAACTCACACACTCACACTTGATTCAACCCTAGCAGCTAAGGAGAGAGAGATTCCAGAGCATCCCCATGCATTTCCTGAGCTCCCTAAATTACCCATTCTCAGTTTTACACAAAACAGAAATAGGGGATGTCATCTCTGATTACCATATGCTCAAACCTCCACCAAAGTGCAATTAATTTTTCTCATGCCATCCTTGGAGCTAGACGAGTCAAAATGAATCATTTCCCAAGCTTCCAGATGGCCAGAGGATAGAGTTCGATCAAGGTCAATTGCTTACGTGCTGTGGGTTAGTCTTCTGAGCAAACTACACCAAATCAAAGCTTGTGCTGCTCAACAAGGCTTATTTTCTACCAAATGAAGATTCCTTAATCATTGGAACCACCAGCCATAAGCTCCGATAAGGTATGCCATTTAAATCTATCCTTAGCTTAAAATTGGTTGGTCTTTTGTGAAGGAAATTTAAATCTCATGCGATCTCCACCATAAGATGTGTTTGTTGTGCTTCCTTGAATGTGTGGGTTCAATTTGATCTCCATTCGAGCTCAGGTGAGCTCGGATCAAGTGATGATCGATGGACGGTATCCATCGCTTCGGAGAGGAGAGATCCTGAACCATTTGTTCGCATGATGAGATTAGATCATATGATCATGCATATAACCCCTCTTTTCTCCTTCGGAATCATGCATTTAATCATGGCCATCCAATCTTAGATCAGACGACCCATATAGAAAGCGCGTTCCACCGCCGTCCACGTCAGCATTCGATGTGACAACTTAAATAACCAATCCCATCTGCCACACGAAAGTGCATGTTAGTCATGTTGCCGGCGGGATTAGGGGTTAATTATGTTAATTAATCTATTTTAATGTTGAAACTTCCAAAATTCTTAACTAATCATAGAAAAATCCAAAAAATAAATTATGATGGCTCATTTTAAAGGTATTTTTGAGAGAATCCATTAAAATATTATTAATTAATTTTGAATAGTAATTTTACTTAATTAAAATTTAATTAAAATTTTAATTAACTTAGTATTCTAATTAATTATCCAATTAATTTTAAACTTTCTAAGATGTTTAAGGGGATGACCTCTGCCTCCCCTATTTTTTCTTGGGATTGTTGGATAATTAATTGGGGAAATCAATGGATTAAGCCTTAATTACTCTTTTATCTAAATTAATGATAATTAAGTAAAATAAATAGTAAATTAATCAATCAATTAAGCTTATTAACCTATGTTAATGGTGATGAAGTTTAAGAAAATGGATTGGGACCCCCCCTCTTCAAATCTTTTTCTTAAGTCTTCTACATTCCCTCTTAAATAATTAATTGATTAAAACCAATTAATTAATTAATTAACAAAATAAATCAAATCAAAATAATACCTGAACTTTAATTAACTAATTGAAAGGATTTATGGATTGAGACTTAGGCTCCCTTCTTTGTCTCTTTCCATAAGACCATTTCATATTGTTGATTAAGGATAATTAAGATTTAATTAGATAATTAATGAATTTAATTAATTTGATTGAATCTACTTCTCTAATTAACTCTTGGGTAGCTCTTTGGGTGTTCAATAACCTAAAGAGAGAGAGCTAATGAAATTATGTTTAGCTCACATGTGTGAGAAAACCATAAGAGTAATTAAGTGAGCTTCTTAAGCTTAATTAATTAATAGTTATTAGCTAATTATATTAGGCCCCTTTTATTTCATAGGAGCATTTCCATTTACTTTCCATGTGGTTGCATATCATATTAGCTCATAATTGTTTAATTGATTACCTTAAGGTGACGTACGTAATGGTTAATAAATTGATTTAGTCCATATCAATCCATAAAATCAACTTAATTGCTTTTCATTGAATCAAATTAACTCACACATATGGGAATTGGATTAGGACCAAAAAACCTCTTTCACATTTCATAAATCAAATCAAACATCAAAATGACTTTAAGAAACTTTGGTTTATTTTAAATAAGCTTATTTAATGTGATTGTTCTTAGGAATTAGTTGGATTGAATGAGATTGTATGCTTGTGTTTCTTTAATTTTTTCCAATCATATTAAAATATTGTATGCCACTTGTAGTCATGCATTCATTCCTTTCAAAAATTAATTAACTAAAATGATTTTCTTTTTTGTCAAATTTTCTGTTGACTTAATTTAAAATATGTGTGGTTATTATTATTCAAACATATTTTCAAAACTTCTTGAATAATAATATGTATTGTGACTTTAGTATACATAGGAAGTGTAGGTGAATATAAACTTCATGTATGAGGTGAAGTTTCTTTCTTATATTCATATGTTGATTTGCATAAGTAAGAATATTAGTGGTTTTATTAGTTTGGACATCCAGGGATGCACGACTTTAAGTAGCCCTAAGGAGGTTCCTACCCCACTCCCTTAGTGAAGAATAATGGTGACGTACCTGCTTGATTTCATTCTTATGTCTTTTTGATATTAGAATTTCGATAAAGCTTTAATTCATTTACATAAATAAATCAACTAAATTGAATCCAACTTATATATATATATATATATATATAGTATTATATATATATATATATATATATATATATATATATATATATATATATATATATATAGTGGTATATTAGGGATATGCATGACTTTGAGTAGCCCTAAGGAGGTTCCTACCTCACTCCTTGGTGAATGACATCATACTTAAAAGTTTATGTACATGTGTATGTGTGATACAACTAGTGGATGAAAATCATAATTTAATCAAATCAAATTCTACTTTTGTATCATTCTCATTCTTATAGTTGTTTATACATCCATATGTACTTGAGGATAGTGGGTATATTAGTTTGGACATCCAGGGATGCATTTAAGTAGCCATAAGGAGGTTCTACCTCACTCCTTGGTGCTTGGCAATGTACTTTCTTAAAACTTTGTACATGTGAGTGTGCATTTGACTAATGAATGAAAATCCTCATTTTCTATTAAAAAGACATGCATTCATACTTTGTTCAAGTGGTTGAATTGATTAATCATATAATTTGAAGCCCTTTTCTTATGCTTTTTTGCAAGAATTTAGATAAATTTAAATTAATATGAAAAAATAATTCAATCAAATGAAACATCAATTCAAATACATTTGTTTGGTGAAAATTTTATACATTCTGCATTCATCTATCCCCTTTTGGAAAAGAGGATAAATGAAAAAAAATATATAAAATATGCCTTGTTGGGATTCCATAGATCAGCAGATGTTCTTATTAAAGTGAACAGGTATGACATTGAGGAGAGGTGTACTATCTCGAGAGATAGAAGTCACCACCCTATAATGGACCTAATTACCCAAATAAGAACTCCTAAGGATAATGGGTCTACATATGTACTAGAGATTCTTCCCCTACTTTGCATGAAAAAGTAAAGTAAGATTTATTTTAAACTGGTTCCTTAAGTTCCCTACAGGGGGAAGCCCCCATAATTAATTACATCCTAAGGGACGGGATCCCTTAGGAATACTCTCGATTAAGGTAAATGATCATTTTCTCTAAATATTTTAATAGGTAGGACTATCAATTGATTAGTTTATTTTGAAAGATCAAATGGGGTTGATCAAGGAGAGAGAGTTATTATCGAAGCCAAAGGAAGATGAGTAGGAGATGCCCATGATGCTAGAAAACTAGCATCATCTCAACTATCCTATGATTGGGCTTTACATTTTTGAAATTAATTTAATTTGTTTGAGTTCAATTTTTTATTAGAAATTTAGGGCTTATGATTCCACAATACAAGATTATGAAAATGCCTAAGAGGTGAGAATTTATGCTTATGGCCCACAAAGGGGAGAAACAACCTCAGAACCTAAATCTAAGGACCTTTGGCGAGGGTCAAAATCATAACCTAAATCTAAGCAAAAATAGGTATTTGGTTTGCCTCCTAATAGAGGACAAACCACACTACTTATAATTTACTGAGGGTGGTTTAACTCATCTTATGATTTTAAATTCATGTGGGCAAGTCATATGCTTTTTTATAGATAGTATTATTTATTTAGAAAGAGACTAAGTCCTTAAACTCACTCCTTAAAGAGACTAGATCATGTAAGTGTATGCTTCAAATGACCTTAATCTAATATAATTCAAATTTAATTTAATTTTTATTTTTAAATAATTATTTTGACTCAGGCTAATAGGATTCATATGCTTAATGCATGAGAAATGAGATTATTTGCCAAAATCAGCGAGAAGGGAGGAGGTGTGTTTCCACCATGGCTCTCAAAGGTCAAGCCAAGTTTCTCTAGCAAAGGTGGAAGCCCTCTAATCAAGAGTGAAAATAATATGCATTTGTATATGATGATATAAAAGAAGTACTCTTCCAGTTAAGGGATTGCTAATTCTTTTATCTTGATTTTAGCCTAAGCTTTAGGCAAGGATATGAGTTATTTATTTTTAGTTTTGAGTTATTAGATTTGGTAGAAAAATTATTTTTTTCTAGAGCCTAATTCATCCCGTATACATAAAGCAAGGAAAGAAACAAGGAAAAGGATGTCGCTTTCACAAGCTAAATAAATTATCAATCAATTGATTAATTGACAAAAGAATAAGAGGCCCATTGGTCGGTACCACCGCAAACTTGAAAATAAATTAGATTGGGTAGCAAAACTCTACCCTTATACAAATTGAATTAAAATGAATTAAATTATAATTAAGTAAGGAATTCATTATTATA